>JAEIFV010000346.1:0-314733 GCA_018904265.1 Lordiphosa collinella | reverse complement strand
TTAGGAATAAAGAAAAATAACATGGATGCAAACCACTCGGTAATCAAGTACTGGTTCGGTTCACTACAGGTTTTTGAAGCTAACTAATACCACGGTTTTCGGTTCGGTTCAGTGGTTCATAAGGGCATATTATGAAATACAGTCTAAGCTCTATAAAGCGAATCTCAAGGGGACAAAAATAAACTTCGTTATATAGAAAGTTCGTAGTATAGAATTGTTAGAATATTGAACGAAAGTGCAGTGTTCTGGAAATTAATTCGCTATAAAGAAAACTTCGTTGTACAGAAGTTCGTAACGGAGAAGTTTGACTGTATTATGAATTCTGTCGTAGTGTGACTTTTCGCACACTTTGGAAATTGAATTCCTATAAACTATTTGTGTATCTTTAAGATCCTTATAAGTATGTCCAAAACTTATTAAGTCGGATTTGTAGGATTCGTCTATAAGTTCTAGGAATGCTCTTCGAAAACGGAGAATGTCGGCAAGAAAAGAATACGTACTATGCAACTTACACACCCTATTAATCGTATAAGAAAAAACTCTCCTGAAAATCTTTCTAAATTAAGGTGAAGAATACTAGAAAAAAATTAAGAATATGGTCCAGTAAACGACGACAAATCAATTATCAACTTTCAAGAAAAGAATACAGACTGGTAACAGGTATATTAAGAATCGGCAGGAATTACGCATTGTGTTAGAACCTTAAAGGTTATATCTCTCCTAAGGATCAATTCGGTCTATCAGTGGTCTCCTTGGCAGAGGGTCGAACTAAAATTATCTTAGAAAAACGAGATGAGCTCTAATACTTAAAAAAACGATCGCAATTCCGAATCGTTTTTATTTTGGTGTTCCCTTTTCGGAGTAAAGTAGAAATCGACTGTCTTTGCGAATGAAAGTTCGAATCGATTCGGGATTCAGCCTTAAGGCATTTCGATTCGAGCTGCGCATGTACGGATTCGGAATTGCGAACAGCTCGGTTTCATTTCGTTTTCTTTTTCGTCTACACGCAATTTTGAGGTACAAGTTTAAAATAAATGATTTTAAATCAACTTACACGCTTTATATATCTATTGATACTTCAAAATCTTCACAATATTTGTCATGTTGAAATAAAAGTACTTGCAAGATGAGAAGAATCACCTTTACTTCTTTTCATTCCAACGACACTTAGGCAAAACTTTTGAAACCGAAGAATTTGATCGTTTTTCGGAAACGGGAACAGCTACCACATCCGATTCCACATGATCTGATCGAAATCGGAAACGGAACAGGCCTGAGTAAAGTATCATTGGCTAGAGGAAAGCGATTCACGTTTAAAACTTCGGTTCAGCATTTCTGAAAGGAAGCCGGTTCGGGTTCGACCGGTTTGCATCCCTGAAAAAATATAAAAGTAAAAGTAAAATCGGCTTGTCAAGATGACAACAGCCCCAAGGGGCCAAAGCCAAGCCTCTGTCAATCTCTTTGTTTGTGCGCTTCTAATTTTAGAACAAAGAAAGGGACCACGGTTTAACGCCGAATCGGAACGGCTGTTTGAGAAGCTTTTCATGGCTAATTACTGCAATGCTGGCGCCAACAGCCATACGAAAAAAACTTTTTATTAGATGTGCGGGATCGAACCCACGACCTCATGCTCAGCGGTCGCGCACAGCTGAGCCACCCGGCCACTGGACAATAAGCCCATGGGCGTACTCAAATTTAAATGACATTAAACGCACTGTGATGAATATGAAGCTTGACCAATATATGCTTTCCATACTGATGGACTAGTTCTACAAGTGGAATTATATGTTCTTATTATAAAAGAATAATAAATGTGTTTACAATTTTATGTAAGATTTGGTATCCATGCAAGGCCATCAGTTTAGGCAGTCCATTTAGGGCAGGGGCCAAAAAAACACAATCCTATTTTGGCATTGGTGTGTGTGAGAGCAGCGCAATTACTGATTCAATCGCGACGCAGTTAAACAAGAGCCGAACATCGTATACTGCTTATACTGTGTGTGAGCCGACTGCGCTGCTTTTGAGAGTTTGCTTATCCATCAGAGAACGGCTTCGGGTGATTGCAAAACGTTCATTAATAACACAAGGCAACAAAATTCGACTTTTTCCAGTATCTTGAAGGGTTGGTAGTGATTCTATATGATTTTTGTGTGCTAAGCAAGACTGCGTTTTCAAAAATTGTCCATACGGTGGAGATTTTTAGTAATTTGAGCTTAAAGTTGCTAAAAGTGCCTATTTTGACCCTTTTTAGGAGCGTTTTTCGGGGAATCTATTCTATTGTTTGTAGTCTTTGATACCATCGAAAAGTAACACTCCTTAGCTTTAAAATAAACTATCCCAAACAATTTTGCGATTTTTTTCAATGGAGATATACCTCTCTTAGCACTTGTGTCAGAATCCAAGAATATTCTATTTATTGCTGGTGCCCCAAAGTATGCAAGGGGTGGGTAAAAAAGCTTATGTAACTTGACTTTCGAGCTGAAACGCATCTGTACATTTCTGGATGTTGTTCCAACAATAGTAGAACTTCTACCTTTTAATGATCCCTGAGTACTTTTGTTATAGAAAATAAAAATTATGTCATGTTGTATGTGTCAATCATTCCAATAAATTTAGCTACATATGTAGCAAGAGTCTATAAAGCTAAAATATTTGAATTATTTTGGAATGGCAATTAAGAATCTAAACAAAACATGGGTTCCCAATTCACTTTGCACTAGTTACGCTTTTACTCTGAACAATTCTACAAGATTGCCGTTTTCCATACCGGTAATATGGCGAGAACCACAATCTCATGAAGATTGCTACCTGTGCAAGGTAAACGGATTTAATTTATAAAATAGAAAATATATTCAGTATCCTAAAGTTTTACGAAAGCGAAAGTATTCATCCACCTCTGCCTCCTTTCCAACCGTCACTGATAGTGATGGAAAGGTGTTGAAAAATGATTTAACGTACACGAGTCCTGTTCTAAACCTCAACTTTTTTCCCAGAGTGAGTTAAATGATTTAATACGAGGTCTAATCTTGTGATGCTGTGCTCCTTGGATCGAGGCTAAAGGAAAAAAACTTACTTGCAGAAGACGCTAATATTTGATTGTATAGAAATAGGGGAAATGAACAGGACTATTAAAATGTCTGGGAGTTAAAAACTATTACCTAAAATGGAGACTTTTAAAGATTCTCTCTAAGATTAGTTCTGTTCTCTTAGACAATGGGAAGTAAATATGCATTTATTCTATTACTTTTCTGTACAAATGAAAATATCGCTACGCTTCTAAGGTATGTTAAATATGATGAACATAACTGGTTGATTTGCGGAGACTTGAAAAAATAATATCAATGACGTTGGGTAACAATCAGGATAAATTTAACGCTCTGAAGCCATTGGATCACCCAGGAGCAATTCCTGCCATTCGGGGGGAGAAAGTGGGGAAAGGGGAGAAGAATTAGCTTAGCCCACATGTGTGTCGAAGATCTCTGCCTCACCACCCATTACGGCTGATCAGTTGTTATCTTAAACCCACCTAAAATAAACGCGATAATCAAACTTATTTTCACAGGTTTAGCTAAAAGAAGGATGATTCATTTTAAATGTTGGTTCCATAAGCCTGACAAAGAAATGGGACGGGAAGGGGCAATTATGTTGACCTTTTTTGTCTAAAAGAAGCTAATGAAGAAGAGGGACATAGCTGAGCCTTTCTGTGACTTTTGTGGCTGTTGTTGAGCTAGTTGGTTTTTAAGCACTGGAAAAACTAAAACCAAATAAATGTTGAAACCTGCTAGTCCATAAAACTTTAAGCATAATATGGTCAAGGTGGGGGGGGTTTCTACTAAAGTCAGTTTAAATTTTTCATAAATAAGTTTAAAACAGCTGCACTAGATGATCGAGGCAAAAAGGTGGAGTTGCACGGAGTTGTCTCCTAAATGAACAAAGTTTTCCAGAAGATGAAGCCAAGAAATGTTGTGCAGATCTTTATATGGAAGACATTTTCCAGAAGTTAAACGAATTCATCAATGAAAAGTCAAGGCTGGTTATAAGCTGGAGTGTGCCACTTACGCAAAAGAACGAATCAGTCTTTACAACCGTCAAATACTGGTTTTATGTTACCTTTAGCCATCAGCAAGGAAGAAGTCATTAAGAAAAGCATTCTGTTGAACCAGTATTTTAACTTTTGAAGACATTGTTCAGGTCGAGATCTTTGTTGTCTACGGAAGTGTTTTAGCTCAATTTACTACTATAAGTACATTCCCATACCCAAGAGCGCCATCTTCTATCGGAACCCAGCGATCATTTATTTCTGGGTTCTCCTAATTTAAATGATAAAAAATCCTCCACGTGCGCGAAGGATTCTTCAGTTCGATAGAAGGTTGATTTATTTTGTTCGAAACCACCGATCGTTCGGTTTCTCTCTTCATTTCTGAAGTCATTTCAATGAAGTGTTTGACACCAACTATCAGGGCGTTTCGTGTTTAAGTATTCCTTGACAATTTGCAAAGTTCTCTCATTTCTTAATAATTATCTTTTGTTACCTGTTATGGATGGACATTCCCAGTTACGTATGGAAAAGTATCATCTTTCCACCTCTACCATCTCAATATGGGTTTCCTGTTTGTTTATTACCATGATAATTACGAAACCAACAACCAACATACCAGCTGGGAAGCGAGAAACCACTTAGTATCTCTCTCTGCTCAATGATCGGTTATGGGTATCTTACCCTTTCCCATGAGATGTGCGTGCCATTACCTACCTTTTACCACGCCACGCGATAAATGCATTTTCAATGGCATTTGTGAATTGCAATTGGCTTGTAATTGCTATATTTAGCTTAATGGCAGTCAAGAACCCAGCATTATGCAGTTCATCTCTTGGAACTTTCAGTTTCGGTGTCATTAAAGCGGAAACTGGGTTACATTCCAGCAGAGTTGAACTCCCCCCTCCTAACCCTTGCCCGAGAGGTTCATAAATCAGCAACCCATCGACAAATATTTTAACTCCAAGTCCATAAATTTGATTGCAAACAAATTTTCACAGCATCCACCGGGAACTGTCCCCCCATGTCAAAGTTCCTGCTGTTGCGTTGCCGTGCCAACAGCTCCTGGGCAGAGAATTCTACACATGTTGCGATCTGCGTCGCCGTCTCCTACTCCTGCTCCTACTCTGGCTACACAACAAGCGCCAGTTTCAAGTCGCGACTTTGGTGCGGCATTTCGCCTTGTTTACGCTAAGATGGCGTATTGTATAACATCATTATGTGGACTACGTTCATGTTCATGTCATAATTTTGCCATGCAGCCAAAGTTTTTTCTCCCTCTCGGTACCTTTCGAGCATTCCAAGCGCCAGTCGCATCTCCAGCCGCGTTCTGTACTTTGCTGCAGGCCTTTGTAGGTATGTAGGTACATACTTACGTGTGTATATATGGAGAATCAGCATCGGTCTTTCGGGGATTGGTATCGGCAACGGCCGCTGTTTGTGCCATGTTTGGGGCTGCGTAATTAAAAATAAATTTTCGCGCTCTTAGCCAACAGGAGTGGACGTTAAGGCAATAAGTGGCTGGGCCCCATTCTGTATTCCATTCCATATTTAATGTGCAGTTTTTTACGAGTGGTTGTAAAAAGTGAAGATAATATTTAATGATCCAGTACTTTTTGTTTACTAATTATTTGTATTTTATTCATGTTCGCACATTATTTTATTAATTTATTATATACTAGCTGAATACCCGGCATTGCCCGGGGCTTTTGTATGGTAAGAATATGATTCAAGTTTCAACTGGGTGCAAATCGATATTAACATTTGAACCCTACAGAAATTTGTCCGAACCGATTATATCAAATTACATATTTTCAATCCACACAACAAATTTTCCAGTTTACAGTTTAAAGAATTCTGAAATTCGAAAGGTGTGGACCTGAATCACTTTTGAAGTGGTTTAGCCGGATGGTTTCCAAAATACCTTGTTACCTTGATTGTTTCGTGTATAGCTTCGGTGTTTTTCATCCGATGTTATTGAACTTTTCAGAATAGACTGATAATGGGCCTTTCGAAAAGGTGTTAAGTGATTTTCAAACAATTTATAAAAATCTAAACTGACCAATAAATGACGTTTTTTTTGTGACCATAATGGGATTTATTGTTAATTAGCGCTTGAGGTCCTGGTAAAAGGGCGACCAGCGCGAGAGTTGCGTCACGAAACTCCTGGAGATGAGTAATGACAAAGCTTCGAGACAGTGTGACCATGCGAGCTGCTTAGATGAACACAAGGAAAAAAAATTCGACTTTTTCCAGTATGGTGTAATTCTAGATGATTTTCGTAAGCTAAGCAAGACTGCGTTTTCAGAAATTGTCCATCACGTCGAGGTTTTTATTAATTTGCGCTTAAAGTTGTCTATCTTGACCCTTTTTTAGAAGAGTTTTTCAGGGGAATCCATTCTATTGTTTGAACTCTCTTTATTCACTCATATCCTTACACAGAAAGTACACTCCTTAGCTTTAAAATGAACTATCCCAAACAATTCTTAGATTTTTCAATGGAGTTATACCTCTTTTTAGCACTTGTGTAAGATTCTAAAAATATCTCCACTATTTATTGCTGAATTTTAAAGTATGCAATGGGTGAGAGAATCTAATATGTTTTCGTTTCTAAAGCAGTAAGTGGCTACTCATTTGTAATAAACTAGCAACAAAACTAGCCAAACCATTTATATTAAGTTAAATAATTTAGTATAATTTGTTGGTTGTGAGCTGGCCCAAGGCAGCTAGCCAGCGCGCAGTTATGCACACACTACTATCTCTTGGAGATGAGAGATGAATTAGCTTCGTAATAATTGGTAACTACACTCAGAAAAAAATTCGGCCCCTGAATTTTGGGGAGAAAATCAGCCCTATTTTAAAATTTGCCTGGTATTTAGAAAAATTTTTTTTTCTAATAAACAGAAAAAAGTTTGCTACAGAAAATAAAAAATATGGGTAAAAAATTTTTTAGAAAAACTTTTTACAAAAACAAAAAAAGAAAGGAGCCAGATTTTTCTGATAATTAGGACGAATTTTTCTAGAGTCTTTTTCTTAAAAATAGAACCTGCAAAGAAATTAACCTTTAATTTTTAGAAAATAGTAGCCCTTAAAGAGACTACTGTAATTTCTTAAAAACAGAAAAATTTTCTGGAACTAATTTTCTTAAAAATATGGCGATAGTAGCCATTGCTTTTTGAAAAAAAGACGTTAGATTTCAGAAATTTTTGCTCCAGTGCAAAAAATATAAGTAGCCCATTCAGACGTGCCACTGCAACGCCATGAAATAGCCTAACCGTCTAAGCGGCCGCCGTCGTTGCGCGCGCGACAAAGGTCTTGGGTTCTAATCCCAGTCGAGTCCCTGAACATTTTTATTTATTTAATAAAAATTAATCAAAGCGGCAACTAGGGTGTTGTTCGAACGAAGCGGACCTCTGGAGCTGGACCGGTGGTGGACTTGGACCTGGACCGGTGGTGGCGAACTGGATGTGGACCCGGTGGTGGATCTGGACCACCTCACCTGAGTGAAGAACGGATCTGGACCCGGTAGTGGATCTTTACCTCCCGGTGGTGGATCTGGACCACCCACCCAATGGAGGATCTGGAACCGGTGGTGGATCCGAATCACCTGGTCAACCCGGTGGTGGTTGGACCCACCGGAGTGAGGGTGGATCTGGGACCTCCCGGTGGTGGATCTGGACCTGCCCCACTCAGTGGAGGATTGGACCACCCGGTGGGAGGATCTGGAACCGGTGGTGGATCTCTGGACCACCTGGTCACTGGTGGCGTTGGATCTGGACCCACCCTGGACCTGGACCGGTGGTGGTTGGAAAAGACCTGAACCGGTGGTGGACGTGGACCCGGAGGTGGAACTGACACGGTGGTCACTTGGCATAATTTTCTGCTTTTTTGAAAATACCTTTCTATTGGGGAAAAACTTGTCTCTATATTAGAAAAAGTTTCTTAATTTTAAGAAAATAGTTTTTTTATGTTTCCAGAAAGAGATTCTAGTTCTAAGAAAAGTAGCCCTTTGGTTAAGAAAAGCTTCCCATAATATTTAGAGATGTTTTTCAAAATTTTGAGGTGGAAGGTCATATAGGACGGATTTCAAAGGCGAATTTCTAATTTTAAGAAGTTGGGACTTTTTTAAAATGAGTGTAGTAATCTAATAGTCGCTGGTGACTAGTGTGGAAATGGAGCCGCCACGGTGCTCCCCTCCAGTGAACGCGTGGGAGCGGTAAATAATATGGGTTAAAACTACGGGATGTGCGTAGTTGTATTGATGCAAGTTATGCGATAAGCAAGATCGTTTAAGCCGGAATAATGATTTTGCCTATTGTTGAAGGTTGATGGTTTTCACCTCGATTACTCGTGGTTGCTTCGAGTGGGCATCGATAAGTAGAATACCGTCTAGTCGGAGATGATGTCGCCTCCCGTTGAGGGCCTAAGTTGAAATTAAAGTAGCCTCTGGTCGAGAACTTCGTCTTGCTTCAGTGGAGGCGGAAGAATTTACCACTCGTGGAGAGCTTCTATGTGCCTTACTCGAGGCGGAAGTTGCTCTCGTGGAGAGCTTCGATTGCCTTAGTTTGAGGCTTTACTTTGTTCAGGTTCACGGACAGGCGCGTAGTGAACTGAGGCAGAATCGATGTGCCTGGATGAGGACTTTGTCGCTGCCTCGGATGAGGACTTTGTTCCTTCGCGTTGAAGACTTTGTTGCTATCTCGGATGAGGACTTTGTTGCTTCGCGTTGAAGAATTTTTGTTTATCTCGGATGAGGACTTTGTTGCTTCGCTTTGAAGGCTTTGTCGCTACCGGATGAGGACTTTGTTGCTGCCTCGGGTGGGATGATCAGGTTCAGACTTGCGCGTAGAAGATACGACTGAACCAAAATCGCCGTTGTGTTTCGGTTGATGTGCGGATATGAGGGTCTCTGGCCAGACGTCGCATATGGGCAACTGCCGTGCTGGTTTCACGACTGTGGGTGCAGGCACGTTTGTTCGAGATCTGTAGGTGGCACGCTAGCAGTAAATGCCAACAAAGAGTGTTACTAGGATTCCTAATTAATAGCTGGTCGGTTTGGGGCCCTTGGTGTTCATAAGTGGCCGGTTTCCATGTGGTTACCAGGTAAGCCCGGCGAAACAGTTGTCCAACTGTTCAAGTTAGTACGAATCGATGGGCATGCAATGCATCGCACGTGCTCATGTTACTAAGATCGAATGTATCAACCTAGAACTTAGGCAGGAGCATTCATAGAACTGGATTTAACAAACCGATAAGTCGAACTAGTCGCGTGCCTTAGCTCAATTGAAAAGGAGACAAGGTGACTGTCAAAAAGGCTGCAATAACATCTTGTTATGATTCACTTTCAAATAGGAAATAACTTGCAAATATAGGGCGTGTAGATTTCCGCTGGCTTTACTTCACTTTTGGAGCTGAACATATACACACGCGTACTTGTGTTTTCTATCTAAAATATCATCGCGGCCAATTTGAGCACTGGTACAAAATTAGGAAATTACACCCGTGGGCTTGAGAGTCACGCGTTGTTACATCACTTCGATTAATGAGAACACAGGCCCTCGGGCGTAGCATTCACATTCATTGTTCGCATCACTTCTTTTATAATAATAATTTCAGAATTGCACGAGAGCGTATAGATGGACGGCAAGTATTAGCGTTTCATATGAAATAAGCGTTAAGTGAATATTGATGTCAAAAAATTAAAAAGAAAAAAAAGTAAAAAAAGAGCGCGGCCATAATTATCTGTCTTAACTTCAGTTGTCCAATGACTAAACAAATTATCTGCCTTATTTGTTCGAATATCTTCCATTTATTTATAAAGCCCGGCACTTTCGAAAGTTGGTTTTAGAATTTCTGGTTAGTTATATAACTCCAACCAGAAAGAGCCTCTTGCCGCTGGCTGCTGGTTGTAGGCGGTGGCCAGCGGCCAAAATTTGATCCATACAGTGAAGAAGATTGGCTCCGGATTGCCGTTGAAAATGGATAGAGAGGGATCCCTTCAGGTTTAAAAACAGCTGGGAGGGGTAGGCTTGGTGATACAACCGTGACCTCAGCAGACCTCGCTATAGTAAACAAAAATTCACTATGAAACTTCCCTGCACAAACACAAGTAAAACCAAGATATACCTTCTTGCAAGTATTCCCAAACGCGACACACTCAGTGGTATCAGTTCCGATCCAGGAAAAAAGCAGAGGATTTCTACTTGAAAGTGGCCACGTGGCACCTGTGCGTTTATAATAACTTTAACTTAATCTTGGGCGCCACGTTCGCCAGCTCCATCCAAAATCTTAAATGACTCACTCCAGAACTTTTTCCTTGCCAAAGGGGCTAAGCAGACTCGAGCTTTTCTAAGTGGGTGGATTGGCGTCAGTTCCCCAACGGCATTATCGTATGATCATGCTGATTATCACTCGATCTCATAGCAAAGAACAGTTGTTAATTGGGCTTTGGAGTCTTTCACTATTTGCTATCATCGTCCCTTTGATAATTTTCAAATATCTCTTTCCGTTCAAAAGTTAGGATTTTTGCATCGCCAAATTCGCGAATCCGGCCACTGTGGGCCGCTTCGCCCCGCACCTGTTGCCTTTGCGCTGTCGTCAACCGCTCCTGTTGCTCTCATGCCACATATATGCACAGCATTTTCGTAAGTTTTTTTTAATTTAATGAATATTCTGGGACAATTTATTAGCCAACATATTGATTTCAGCGTTTGCCTTGTTGTCTTTGGCCTGTGTGTTTGTGTGTGTGTGTGTTTTGTTGTTGTGGCAAAGTTTATACGGTAGTTATGGACATAAATAGCAGCAATTTGGCCAGACACCCGACTGGCCCAACTTGGCCCAGCTTGCTGAACAAGCGTACAATTAATATGCCCAGCCTGCCGCCACCCGCACCACAGGCGGTCAGCGGTTCGCGATCGGCGGAGATCGGCGATCAGCGATCAGCGTTTCTCGATCCTGGTGAGAGAGTCTTTTTGGGGTGAGCTGTTTGGGCTTGCGCAGTCGAAAGCTGCTGCTGCGTGGGGATTTATGGCTCTTAACAAATTGTTAATAAATATTTTATTTATATTGATGAGACAACATGAAATTACTCACGATGAGAGGAACGTTTCCGTTTAACAGCTGTGCATTTGTTTCAATTACCCCAGCCAGGCAGTTGGTATGATTGATCTGTGTCCAGTTCAGACCAGTCTTCTTCATTATGGTTTTTGGACACCCTGTAATTAGCGCGTGAAATGTTTCATATATTATTTCTTTTTTTTCGGACAATTGGAATGGCATTTAAATGAGTTTAGTTGCGGGTAGTAATGCAGTTCCTCCAACCCTCCCTCCCTCCCTCCACCCTTCTTGTTTTTCTTATGGTCAGCAGCTGTCAATCACAATGATTTATGTCGCGCCGCTCTCGCTGTGCATTTGACTACAGTTGTCGGCATTTGTATTGTGATCAACATATTTTTGTACTGTATTTCAAATTAATAACTCGAAAATTTCAAATTTTTCGAAAAAGAAGAAACAGAAAACGCGAGAGAAGCAAAAAAAAGTGTGCTGTTCTGAGAGTAAGCGAGTCTGTTTGATTTGTACCTGTCTTTTGGTGAGCAGACAGCATTGAAAACTTGCTTGACCATATTTTGAAAGCTCTAAAATTTCATTTGGCATTTCAAAACTTCATTTAATTTTTCGGTTTATAGAACTTCACAAGCGGATTGGTATAGTTTGCCTTCGGTTCGGTTCAGTAACGGCTTCCATGATGATTTTGTTAGCATACTTATACCTATGACTGTACAACGCGGCTCGCGGTAATTTATCTTTCCGCAGTTGCAGCAAAAACTCATCAAGCGGCGGCGGCTTCTTTTCTTCCATCATAATCTTACTACTCCTCCTCCTACCCCACCCCCATCATCCTGCACTGGCGCTTATGAAATTTTTCATTTGAATTTTATTCCATTTCATTGCTTAATTGTCGCCGCTTTTGATGAATTGTTTGTTTGGATTTGCCGCAACATTTGCGCGAACCTCCCGTTGCCCGTTGCTTATGGCGATCTTGTCTCTGAGGTGTACCTCGACTTTCCTACTCCCTCTTCTTGGGGGGGCCCATTGGCAGCTGTTGTTGCCCCTGTAATTTTCATCCGACCGTGTGTTCGTGACGCAGTTCGCCATCTTGACTTTTTGGCTACCTACTGGAGCCATTTACATTCGTCTGAGTTGTCGGCATTATCATCTGCTCGGCATCTCAATTTACCAATCAAATAACAAATGCGCCGCCAAAAGCTGCTTATTAATGGCGGCAGCGTCCAAACGGTTGAAACGCGGTCCCAAGTCTGTGAACCCATCCAGCTCCATCTGCAGACTTTGTATAATTTCCACGAACTCTCCCATTGTCGATAATAATTGATTTGATTGATGCTTCGACGGCTGGCTGGCTGCTGTTGATGCTGCTGCGGCTGTTGCCATTGTTGATTGGTTCGAACATTCGCCCCACGTTCCCCGGCTACGTTGTCCGTCTCTCTTGACGGTTGGCGGAACGTCAATTATGTGGAGCGAAGGGAGGGCGAACTGTGCGGTTTGGGAAGACAAGAAAATGGCGTTACATTCACAGTTGTTGATCTTCAAATGATATATAAGAAGCTTAAGCTCTATTGACCCTATCTACTTTACATAGTTAACAGGAAGCTTCTTTATCTCTAACTAGCTTATAACGCGGCATCACCCGCTCGTATGTGTGTAGATTTTTCCAAAGAGTTTCAAACAACACTTTGTGGGTAGATTTTCCAAACTTTTAATTCGCTTTTATACTCTGTATCGATAGAGTATATTAAGTTTGTGCAAAAGAATGTAACAGACAGAAGAAAGCTTCTCCGACAATATAAATTATATGTATTCTTGATCAGCATCAACAGCCGAGACGATTAAGCCATGTCCGCCCGCCTGTCCATGTGTCCGTATGAACAAACAGATCTTGACATGTATGGGACATATGCTTCTCATACTTGCAGGCAGATCAAGTTTATTTTTAATTTTTGCCCCGCCCCCACAAATTGGAAAACACGTCATATCTCCCACAGTTTTATAGATAGAAGGTTTGTACCTTCTGGACACATTTAGTAAGGAGGATTCTTTATCGATCCGATCCGTACCTGTGAAGTGCAACCCATCACCGTTGCGACCGGTGCTGCCCATAATTGTTTGATTTCCTTATAACTCGAAAACCACTCCTTTGGCGGATCGATAAATAACTTTAATAGTCAAACACAACACCACAAAGGAGGCTGGTCAACTGAACTGGTGGTTCAGGAACCTCCCGGTTCTATCATTAGAGCAGAAACAGAGGGTTCCTCATGCCAGCATTGCCATAACTGGTTGGGAATTTCAAATCAGCATAAGTGCAAAACCAAAACCAGAACACCAATTGTTCATGATTTCCGCTTTTTGAACGGATGCGCTTGTTTGTTGTAATGGACTGTGACCAGAGCTGGAGTTCTGCAGCGAACGTCGGGCTTGTTTTGTAAACAAAAAATCATGAACGAAATGGTTTAGAAAGAAGTCCGCTTGAGCTACATTATGGACCGCGGCTTTTTTCTTAGTGTAAGAACACGAAATCAAAGGAACAGGGTATTTTGGAGTCGTGGTACGCGTAGAGTAAAAATGGTACTCTAAAGCAGCGATGTTCAAGAAGAGCGAGGCCATAAAGTGAGAGTGTATTGGAGTGCGATATCAAAGCGACACAGCCCAGCTTTGAACTGCCCTGCTCAGCCTCTGGTCATCGAATGCAAGCAAAAAGAGCGCTGCTTACGCTCTTATGCCCGAATTCGGCATGCGCTCGGCTCGTGTGCGTGTAAATAGCCGATTGCGCTCGGCCCCTGGGGGCTATGGAGGAACATCGCTGTTCTAAAGTCGTGCAAATGTATGTAACAGGCAGAAGGAAGCATCTCCGACCCCATAAAGTATTTATATTCTAAATCAGCATAAACAGCCGAGTCGATATTGCCATTTCCGTCTGTCCGTCTATTTGTATGAACACCTAAATCTCGGAGAATAAAAGAGCTAGAACAACCAATTTTTGTATGTAGACTCCTATTGTCAGTAAGCAACTCCAAAAATTTTAAAATATCAAACTCATATTTTGCAGTGTAGTGTATATGCCCAATATCTACAATCTCTGAAATTTTCATAGATATCGGATAATAAATGAGAGTTTGCTTACTTTTTTGCGTCGCATGCGCTTTATGTTAAAATGTTCTCATTAATGTTAATGCTCTGTTAACTTACATAAGGGAAGGCTATAAAAGATTAATTCCGCTAAGTAACGGGTATATCGAAGTCGGGCAGGAACAACTTTACCTTACGCTCTCGTTTTCATGTGTAACTTTGAGAATAGGTTTTTGCGATTTTTAATATTTTCAGAAGGAATTTTTGAAAACTGAATCTTAATACTCACACTCTCATATGATGAAACTGCTGTAAAAAATTCATCTTGGGCTGTGCGGCAGTCACCAGTGAGTCAGTTTATTAGTCATGTTAAAATATAGATTCAGTCATTTCAAATGGTAAGTCTTAGCTGATCGTGCTTTAAAATAAAGAAAAAAGTCGTACTACAATTTTCCTTCTAAGGTTTCAAGAAAAAATGTATCATTTCCATTAAAGATTGGATAAAGTTGGGATCTCCGATAGTCAAGTTATGGGCAAATGAAAATAATAACAAAACAATCTTTACATTTTAAGAACAAAACTGACTAAATTCAATCTCGAAAAATGTATCTAGAGCAAGTAAGGATTTCTTTCTGCGAGTACCTACCAAAAACAAGCCAACGAATTTCGGAGCAGGCTCCACTTGTAAGTGAGTCCGTTTACTTGATGAAACATTTAGTTCTAAGGCAATATATGTTTAAGCAATTATTTATTTCACAAACCTTTATTGTTACTTCATCACATTTTAAAGTCTAAGCTTCTCAAATAAGAGTTTAGCTTTACCCGATTTTATTTTGAGGGTGAGCTTAACCTTGGGGTTACTCTTCAAATCAGTTTTTCCCTCTATAAGAGACTTAAAGGCTTCCCTAACTTAAGCCCCAGGCTTGTTAACAAATTAGCCCAGAAAACAAAAAGAAGAAAGGTTAAAGGGGTAAATTTGCATGCTCATCGTGGATCAGATAACCATCGACATGGTCCGATCTGACCTCAAGGCTCTTTCTATCTCTCTCTCTCAGAGGGGGAACCAACAAGTGTAAAACGTTTGCAGGCAAATTGAGTTAATCGCAAAACAACATCATGAGGATGCCTTGACTGCGGAGCGGGGTGACGGGGGGAATGGGAATGGAAATGGTTGAGATGATCAGTAAGCGGCGTTGGAGTGGCTTAGTTTTCACACAAGCAAAGAGGCGCCGACGCAGAATTCCACTTAAATTCAAGTTCGCTATATGGAACTTTCAAAACACAAAAAGTCAAGCGAAATTAATCTTCATTGGAAGCAATCGACAGGAGTGGAAGGGAGAAGAAAAATTAGCGCAAATGATTGACAGCCTAAATGAGAATTTAATGGTAAACTGTTGTTTCTTCTTGGTTTTTTCATTATTATGTTTTTTTTTTTTACTTTGCAGTCAAAGGAGCCGGAGGAACCAGAGATTCGCTATAATTTGGCCAGACATAACCCTGAGAGAGGCTGAGATCGGAGCTGTAAAAGTAAAAGCAGAAATTGATACAAAATTGATGTGGCAGCAACGATTTTCGTCTGAATTGGGGAAACCGTTATACTTTAAGATACACTTAACAAAAAATCAAGTACTAACGGTGACAGTAGTAACTTCAATTTCATTTTATTGGCTTTATTTACATTAACATTTAACTTTAGCTACTGATATTTGTATATTAGAGTACGGGGCATTTTGATGAGATTATCGGGCCTGTTCCGGTTTTCACATATTTCTTCGATTTCAAATGAAAACAAAATCGAACGGTTTTGTTTTAGGTGTTCGTATTCGAACGATTTGGAATTCGAATGTTTCATTTCCAAATTGTTTCCGTAGATAAACCCTTAACCCATTATTTTGACAGTAAAAAGTCGTATTTACTTTTGAAAAAGCAATGTGAATTCAAATCGAGGTAAATCTATCGAATTGTAACGAACAGTACATTTACACATTTAGTGAAAGTGAAAACCGGAACAGGCCGTATATAAACCCATGAAGGTTGAATATGTTGAGAGTTACTACATTTACACAGTGGGAAAAAAACCGAGAACATTTACATCTGTGCAGTGGCTGAGATGAGTTAAATTGTGCTCATATAAAGAACATTTGGAACGTTTGTTCTTATCTTCTGCATCTTGCTCTTAATTTAAGTTCAAGGCAACTCAGTTTCAAAGTTTTACACCAATTAAACGCAAAATTATTTTTTATTCAGAAAATAAATTTGGGATCTAGAGGGCTAAGTAGCTTATTCTGGGCACCTTGAATTTGCTTTAGATTACTATGGGATTGAAATATAGAGCATTTTGCTCTCGATATTCATGAAGAACAGTATTCGAATAAGAGTGAAGAGCACTTTTTCCCAACAATTTGGTGAAATACTCTTGTAGAGCCATGAAAGCATCTTTTTGCTTTGTGGAAATGAAGAAGCAGATACTTGACGTGTCGTCCTCAAATATGGATGCAGTGCAACCTGAAAGGATCGGAAAGTCAGCTGTGTATGTATTATAAAGTAAGAGCAAAGGGCATGACCTCTGGGGTCAGCCCGCTGAAAATAGATTTAGCAGTGCCAATGTGGATTGAAAAGGCTCTGCCTTGGACAATTTGGTTCAATTCAGATGAAAATGCTTTAATGTCTGTAAATTTGGCAAAGTTTCATTATCCTTTAAGAACATGGCTATCTTAGATTTGATTACTTTTTCCAAAATTTTGCTGACAGAGAATAAGAGAGTGCTTAACTGGAAAAAGCAATTCTGATAAATTTTATACAATTTTGGCTAAACTTGCCTAAGCTGTGAAAATTTGCAGCAAATTATTTGCAAAATCTGCCATCATAGCTGTTTAGACAAATTTTTCTCAATAATTTGTGCAAGTTACACAAGGGGAACAACATTTTTTGTCGAATGAAATATTATGACTAACACAGTACAACTTTTTAGTGTCATTGTCTGGTTACGCCTTCGCACCCCGCAATTATTTAAGAACGTACTAAAACTAAAAAAATCCCTAAAGGACTTTTAGAAAAGATAAAACTTTCATAGTACCGAAAAGGTCTAAAGAGTGTTCGTACGAAGGCTGGCGTGTGCCAGAGAGTTCATTATATTGTTGTTAGGTAAAATTTTGCCGATTTTCGGTATTTTTGCTGTTTTGAAGCACTATATGATATATTTTTTTTTTTTTTTTTTGGGTCAGTCTGTTCAGGACTTTTTTTGGTCTTGTTTATATGCCAAAGACATCAAAACAAAACTCCAAACGGATTATATTATATTGACGTCATAAAATTGTTCTTTTTGGGTATCAAAAAAAAGTGCCTTTAATATGATGCACTCAAAAAATTCAACATGAATTTTAGAAAATCGCCCTATTTTAAAATTTGCTCTCACCTACGTAAATTTTGTTAAAAAACAAAAAAGTTTTCTGAAAATAAGAAAAAATATGCCAAAAAAAATTCTTTAGAAAATTTTTTTAGCGTATTTTTCGAAAGTCTTTTCTTAAAAATAGGACAAAATTAACCTTTAATTTTAGAAAATAGTAACCCCTTAAAGTATGTCTTAAAACCAGGAAAATTTTCTGGAAATAATTTTCTTAAAGTTATGGCGATAGTAGCCATTGCTTTTAGAAAAAAAGGCGTTAGATTTCAGAAATTTTGCTCCAGTGCAAAAAATATAAGTAGCCCATTCAGACGTGCCACTTCAACGCTGTGAAATAGCCTAACCGCCGCCGTCGTTGCGCGCGACAAAGGTCTTGGGTTCTAATCCCAGTCAGTCTCTGAAAATGTTTATTTATTCAATAAAATTTAATCAAAGCAGCTGGGGTGTTGTTCAAGCGAAGCGGACCTGGAGCTGGACTGGTGGTGGACTTGGACCTGGACCGGTGGTGGACTTGGAACTGGTGGGCGATCTGGAACCGGTAGTGGACCTGGACTCGGTGGTGGACCTGAACCGGTGGTCTTAAACAATTTTTCTGCTCTTAAAAAAATACCTTTCTCTTATTAAGAAAAATTTGTGTCTATATTAGAAAAAAATTTCTTATTTTAAGAAAATAGTTTTCTATGAATCAGAAAGAGATTCTAATTCTAAGAAAAATAGCCCTTTGATTAGCTTTCCATAATATTTAGAAACTATTTTTCTAAATTTTGAGGGGTGAGTCGCCTTAGGACGGACTTCAAAGGCGAGATTTCTAATTTTAAGGGCTAATTTGGGACTTTTTTATGAGTGTGGGGGCCCAGTGCCGACCTATAAAGTATATATATTCTTGATCAGCATCAACAGCCGAGCCGTTTTAGCCATGTCGTCTGTCCGTCCGTCCGCGGTCCGTCCGTCCGTCTGTCCGTATGAACGCGTCGATCTCAGAGACTATAAGTGATAGAGCCACAAATTTTTAAATGAAGGTAGGTGTATACCCTTTGCAAATCGAGTTTGTTTCAGATTGGGAAAATTCCTCCCCCCCCCCCTTTAAGCGTCAGAGTCACTATTTTTAAGATAGACCTTTTAAACTTCTATATATATCAAGTAAGGCCCAATATCTATCTATTCTAAAAAGATCAATAAGATCGGAATAAGACAAAAAACACCGAAGTTATATACGAATCAATTTTGCTAGTGGGAGAGAGGGGGGGCCTTGCATGGTCAGTTACCGCGTTTACGCTTGCGTATGTTAGAGTGTGTGTGTGTATATGTGTGTATTGTGTGTGTTTTGTAGTCGGGGCACTCGACTACAGCTCCCTTACTTGTTTTATTTTCGGTATGTTCTTCAAAAATTGCGGGTTGCGAAGGCGTAACCAATTTATGAGTTGCACTGTGTAATATTATAATTTCTCGAGGTGCTGATTTTAGATTGTATTAGCTTCAGTTTTTGAGATACAATTAAAGCGCGTACTTAAAGAAAAATGTATGTTTTATTAAGATAACTTTAAAAAAACAAGAAAGAAAGTCGGTCAAGCCCGACTATAACATACTCTGTACCTGTGAAGTGATGCCCATTACCGTTGCGACCGGTTTGTTTGTTTTCCTTATAATTCGAATATCGTTCATCCGATCTTTAAAATTTCTTCAGCGGATCGATAAATACTAAATATGTCCAGAAGGTTCAAACCGTCTATCTATAAAACTGTGAGAGATATGACATTTTTCGATATAGCGAGGGCGGGGAGGGGGGGCGTGCCCAAAATTGAAAATAAACTTGATCTGCTTGCAAATATAAGAAGCATATGTCCCATACATGTCAAACCTCTATCTCTTACCATCTCTGAGATATGTTTGTTCATACGGACAGACAGACAGACAGACAGACGGATATTTTTTCAAAAACTTTATACTGTACCTCTACTGGTACAGAGTATAAAAATTTCTTTTATAAGATTTTCTTGCTTGACTTGGTTCACGAGAGCTGTTTTTAATTCTCCAACAATAGTACTCCATCATGTGGGCATTACTATGACCCTGGTAACGTTCCTTTATAGTTCAAATGACTTGATGGAACCGTTCCCCTCGTTTTTCACTCAGATCACCAAGATTTTCAGGGAAACGGTTCAAATGGCTAGGGAGGAAGTGTAACTTATTGCTCATAACTTTTACAATCAAGCTGCTTGAAGGGTGACAATATCAGTTCAATATGCTCCGCAAATCATGCATCCTTTTTGTTTCCCAAAAAATCTTGTGCAGTCCAAACAAATTCACCAATTTAAGTGCTTAGTATCACTGAGGAGTCTTGTTTTGAGTCGCTTGTTTAAGGACTGTGATAAGGACTGAATATAAATGACTCTTAGAGAGCATAAAAGACTTTTTCGAGAGTCTTCTTCAGAGGAGTGGTATTAAGGTACCATTTTCTCCCGAAAGAGTATTTTGGATCGGAGAACGAGCCACTTGTGACTATTTAAATCAGTAAGAGGAGTCGAAAAAGACTAGAATATGATCAAAAATTTCTTGAATGCTGGCTGGGATAGTATTAAGGACTTAAAGTGAGTATCGACATCTGAGTACTGAATATTGATTGACTGAGTTTCGACTTCCGAGTACTGAGTATCGAGACTTATAGTATCCGAGTAAACTTTTAGCTGGTACATCCATATTCACAAACAAAATATACTCTAAGGAACAATTATCGGTTTGAATCCTAAACTATTTTGAAATTATTGTTTCTTTATGATCCAAAGTAGTGTAAATCTATTCGATCTTAATCCTAGAATTTGTGTACTTGAAATAGAAACGCCTTTCTTGAATTCGTAGATTCAAGAATTCTTTAGATATCTTGAACTGGAAACTTAAACCCATCCTTTAATGAACTCTGGGTTTGGAAAAGGGATTGGTTCAAAAATGATCTCATATCATTTTCTTATAAATATTTTTCTCCACAATATCCCATTGATAAAAGAGGAAAAGTTTTTGAGAAGACCCTAAATGCATCAACAAGATTAAGAAATAACGAGAGCGTAAGTTAAAGACGGCCCTGCCCGACTTCGATATACCCGTTACTCAAAAGAATTAATGTTTAATAGCGTTCCCTTATGTTAATTGACAGAGAATCCGGAAAATGGAATTGAGAACAAGGCTGATTAATCCAGTAATAAGACGGCACACGAGCCTTAACAAATGTATGTTGTAGACCTCACTCAATCGTATTTTTCCGAGTGTACGCATATTCAAAATTTAACGTATCTTTGCATTTGAAATGCTTTATTTGCATTTGGATGCGACGAAAAGTTCTCCTGCTTCTGCCTGGCCAGAAGTGCATTTTTGCACGCAATCCTGGCACCTACCGCGACATTGGTATGGAGTCCGGCTGACTGACGTCACTTGGCAGGCAGACAATTTATGCGCCTGCCTTGCCCCACCCCCCGTCGGCCGTTGGGTTATCGATACCCTGGTGCTGGTGCTGGTGCTCTGGTACTGGTACTGGCGCTGGTTCCCATGTGCGTGTCATCAAGTTGGTCTAAAGTGACAGTCGCGATTTAATGGCACACAGTCCGAGGCGAAGGCGGTGGTTACAAATTAATATGGAACCGGGCCAGAAGGGCTATAGCTTGGCCAACAGGCTTTCGGGCAATGAATAATCAATCGATTCCAGTTCAATTAGCACCTCTTAGTGTTCAAAATGGCGCGCCCTATCCGAATCCTACACACAACTCCGTACGGCCCACAGGTACTCTCCTAGAGCTGTCAATTTCGCTGTCAGCGTTTGTCAAAAGTTAAGTGCAGCTGGGAAACGGCGACGTTCAATGTCAGGTCTAAAACACATAACTGCAAATTATTTGCCATTGTAAGTTGGCTGTGGTTTTGCCTCGATTGCCGCAACCTTCACATAGAAAATCTCTCAACAAGAAAATTACACACACACGAACAGCAGGGACACCATGTGGGGGCGTGTTAGTTGGAGGGAACTTTGACAATAAGTAGGGATTAGTCAGTCTGCCGCACAGGAACCAATTAAGCGGCCACAAAATTTTTTTGATGGGTTATGAAGACTCAAAAATGTGAGTCTAATTATCTATAACGAAAATTGAGGTACCGGGAATACCATCACATGGAATAGGTTGCGGTTTCCGCTGAACAACAGCTGGGCCGCCACGTCAATCAACCTGGATGCTTTGCTCTTTGTCTGTGTTGATATTTACATAACGAATTTGAAATGAACGAACCAGACATGCTCATGCCCAGTTTTCATTAAGAAGGCGAGGTGTGGCGCCAATAATCAGGTGGAATTATGCGCACCAACTCTCCACCTCTCAACAACACCAGCCCACACCCCCAGCCCCAGCTCTTCAGTCTGTCCCGATTGGCAGACAAATTTTTAATTAGCTCTTTGACTAAGCGAGGTTTTAACTAAATCATAAAACTGGTTACAATGTATTAGGATATCCCCTAACATGAGGAGTGACAGGTATTTTGATTTCGGATACCTTAGCTTTGCGATTTTATATCTTTCGTTTTAGATCTTAGATCAGCGGTGGGCACCCAAAGCCTACAGAAGGAGGCAGCAACAATTACAAGATGATGCAAAATTCATCTGCAAGCAGATCAAATATCAGGATCTGCTGCTGTTACACAAGCAATATCTACAATGTAAAGCGAGGCCAAAAAGTGAGAGTTGGTGTGCGATATCAAAGCGATCACAGCCCAGCTTAGAACTGCCCTCAACGACGGCTGGGCAGCGAATGAAGGCAAAAGAGCACTGCTTACGCTCATATGCCCGACTTCGGCATGCGGTCGGCGGTGTAAATAGCCGATTTCGCTCGGCGGGGTATGGAGGAACATCGCTGATCTAAAGAGTGTTCTTTGAAGGGTTTCCAGAAAATTTGATATAGCGCATGGCAAATTGACAATTTATTTGGAGCGATTCACCAACTTACTTTTTAAAGATTATTTCATGTAAATGTTGCCCGCAGCTACGCCTAAGATAGTCCATCCGAAAGCTCAAATTTCGGCATACTTTTCCAGCATTTCAGCCGGTATCTGACTAATGGCAGCTGTAATGTTGTCTTTGAGGGCTGACTTGTCCCTGAACACAAGAGATTTTACGTAGTCCCCAAAAAAATAGTCTAGTGGGGTTAAATCACATGATTTTGCCTGCCAATAGATTGGTTCAAAACGTTAGATTAATTGCTCACCAAACTCGCCTCTCAATTGGTTCATGGTTTCGTTTGCCGTGTGGCATGTGGCACCGTCTTGTTGAAACCATATGTGAACCAAGTCCAGTTCTTTCATTTTGGGTAAAAGAAGACGTCTGTAGTTAACTGTAATGTTGCGATTAAAAAATGATGAAATGGCTAACCTTACTGAGTATTTTTGGCGAGGCCAAATGTTACGAATCACGCTTGAGGTGTCGGAAAATTTACAACCAAATAGCATTAAAATCACCGTCGAATGCGAATGTGAAGAGTTTTCAGTTAATTTGATAATGAGAGAATTTCGAAATCGTCTACAATTAAACAAATGTGATCAAAAATAAAGAAAAATCTCTACTATTGAGAATGCACTACACTTCAGACAGACGGACCGACGGACTTATTATCATGTTCAGGTTAGTATAGTCCCAATTAGCACGAATCTGAGCTGATTTTTGTTAGAAATATCATTTATCTGGCAACGTCCTCAACTGATAAGTTCTGTACTGATAAGACAGCCAGTGAGCAACATATATCGTATATCGAATATAGATTGCTTTGTGTAGCCTTTCCGTTCTGACCGACGCGACAAGAAGTCCACTGTTCGTACGAAGGCTGGATTGATGCTGACGTTGAATAAGAAAGGCTCGGGGTGAATTTCAACGTTATAAACTTCACTTTATTGGGAAGAGTAGGAGGATCGGTCTGATCGTTTCGAGAGCTCAGAATTGACAGACCTTATTTGCATACTTATAAAATACCTTAAACGTACATTCGCTATCCCATTCGTTCCACCTCAACTTCTGTCCTGAACATCAAGTTAATTTGTAATTCAAAGCCGGTTTTTTGACTAGATTTGGTCCCTAAGATACAAAACTTTTGTGGAAATGGAATTGAGAACAAGGCTGTAAATTTTTTGCTTAATAAATACTCTCATTATGCACAAAACTGTGAACAATTTTCAACGGTCTTAGGCCATTTTCTTATTTCCTGCGATATTTTCAAGTTTCTAGGAAATCATACAAACTGAATGAGCTGAATAAAGAACTCTATTCCCCCAAAATAGATGTGCCGTCCGATTTAGAGTCGTACCTCTTCGGATTGAAAAGGCTCAAAATCGAGCTTTCCGTTTTTAAGAAGAAACTTTTCGTATATAATCCGTATGAACAAACAGCTCTCAAAGATGGTAAGAGATAGAGTTTCGGCATGTATAGGACAAAAACTTTTTTACTTGCAGGCATATCAAGTTAATTTAAAATTTTTACCATGCCGCCTCCCGCGCTAGCAAATTAAAATAAAACGCCATATCTCAGAAAGATTTTTTGATAGAAGGTTCGTACTTTCTGGACATATTTAGTAATTAGAATTATTTATCTATCCGTCAAGAAATTGGTAGAGTTCCAATAAACGATAGTCGAGTAATAAGGAAAACAAGCAATTATGCTGGGCAGCATCGGCCGCAACAGCGATGGGCAGCATTCACAAACCTTTGGGACATACAGAGTATATAATTGTTGGGCTTGTCCGACTTTCTTTTATTTATTTTATTTTATTTTAGCATATAAAAAAAAAAACCAAAAACGGGAAGCTCGATTTTGATTTTAGACCCATGGTTCCTCCAAGCTCTTATTTACTCTTTAAAACCATTTATTTTAATTTAAGCCAGAATTAAAATAGTTCATTTGAATATGTCATATCAAATATGGTTGAACATAGTTAAATGAAATAGAAAAAGTGCTGTCCGATTACGTAAATTCATATGAAGCAACCCTAGCAACCGTCGATTAAAGGTCGAAATCTAGTCGATAATAAAGTGGAATTCAAAACAGCTCGGTTTGGTCACGGTCGCTCGGTTTTGTTTTTTATGCATTATTTTAGAGATGTTTATAAAAAAATTCTATTAAAATATACCTCAACATTTAACAGCTTATTAAATGATGTTAAACGATCTTAAAAATGTTCAACTAATTTCGAATTTTTTAGTAAATAATTTTGGGGAATTATTTTATGGCTTCCGCTGAATCCATTGCGCACGTTTTGAAAACGACAATTCTTCTCGATTTGCGGAACTCGGAACAGCAACCACCTCGATTTGCGGCACTTTCACTCGTTTTCGGAATTCGGAACAGACCCGAATATGTTCGAATCCAACGGACCTAACTTTATTTTACATTAAATAGTATGTCTCAACTTCAAAATACCAAGAAAATTACTTTCTGAACAGATTTAAGGACATTTCTGAATGTTAGACTTTCGAATGGGCTTATAGGGTTCAGATTCGGTGGAATTAGAGGCGATCCTAGAACAAAAAGAAGTTTTTCACATCATTTTGGAAAAGCCGCAACTTCAAAAGTACGATAAAATGACTCTCCGAGCAGATTTAAGGCTTAGTTGCGACGACATACTCAAGGAATAGCGTGAAATTATGAAAATAATCAAGTTTTTGAAACCGTTTCGGACTGCTTTACCTTCGAAACTTCAGAAAAATACCTTTCCGCACAGACTTGAGGCCAAACTGGGACTTTATACTTAAGAAAGGTTTTAAGGCTTGAGACTCTACGAAATTAAGGACAATCCTTGGATAGACGGACTGGCTTACTAACGATAGTCTGAAAAAAAGTATTTTTCCAAACAGATTTAAGCAAATTCGGGACGTTATCCTTAAGTACGATCCTAAGGGTAGAGATTCGAATTTTTAAAGGCTAATCTATAATTTCAAAAGCCGGGTTGTTATATTTAAGGATGGGCTCAATTTCAAAAGTCATTTGTCAGATGTTTGGAAGGGCTTTGAATATAAATTTCATTGCGAATTCCTTTCCGCGCAGATTTAAGGGAAGATAGGGATTGTTTGCAAAAGCGGAAACTGGCTTTCATTAAAATTATAATAAAATAAGACTGAACCGCTGAACCGAACCGAATACGCGGTTCAGTTGGCTTCAAAAACCATGTAATAAGCCGAACCGGTGGTTTAAAAACTGTGTGAACCACTGAACAAACCCAGTCCTTATTTCCGATCGGTTTGCATCCCTGTTAAAAACTGATTATATAATAAAAAATAAATCAAATTTCTATGAAAGTCTGATTCCCAGATTCAACTTTAAATTTAGATTTATTTGATTTAATCCTTTGTGCTAAAAGTAAAGGACTTATTTGAAGCACTAAAAAATGTACAAAAAATATCAATTTGGAATGGATATGTCTTAAATATCCTATTATCCATTTTTAATATCCTTTCAATCATCCAACGGAGCTGAAAATCGTCCAAAGGATGTGAAAAATGGTTATTCTTTGGACGATTTTCAGCTCCGTTGGATGATTAAAAGGATATTAAAGAAATATCCATTCCAAATGGATACGAAAATCATCAAATGGATATTTTTTAATATCCTTTTTTTCTCTGTGTAGATTGGGATTATTAACGTAAACTTAACATTTAACACACTTTAACTGCACTTTGAAAATAAATACTTATTTGTAAACTAACAGATATTATATGGAACAGCACTTTTTAATCATCTTCACTCAGCTATTGTCTGAGAATTTACGAATTTTCCAAAATGTGATTCATGTAGGGCATTAGCTTTGGTCTCCTAAGCCGCTGCCATTGGATTGTGGTTTAATTGCAATTAATTATAAATGTAATCCATCAAAAGCAAGCATTGCCTAGTCCATGCATCAACTGGGAGTTCGGGTTTTCAGGCATCGTCTGGTAGTCGAAGCGGCGTCGGCGGCTTCTTTTTGGCCAAAACTTTGGCTTGGAACAAACACGCGAATGTCGTATAAGCAATTTTTTATGCTCTCAACAATAAAGGAAAATGCAAATTTGTGGATCCAAAAAAGAAAAAAAAATTAATAAACCAAAAATGAAATAAAATGCACTGCAAGTCATATCGGATTAGCACTTACATCATAAAGGGCTATTTAAAATGCACTATGAGAGGAGATAAGGAAATGAATTGGAGAGGAAAGGGCATAGAGGAATATGTATGCATGTTAGTTAAAACTGCCCCGCTCTTATCGGCACTAAATGTATATAAGAGATTGGCATCAATGAGAGCTCGGCCTTGGCCCTTTGGGCTGTGTCAAGCCAAATATGAATGAGAAACTCTCTCTAATTAGTTATTCGTCTGTTAATCGTCATTGGAGTGGAGTTATAAAGTAGGAAAATTCAATCAAATAACAGGTTTTTCTCAAGAGAACTTCAGAACAGGCGAGCAATCGACGTCACCTCGCGCACCAAGCGTGCTGCTAAGACTTTGGAACAATCGCAAACGCGGCGTGATGAACTAGTTAAGCGTTCAGATTGATATCTGCAGAAACAACGAAGCAGGCGAGCAATCGACGCCAGCAATTTGCTATACACATCGCATTGCTTGAAGTCAGAGGCTATGTAGTTACATTTTATAGACTGATATTGGAGTGCAGCGAAGGATAATGTGTAAAAACCCCAGTAATCGCTCTAACCTTACCAAACCTAGTTGGTAGTATAGCTGTCACGGTCGCCATCTTCTCTTCGCCCACCTGAAGCAAGCTCGTTTTGTGCATAATTTGGGTATATTTTCCAAATAGTCTGCATGATATCCATGTAACCATTTCTTACTCTTATAAACTAAGTTAAAATCAAGCATTTCTCAACCTCATTTAGTTAATCCGAACCTCTTAATGTGCTTGTACCAAAAAGTCACCCAAAAGTCACTCAAATTGTCACTCAAAATTCTGAGCGCCCTGTTGCAAAACTGGCCACTGGAATATGGGAGGAGACACTCGTGGTTCGCTCTCTTTCTGGCTCACTCCCGGCTTCGGTCAGTGAAGAATCTCAGTAACAGCAGGCGGCAGCAAACGACTTGTGGTCGAGGCGTAGCCCAGAGCCACAATAACAACCACGAAAATTTATGAAACAACAAAAAAAAACACAAAAAAAATTGGTGGAGGGAATGCAACTTAAATGGCGACTTGGCGGCCGGCAGTGATTTACACAGAAGAGCAGTTCGAAGGAGAATTATGACGGTGCACGGGCCAGAGGAGGACAAGCAAAAAAGATGGCGCTGGCTGCGGGCGCACCAGGATAATAAATAATTGCTTGGCAGCATAATTTCTGATGCTGCGGCCAGGCCCTGTCAATGCACATGTTGAACCCCTCCGGGGGAGTTGGTGCTGCAGCGTGCACTTGCAGCCATGTGGTGGAGGGACTACAAAAAAAAATAAAGCTAATCCGGATAAGCAGCGGCTGAGGCAACGCCCTCGACACCAGTGACAGCTGCCCAGCTGAAGCTGATGAGTTTTTGGCATGGACATGGGAAAATGCGGTTGAACACGGTTCTAGCCCCGGCAAGGTCAAGCGAAAGTGCCAAATGCAATGTCTAGAGGAGATGATCACTTCAAGCAATTCCCCATTGCCGGTCTGCCGGTTGCCAGTTGCGTGATTCCTGCAATTATCCAACGATCGAGCAACGATCGATTGATCTGCAAGGCAGCATTTGATCGTGACATTTGATGGACATTTGCCGCCGCTGCTGTTTGCTAAAATCAAATAGCCTGAAAATGGGCAGAGCATGTAGAAAACGTCACTCAACTCATTAGAATCTCAATTCCACAACTGACACAACTGCAAATTGCCATTGACATGACAATTGGTGGAAATCAGAAGCGTTTGAATGTTTAAATGAGACAATTTGCAATATATAAACGATGGTAGAGGTAGAGGCTTAGCAGTTTAATAATTTGTTAGCCATGAAACTGGGTACGAAATTCCATTTACCTTCATAATTGATTAAAACTTCTCAACTAGGCTTTTTATCGACCTTTTTAGTCAAGTTTTTAATGACGATGAAAGCATGTAAAAGTTTAGTGCTTATTTTGTACCCACTGAATCTTAAATTGAATTGAAGAAGATTAAAATTGCTCGTATAGAGCATGAAATACCAACCAAAAAAGTATGCAACAAAAAATACAAAGTTTTTCCCACGAATTAGTACTTTTAATTCCCAACTGATGTCTTATCTACTGTTATACCTTCTTGATTATAGCCTTTTGATCTTTATACTCTGTACCAAAGGTACACAGAGTATAATTAGTTTGTGCAAAAGTATGTAACAGCCAGAAGGAAGCATCTCCGACCCTATAAAGTATATATATTCTTGATCAGCATCAACTGCCGAGTCGATCTAGCCATGTCCGTCTGTCCGTCCGTATGAACAAACAGATCTCTGAGATGGTAAGAGATAGAGGTTCGACGTGTTTGGGACAAAAACTTCTTATACTCGCAGGCAGATCAAGTTTATTTTAAATTTTTGCCACGCCCCCTCCCGCCCCTGCAAATCGGGAAAAACGTCAGATCTCCGGCAGTTTTATAGATAGAAGGCTCGTACCTTTTGGACATATTTAGTAATCAGGACTATTTATCGATCCGCCAAAGGAATGGTAACGATCAGATGAACGATAGTCGAGTTATAAGGAAAACAAAAATTATGGGCAGCATCGGTCGCAGCGGTGATGGGCAGCACTTAACAGGTACAGTTTTATCCAAGTTTATTTCGAGGTACAATTTTGGTAAATTTAACATAGCACATTACTTTAATGTAATTTAGTAATTCAATACCACAATAATTTAACATAGAAGCAATTTCAAGAGGATCATAACATAATCCGAAATGAATTTAATATGAGGAATGCCAACCGCTCAGTAATTAGGTTTGGGTTGGTTCTGTGGTTTACAGAGAATTGCTTTATTTTAAAAAGCGGCTACGGAGTGAGTATATCCGCACAAATGACCCCTGGATTCACAGAATATACCGCAGAGTTGCCAACAGAGTAAGGAAGGTCCTTGCCACACTCAGGCGTGAGGCGACAGACCGAGCGGCAAGTTGCGCCAAAGTTCCCAGTTCAACGTCCTGATGGTTCCTGGAAGCCTTTACCCTGAACTTAGAAGAGCGGTTCCAGCCGTTTGAAACATCCTCGCCCCGCCGGAACCAACTAGTCTCAGATGCCCTCGATAGCCCCCTCCAAATGGCCCTCCCAGTTCCGCCAATCACCTTCCCTGAGGTGAAAGGGGAAATCAAGGATCTGGTGGTACGTAAGACCCCAGGCATTGACAACAGGACAATGAAGCTCCTGCCAGACAAAGCCATATTGTTCTTGGTGCTCATCTTAAACGCGGCTCTGAGACTAAGCCCTTTTCCATCACCCTGGAAGAAAGCCAGAATTGTTCTCTTTCACAAGAATGGAAAACCACCATCCCGCCTTGATTCCTATCGGCCGATTAGCCTACTATCCACCCTTGGAAAGATCTTCGAGCGCTGTATCCTTCGAAGAATGCTTGATATTCGATCAATCGAAAGCCATACCAACCCATGGACCCAGAACCCGAAAATTAACGAGTGGTCAACTACATCCTGAAGGGTATGACGGGAAGAGGGCCCTCGATAGGTGTGGCACGCAGTTGCTCGAAGATCAAGAAACTTCTTCTGCCCCAACTGTACCTGCTAATCAAGAGCTTCCTGACGGACAGAGCTTTTGAGGTTGCACAGGACGGAGCGACATCCCAAACAAGAACAATTCGGGCTGGTGTACCGCAGGGTACGTATTGGGTCCTACGCTTTCCTCCAGTCACTCACGATATCCCAAAGCCGGTAGCGTTCCTCTTGAAAACCCCGAAGATCTTAATTGCAACATTTGCTGACGACACGGCCATACCTTGGTACCAATATGCTGCACATTTGTCGGAACCGGCCGGATCGGATGAACATAAGCAGCATATAGCTGCCATGACAACGACGAAGTCGGTCAAAAAACTAGTTCTAGTGAGAAATATATTTGTTTGTAATGGAAAGCGTCATAGAGATCCATTGGAAACAAAATTCATACAACTTATTTCTCCGACCGATCATACTTTTACACAATTCTACAAAGTTTGGTCGAAATCGGCATGACTATAAAAAGGCATGCCAATAAAAAGGACGTTTCATTGAAAAAAAAAGTTTCGGGAGTCAAAACATTTTGATTTGTGTAAAAACGTTTCATAAACACAAAGTTTTACTAGAATAGTTTCGACGACGTCAGAGTAGTACGAGGAAAAAAAAGAGGTAGAAAACGTTTTAATAAAAACAAAAAGTTTCAAATAGACAGTTTTTAACCGAGTTTATGGATATGCTATGTCACCGATTTCACCAATCGTGTATGGTTGAAATCAGACAACTATAACGTTTAGACCATAAAAACAAATAAGAAATTCCAGGAGTCGACCGGGAAAAGTCTTCAAGTTTGGAGATAACTTTTAATGGGTCAGAACAGTGGGTAAAAAGAATACAGAAAAAGTAATAAGAGAGAGATACCACAAAATGACGGCGAAGCAGAGTAAGAAGAGTTCAGGGGAAAACGAGGAAGAGAAAGGTATGAAAAGGACCGGAGTCCCAGGTGAGATGTTATGAAACACCGCCATTACTGAACACCACCACCAAAAACTAAAAACTTTAAGAAAGAGAACCAAGGTGTACGAAAAGGAGAAGGTTAAAGAGAGTCTTACCCAAGGACCGTAGCGACCAGAGGTCACCATAAATTAACACTAACAAATACCAATAAAACACTTATATTTACATATGACTACAGTTAACTGGCAATACCGCTGGCTGGTGTTGACACATGTATGGAAGCAACAGAGCAGTGTTGCCATATTAGCTATTTAGTAGCTAGATCTAGAAATTTTGAAACAAGCCCAAAATGTTCATGTGCTTGAAAAAGCCGAAAATGTTCATTAACCAAGCACAAAATGTTCTTCAAACAAGCCCAAATCGATTATGAGTGAAAGAAAATGTTCATTAACATTGTTCAGAATTGAGAAAATGTGGGCCAGACTATCGTCACCAAATGGTCACGATTTTGGTACATTTAGAACGGATTTTTTTCTCTGTGTGGATATACCATTTTCAATACTTACGCATCTTCAAAATTTGAATAAAGGACGTATATATATTCTATACTGTTGCCTTAGAGCAACTGGTATCATGCGAACCCTTGGTTAAGTTGGTCACTAAGACAGGCGTCTCTCAAAGTAGCAAGTATCCTTGCTCTGTTCAAGAGTATTCAACGAGCCTTGTGACAAGCGGCATGCGCTAAATGAGCAGGTGCAATTGTCTTCTCGACTGATCGTCGCCGCTCTTGTTCATAAAATTGCAAATATTAATGCGGAAAATCTTTGGGGTCGTCGTGGTTGTTCGCTGAAAAGACGAAGGGTGCGCTTACAAGGTGTGCAGCAGGCCATCAATTGGCTCACCTCAAGGAGTCCCGTTTTCTGTTCTTTCTACATACTTTGGCATTGATGCAATTATTGTATGTGGCAGCTGTAATCCCCGCGGTCACAACATCGTCATACCTATACATGGTCGGTCTTAAGTCTCGGCAATTAAACGAGATTAAATCGCGAGTGTAAAACTCTTAAATTGAATGGCACAAAAAACAAAAAAAAAAAAAAGGAAAAGCTCAGCTCGCAATTATATTTGAAAATGCAATAAAATATGGGCAAAAGCAAGCAACAAAAGCGCAATTGCAATTTGCATAAATATTTTGTTGTTGTTGTTGTTGCTGTTGTTGTAGCAAAAGAACTAGCAACAATGGCGAGGCATAAATTACACTCATGGCAAGGCAACGAGGTTGAGAGAGCTTATCTTAAAGTCGAAATTAGCTGATAATATGCAAAACATGCCAAGAAATTGCAGCTCTGAGCCAAATTTCAAAATTATTACTTTGCACAGGTGAACACATACACACAAACACACTCAAATCATCACGAACGTGAACGAATTAAATGTACGTACTTAGGTACTCACTAGTTAGTTATTTTTTAAGACCATTTCTTTGGATTTTGCGAGTGGATTTGGCTCAACAGTGTCATAATTTAAATTTTCCATTAACTTCTTATAGAAATTGTATTCCCAGCTTGATCAGTTAGATAGAATTATTTGTGCAACTTGTGGGATGAGTATAAAATATCCTTGGATAGACACACAGAAGGAAAAATCACTGAGGACTCTCGAACCTGACCATGAACTGAACCTTTTCAACTTATGACTTCCCAAATCAGAAACCGAATCTAAGCTTATCTGTTTGGAAAATGATATTGTTCAAATATTGACTGAAGTCACTTGTATAAGAATTATTACTATAATTTTCTGTGCATTGTTTAATAAAGATGAGTTTTTAAGTTAATTTCATAATTCGGGAAGAAAAATAAAGCAAATGTCAAGCGTAAGAGTGTCAGCACTAACGTTGCGAGTTGGGAAAGTTAGCACCAAATTTACATTATAAAAAAACAAAAACTAATACGTAGAGTGCGAAAAAAAAAAAAAAAACCGCAGTAATTTTCGCCATGGTGTTAATGACAATGTTGTTAATGACAATTGGGCCAGTTTCAGTTTTGTGGAAGGATTTGGCTATAAAACTTTTAAAAATATAGCTGGTAAAAACTTACTAAGGGTGATTTTTTAGCTACTTTTGGCAACACTGGTTTAAACAGCTCACGCACGTTTCGTGTTTTGTTTCACTGTCAAACATCTTCAGTTTGGTCTATAATTTAACTATGAATCGTCTTACAAACGAACAGCGCTTGCAAATTATTGAATTTTATAATCAAAATGCGTGCTCTGTTAAGAAAGTTCATCGCGCGCTTCTTCCATTTTATGGTCAGCTTAATCGACCCCCTGAAGCGGCTATTCGGGCTATTGTGACTAAATTTCGCACCAAATTTACATTGTTGGACATTAAACCACCAACACGCTTACGTAGAGTGCGAACTGAAGAAAATATCGCGGCTGTATCGGCCAGTGTTAATGATGACCATCAATTATCGATTCGTCGCCGTTCGCAGCAATTGGGCCTCTGTTACTCAACAACGTGGAAAATTTTGCGGAAGGATTTAGGTGTGAAGCCTTTCAAAATACAGCTGGTGCAAGAATTGAAGCCGAGCGACCTACCGCAACGTAGAATTTTTGGTGAATGGGCTCTTGCAAAGTTGGCCGAAGATCCACATTTTTACCGAAAAATTGTGTTCAGCGACGAAGCTCATTTTTGGCTCAATGGGTACGTAAATAAGCAGAATGGTCGATTTTGGAGTGAATATCAGCCAGAAGCATTGCAAGAGCTACCAATGGATCCAGAAAAAGTCACAGTTTGGTGCGGTTTATGGGCTGGTGGCATCATTGGACCGTACTTCTTCAAAGATGATGCGAATCGTAACGTAACTGTGAATAGTGAGCGCTACCGTGAGATGATATCCAACTTTTTTTTGCCCAAAATGCAAGAGCTTGACTTGCATGACATGTGGTTTCAACAAGACGGTGCCACATGCCACACAGCACGCGCAACAATGGATTTATTGAGAGGCGAGTTCGGTGAACATTTTATTTCACGTTCCGACCACATAAAGTATATATATTTTTGATCAGCATGACGAGCTGAGTTTATTTAGCCTTGTCTGTCCGTCTCGCGTCCGTCTGTATGTTTCTATGCTATCTCCTCCGTCAGTTTTAAAGCTATCCTCACCAAACTTTGCACGAAGTCTTCTGGTACATATACGCTGCACATTTGTCGGAACCGGCCGGATCGGATGACTATAGCATATAGCTGTCATAGGAACGATCGGTCGAAAAACTAGTTCTAGTGAGAAAAACTTTTTTGTTTTTAATGAAAACGTCCTTATCATTGGCATACACTTATTTTATATACTTAAAAACATTTCTACAAAGTTTTATCAAAATCGGATGACTATAGCATATAGCTGCAGTATGAATGATCGGTCGAAAAAGAAGTTCTAGTGAGAAAAACTTTTTTGTTTTAAATGGGATCGCCTCCAAATTTCGGAATTAACAGTGTATTATGCTTTTCCATGATTTCACCAAGTTTGGTCGAAATCAGACATCTATAGATCCCATAGAAAAGTAAGGTTCAAAAAGTAGTCTTAGTTAGAAAAACTTTTTTGTTTTCAATGGAAGCTGCAAGGGTATACAAAACTTCGGCCGAGCCGAAGTTAACTTTCCCCTATTTTTTTTTTTTTTTTTGTATCGGCTTAGTGATTTCGAAATGACATCGGTTTGGTTTGTGGTTCGGCTTTGGAGTGTGGTTTGACTTAGAAGTATGAATTTGCGGTTCGGTGCGGCTTAGTTTAGTTCGGTTCAAAAGCGGTTCGTATCCCTGATTTGGTCTAAAGCGCTTACTAATCGAATTCGTTTCCATCAGCTGAAAAAAAAAAAAAACGATTGACCTTAAAACCGCAAGAACGCATGCTCTCTCAGAGTGATGCACTTTTTGCAAGAAACAAAGGGTAGTTGCAGTGCAGAGTATATACATTAAGGTGCGAATAAAAAACACTTTTGCGATCAGAGGGGTTGCTTTTTTTATGTTTCGGTATCACCGATACGCAGCTAGATCGTTTGCCTAGAGCACTCGAATGGAGCCTCGATGAAATTAATGACGTTATTTTCGCATTAGGTAGCAGCCATGACACGAGCAGTCATGAGCATTTTGCGTAATTGCCGTAATTATTGTATTAATTTCTGTTTGGCCAGATCCCTCGTAACTGAACTGGACAACCTGACCCTCGCGCACCCTTTACCAGCGTCTCCAGGGGCAGCAGCGCCTCCAGCCTGAGTTTTGGGTTGCAATTTCAAAAGCGATTATGCTAATTGACCCAGTGCGGAGGCCAGAGCCACAATTTTGTACAATTAATGCAACAAATTTGTGTAGTTTTCGTTACACCCCGCAAAATTGGGACTCCAAAAAGGGGTTTCTGTTCCTTGTTTCCCCTGGGTCGCTCTTTTTTTTTTGGCCACATTTGCATAAGAAAAAGCAAACAATAAATATTCAAATTTGGTCTGACGGGTGAAAGAAATAAAACTTAAAAGCGTTAAATTTACGAGGCCCTCATTTATCCGGGGGGTGGGGGGGGGGAGGGGGCACCTGAAACAATGGCGTAGTGTGTTCTGGTTGGTCCGATTCGCCAAGCTCCATTTCGTATGCGCGCGCATTTAAATGCACTTCCGCCAGTTTTTTTTTCGCAAATTATTCTTTATGTGCGAGTGTGTGTGGATGCCATAAATTCATAACTTTGTGGAAAATCATAAAAACTGAATTTATGACTTAATTATATGTACCAGCAGCAACTAGGAGACGTCGTCGTCTAGCAAAGGGAACCACACAATGTTGGGCATTTTCTTCTACTTCTTCTATATATTTCTGCAACCTGCTTAAGTGCACCGCAAATTTGTGCCCAAAATGCAGTCAGCTGCACGCGATAATGAACAACTCGAGCGGATTTCATTTCTTAGGCTGTGCTTTATTGATTTCTTATTTGGGTTAAGCTACACGTCCATTACATTTCCCACGTTACAGCTCATATTTGAGAGATGGAGGAACGACCTGTGCCCGTGTCCCAGCACCACAAAGGGTCACCTGGCACCTGGCCAGACAGTTTGTCTATAAAAACTTTTGCCAAAAGCCAGAATTCCTTGCATAAAGCCAATTAAATTAAGAAATCTGATGCAACGACGACAAAAACAACAAACGACGAAAAAGAAGACGACGACGACGACGACAAGAAGGAGGACGATGAAGCGTGAATCACACCAGCCTTTTTGCCACAGCCACTGACGATGCCACCAGGCACAGTGGTTGTAATTAAAAGAAGACTAGCTTCGCCCAGTGGTCGAAATTCGACCATCTGCTTTCACAAAGTTTTTGATTAGCAAAAACAAATCATGTTTTGCTCCCCTATTTGTGTGAGGCGTGTGTGTATTGGTACAACTTTTAATTCGTTATAAAACAATAAATAATTGCAATAAATTTTGTTTGTTTGCAATGGCCACATCTAAATACTCATAAGAACATATGGTATAAATTTTAGGTTAATTGAATTTCTTTTACTATGCTAAAAAGGGGGCTGTACTTTTGTATGAAAAATTCTTAGCGTATTAATATATAGATGCCTAAAAAAAAAAGTTGGTCTGAGAATTCTTTACTATTCTGCTGAACCGATCTTAACGAAATTTTCACAGTATGTTCTTGTTGATCAGTACAGATTCACAGGCTATATCATATCTCCATATCTCCGAAGTTATTTAAAGCTATGAACTTGAAATTTTAGCTTGTATAGACAGAGAAAATATCTAAGATATCCCAACCGAAATTCCAATTTCAAACAAGTCGCTCAATTCCAGATTTTCCCAAGCGATAGTATTGAGTACGGATTTTTCAATTCAAGAATTCTTGCCTTGATTACGACTTTAGCTCGGGAGAGCATGATTTCAGCTCGATATAGGCTTATTTTAACAACCCACGAGATTGATTTTAGCTTGTTATTCAAACCCGACGTAATCCCTCAGACACGTAGAATCAAAGCAAGAAGTTCCGATATTGATTCAAGCTCAACATTCGTACTTCATTTGATCTTGAAATCGTCTTGGTGCAAGAATGCCCTATATTAAACAGAGCTAGATATTCGAAGTTTGCTGAGCTGGGTGTGGCCTCCTGGTGGAATGTCGTTCGGGACAGAGGCGAGTGGCGGGCATTAGTGGCAGCGGCCGAGACCGTAAAACGATTGTGATGATTTTATTACCATCAAATGGCCAAGAACAAGAAGATATTCGAAGTACATTCAATCCGAAAAGAATTTCTTCAAAGTCAGCATCCCCATCCAACATTTGGTTAATCATTTTACCAAAAATCACCCTGATGATGAAGAAATCTTATTTTCTCACCACGTTTTTTCCCTCTGTGTACCTTGGTATTTATAAAAGGGAGCAAACCCTTTAAAAAATGCTTACGAGAAATCTTGGCATTTACATATGTGTACCCAGAACGACGCGTCGTTCAGAAAACTTAACAATGGCCAACCAAAACAAAGACTTAACATATCGGGAAACCTTCAAGCACATTTGCATACCTTTCTGCTGAGCTAAAAAAAAAACTAAAAATAGAATCAATTGGATCTTAACGATCTTAGAATTCTTGCACACACTCCAACACCACCGCAATTGAACGCAATATATTTTAAGTCTTTAAGTCAGACATGCCCAAAAGTAGCATACGGCAGAGCACTCAAAAATACTCACAAAGAAAAGCACCAATACATCGTTGTTGGTCAGTTTTCTTGCACGCGCAAGCGCCAATCAAATAAGAGAAAAAATCGGTTCTTGTTCTATGCGACGCACACACAAAAATCGTTTGCAAGTGTGTCGTTTTGTATGCCTCGCGCCCTGCATGTATACGATTATTAATTTCCTATCTTCGGTGCAATTACAAAAACAAAACGCACCCAAAGAGCATTCGGCTGGGCATCGCTGCTTTAAATTAAAAGAAATATTATACTAAAAGGTTTAAGAGACTCAAATTGGCCATCTTACCTTTCCTAAAGAAGCCAAGTAAATTTAGTAAGAAAAAAGTGTGTCCATAGCATCTATTGTGGAAAAAAATCATCTATGTTTTTAGCTTCGATGAAAACATGGATGATATCATCGATGTTTCTCCAGCTCTAGTTTTTAGCCCGTTCTTCTTGGCTTTTTTCCCGTTCTCTGGCTTTTTTTATAACCGAATTGCGGGAAAAATTTTAAAACAGCGGACAGCGGGAATTCTGGCTTTTTAAAAAGCGATTTCGACTTTTTTCAGCTTTATTTTTATAGTTAAAACATAAGAAAATCGATAGTTTGTCAACTCTCTCAGTCATTTAAAGACTCTGATTGCAATCTCCAACGCTCAGCAATCTGTCATTTCTAAGTGCATGCCAAGTTTTTAGATCGATTGAGAAAAATGCCGAAAGTTTTCAAACAAAAATGTCGTTGAGTCTGGCCATCTATCTGATAGCTATCAATTAGCTAAAGAATGGATTACTTTTTTCACCAGATACTGATATTGATATAATAAGATTTGGAGAAATTTATTGCCAAAATTTATATCAAACTAGAAGAAGAAAAGCTTTTTTTCTGTTTCCGTCCCGTCAAAAACAGCTTTTTTCTCGACAAAAGTTGGCAACACTGTAATAAGTACAACAATTTTAGAGCTATGTCTCTGATTCTGAGAAATGTGGGCGTGCGGAGCAGAAGCAGCTCATCTTCAGCGCTTGTAAATAATATTGACTCCCGATCCGGTCAAATGAAGATTCCCCAGAATGTAAGATCCAAACTCAATAAATTGTTTACCCAGTTGAGTTCAAAATGTTCTCTACAACAGAACTCTTACATCAGGTTTTTTGCGTACTCAAAAATTTGTTCTTGAAGTGAGAACATGTCCTACACAGTGGGAAAAAACTGAGAACATTGGACTTAAAATGAACACATTCGATCACAAAAACTAATCAAGATCGGATTTTCTCACTTCGAGAACAATTTTTCACTTCAAGAACTTTTTTTGATAATGCAAAATCTTGATGTGAGTTTATATGCTCCGTTTTTGAGAACATTTTAAACTCAACAAAAATTTGAGGTCCAGGTCCACCGTCCACAATTCGTCCATGTTCCACTGTCCAGGTCCACCGTCCAAGTTCCCCCGTCCAGGTCCACCACCGTCGAAGCCCAGTTCCGCAGAGAAATCGCTTGTATAACATCCCACCTGCCTTGGTTAATTTTAAAGAAATATAAAAAAAAATTGTCGGACTTACTGGGATTAAAACCCAAGAACTTTGTCATTATTTTGAGATGAAGAAATCATGTTTTCAAGTGAGAAAAGGCCTGTTTTTGGTAACGATTGTGCTGTCAGTCCGGAAAAATATGAAAAAAGAGTGGCTACACACCGAGGCGAAAGCTGAACTACTCATTCATATCTGATCCACAGGTTAGGGCATAGCATTGGATAGGAGATTTACTTGGTTAAGAGAGCTGTCCCTGTCAACTATGGGGTACTGCTAGTGACACCTTCATTAAAACGGTCGAGACGATGCAGTGTACATGTGAAATTCACCATCTGTAAACCCCTCGGCATTCTAAAAGTTTGCGCTCAGATCAACTTCCTCTGGGTCTGGTAAATAACACACTTTGCTTTCCTGATCAGTCCTGCTAGTAATGGTCTATTCAGATCTATAGATATCGGTACTCGAGTGCCGGCACTGAAGGTATTCTAATATAGGTTTCGGTTATGGTTCTTCATTCCTTTTCAGAAGCCCACCGTAACACTGTGCCTGGCCTCATCCTGTTGCGGTTGTCTTGCAATTGGTATTTTACAACAAACGGAGCTTGCCTTCAAGCTTATTTAACATAAATCGAATGGCTACTGAAATACACGGTCCAAGTCCAACTCCAAAGACTAAACTCTTATCTGCGAAGCCAGAGCGGAGGAGTTGGAGGCCGAGTCAATTTCATTGAGCAAACGGAGTGAAGAGCAAACGACCTTTGGAGCGTACAGAACGTACATTTGCACAAACACTGCAGACAAATCACGACCCAGGGACTCACAGAGGCCACAGAGTGCAGAGTAGAGAAGTAAGTAGGACGCCTGGACAGGATTTCACACCTCGCAGTGAGACTGACCCAACTAATAAGAGCCAGCAAAGACGACGACCACAACAACAGCAGCAACAACATGGCATAATAAATAAAAGCCAAGTAGCTGCCTCTGGGTCTGGGGCTCCGGAGGCTGGCCTGCGATTTTCACAAGTTGATATCGCAAACACAAAATGTTAATGAGCAATTTCAAGATGGTGCGAAGTGATTTCATTATTGAAACTTCTTTTTTCCAGTGGCTTTGTTTTTGGGGCCTGGTTGGGCTGGCATTTCATTGGGTAATGAAAGCGAAATAATTTTAATTGGCCCGCTCTTTTTTGGGCCAAATTAATTATTTCCTGTCAAATTAGTTTGGAAATTCGGCATAAATTACGCTGAAAGGTTTGGGATGGAATGGATGGATGGATGGATGTGTGCGAGTATGACGACTATGAATATGCAACATTCACTTTGGGGAATTGTCACCTGTCGACCTGTTCGAGAGGCACTTCAAAACGCGGTTCCGCTGCATAAATTAAGGGGCAACCACGTTGATTAATTGGCTCACATTTGATGATTAAAACATAAATTGCATTGGATGCAATTTCACGAGAGAGCCTGCTGCTCGCAGAGGGATGGCATTTTAAAATTGCACTTCATTAAACTACAAGCCATTAGCGTTTTTCATTTTAAACTGAGCGGATCATCAACAACAACCCCTGGAACTTAGCAGGACTACAGATGCAGAAGAACGGATCACTTGTGTTTTTATGTATGTAGTGCTTCCCCGCTGAAGGATGTGTAAAGTTCAGGGACAAACTTAATACCTTTTTATGACTTTGATGAATTATTATTATAAAGAGTGGCTATAAACTGTGCCACTTAGCTGAGCATAAGTCTATGCATTGCAGGGAATTTCAACCCATGACCTCGCCGTTGCAAATGCCTATGTCTACATTCTTTAATGTGATTACCCCGCGCGTGATTGTTAGTCGTATGCGTTAAGATGCCGCTATTCGTGTAAAGTGTAACGGACAGCAAAGACGTTAAACCGGTTGCATATTTGAACCGGCTCAAAACCGGTTCTGAACCAGTTAAATATTCAACTCCATATTTTCAATCTTCAAGCCAAATTTCAAGTTCTTTGCTTAAATAGCTTTTAGATATGCCTCCGAACCACTTTTAAACCGGTTCTGAACCTGTAAAATATCCTTATCCCAACCTACATACCAAATTTGAAGTTCGTAGCTTAAGTAAATTTAGCTCTGAGCCACTATTGAACCCGTTGGATTTTTGAACCGGTTCAAACCTCTGAGATATCGCTCTGAACCACTTTTGAACCGATTTTAACCGCTTTTGAACCGGTTCGCAGACATGACACATATCCTATGACTTTTTTCTGATTGAGATGAACATTCTGTGAAAATTTCGTTAAGATCGGATCAGCCGCTTAGGCGCCAATAAGGAAAAATAACACAAATATACAAGCATACATACATTCACTTTTATATATATACTAGCTGACCCGGCAGACGTTGTTCTGCCTTCCCCTATTATAAAAATAATCCAACTGAAATAATTTTTTTTTAGTGCATTTTGCAATTGTTTATTTTTTCTTTAATTGACTCGTTCAATTCCGTTGCATGGGCTTTCGCATGCGGTTCGCGGTCGGTTTCCATTTTCGCTTCTCTTTGTTCGTTCGGTTCCGAAGCACGGGCTCTCATATGAAGTTCTCGGTCGGTTTCCATTCTTGCTTCTTGTTGCTCGTTCGCTTCTTATGAACGAGCTCTCGCATGCATTTCCCGGTCAGTTTTTAATCTTGCATCTCAAATTTCAAATTTTTTCCACAAAAAAGTCACACTCTCACTCTAAGAGACAGACTTACATGCAGACAAACATTTATTATTAGATTATATCCCTTTTCATTTATGCACTTATGGTTGGGAATCCAATGAAAAATCACGCTCGATCTTCCTCTCAATTTACCCGACTTCATGATAATCTAAACCCATATGAAAATTTTGCGAATTTCCCGACAATTAGACCGTTTTATCCCTACTTACCCGTCTACAATTGCCGTCTTTCATCTTGCATAAGTCGGGTAGTGGGGGTCCCTTTAGGTTTAATTAGCAATGTTTTTTTGAAGTTTTTTTTTTTTTTTTTCCCATAGTTCAGTGGGTAGGGTGTTGAATCGCGGAGGCACGCTTCAGTGTACTGGGGTGGTGGTTCAAATCACATCAGCGGCGTAAATTTTTTTCTATTTATTGAATTATTATATAAATTTTATTTTAAATTTTTTTGACATTTTACTCGCTTTAAAGATTATACAATAGATCGTCCATCTCATACAAAACATACAAAACGGTCTTGTGGAAACCGCATTTTGCAGTAACTAGAATCCGCACGCACTGCTTATTTGTGAATTGCCGTTGCGTCAAAAACTAGCCCAGAGGGTAGACTTGAATCGCAGTACGTTGAAGTGGTGGCTCGAATCACAGTGGAGTTCTTATTTTTTTTTTCTGTACCAAAGGTACACAGAGTATATTAAGTTTGTATGTAACAGCCAGAAGGTAGCATTTCCGACCATATAAAGTATATATATTCTTGATCAGCATGAACAGCCGAGTCGATTTATTAGCAAGTCGCTGGGCGGGCTATTTTTAGAACAGAGATGTTTAAGAAGAGCAAGGCCAAAAAGTGAGAGTGTATAGGTGTGCGATATCAAAGCGACAAAGAGAGCTCTGCTTACGCTCATATGCCCGACTTCGACATGCGGTCGGCTCGTGTGCGTGTAAAAAGCCGATTCCGCTCGGCCCCTGAGGGCTATGGAGGAACATCGCTGTTATAGAACACACGTATTCAATCTATATCTATGCGTGAGTCTGCTGCGACGCCGGCATAATTGGGTTAGGCTTTTGGCATTTGGGCATCACTGTTGTCCTAGCTTTAAGCTTGTTTTAGCTTGTTTTGAGAAATGAGCCGAATTTTCTGAATTTTAACTTTCTCTCTGGCCCAGTCACCTATCAAATCCTTGTCAGTTGTGAAAATGTTTCAACAGCTCGTTATTCACTTTATTGTACTCAACATTCGAAGCATCTACGGTTCCCTGTGCGTTACCAAGGTAATAGTTCGTGTGCCCAAAGAGAATGACATTGGTTTGATCTTTGGTAAGACTTGTTATATAACCCACTTGGCAAATTAGTTCCAGTTTCACACTGTTACCCAGATCTCACAGTCTCCAACAAGATTACGGCTGAGAAAAAGGAATCGCTCGAGTTTGTCGTTAGCTCAGATGGCCCTTGTACCCTTAATACCACCAAAGGAGAGCTGGTTAAGGATGCAGGTCGTATTTTTGGAGGTGATTTTGGTATGGTCGAACCAGGCCAAAGCGAAACAGTGTCGCTGGTGTGGCCCACTGTGGTGGGTAGAGTTAAGCAATTCACTTAGAATAAGTTAATAAGTTAACTTCTTTCGATCTTAAGACCCTCTACAATCGTGTGGGTTTCTGTCCCATTGTTATCAGCACTTCGAATCTGCATAATGATGTGGCCAATACCAAACAATTGCTGCACTTTGATACGCGTTTTGAGATTTTGGACCCCGATAAGCATACGTTGCGTAGGCGCAAAGATTTTATGGATTGCCGGAATTGGGATAAGGACTACTTTCGCAACTGTACGCCACTTAACTGTGAGGAAAGATATTTTGGTAAGCGCAGTTTCTACAATTATGAGACGGAACAGTGTGAACCGGTGCCGCCATGCTCGGCCGAAGGAGAATATTATGATATCTATGCGAATGAGTGTGTGGATGAGAATTATGCTATAACCGAAGAGGAACTGGAGCAGATTAAACAGGGCAAATTTGATGATAACTATATGGAGTTGAGGGGTGGTCCTACGCAGGTAAGGTGTTTCGAAAGGTGACTGAAATGATTGTTTTCAATAACAAAAGTGGTAAGGTAGTTACTCAAATCGATCATATTTGGTAAGGTTTGAATTTGATATGGAATAGAATACTACAATATCTTCAGTCACTAATCCAATATAGCTTTTTCTTGCTTATTTCAATGCTTAAAAATCTTAAAAAAATGTTTGAATAAAAAAAAAAACTAGCAAAAAGTGGCGATCATTCGTGGTAAGGTAATTACTCAAATCGATCATCTCAACAGCGGTTTTTAACTAATCTCGAGGATGTAGTTGTAATAGGCTACAGCGTATTTCAGCGTAAGTTTTGCATTTCAGCGTTATAAGAGGGCACAGCATTTCTGCGTAAGTTTGCATTTTTCAATGACTTAAAAGGGTTTTCAAAGTTTTCAGTTTTAATTTAGCTTTCGCATTTGTTTTGCGCCTCAATTAGTTGGGGACGAGACCAACCCTTGAAGCTGTTGAGACGTTCGACCGCCGGGCGTGGCCACAACTTTGCGCTATTTATATTCTCATATGGCGGAATTCGTAGTTGAGAACTTTAAGTGACGCAAGAAAGGTAAAATTTCCAAGGCCGGCTAAGCGCAAAGGCAACAAGAACAGCTACTGAAATGGCGGTATTTTAATGTAAACTTTTTTTTTTTTTTTTTAAATAAATTTTTTATTTTGTTCTGTATTAAGTAATACGATTAATTTATATTAAATATTATTATTATATTGCACTTTGGCTAACTGAAGTCGAGTCAGTTTTTGTTCGATCCATTAAATTGATTTTGGTTTGTGTCTAATCTACTGCAACTCATGTAAATTTGAAATACCCTCATGCATGTAGATATTAGATTTTATTTTACGAAATGTTAAAACCAAAACAGAGACAAAAAATAGGGGAAAGTTAACTTCGGCTCGGCCGAAGTTTTGTATACCCTTGCAGTTTGTTTTTCTAAATAAGACTACTTTTTGGACCTTACTTTTCTTTGGGATCTATACTATATAGATGTCTGATTTCGACCAAACTTGAATATGGAAAAGCATAAACTTTATAGAAATTTGGAGGCGATCCCTATTAAAACAAAAAAGTTTTTCTCATAGAACTTCTTTTCGACCGATCATTCATACTGCAGCTATATCTATGTCATCCGTTTTTACAAAACTTTGTAGAATTATGTAAGAGTATATAAAATAAATATATGCCAACGTAAGGGACGTTTCCATTAAAAACAAAAAAGTTTTTCATACAAGAACTAGTTTTTCGACCGATCGTTCCTATAACAGCTATATGCTATAGTCGTCCGATTTCGACCAAACTTTGTAGAATCGTGTGGAACCGTATAAAACAAATACATACTAATTTTAAGAACATTTCCATGAAAAACAAAAAAGTTTTTCTAACTAAGACTACTTTTTGGACCTTATTTTTCTATGGGAGCTAAACTATATAGATGTCCGCTTTCGACCAAATTTGGTGGAATCATGGAAAAGCATAGTAAACTAAGAAATACGAAGTTTGGAGCCGTTTCCAATAGGGATGCAAACCGGTTCTGAACCGAACCGAGCCAAACCGAACCGAACTGCTTTTTTCAGCTGGTGAACCGAACAGCAAACCGAACCGGCGTCCCTTCAAAAATGTTGAACCGAACTGAAAACCACAAATGAAAATGGTTCGGTTCGGTTCAGTTCACTGATGAGTCTCAATACGCACAAATTTTGGGAATTTTGATAGAGTTGCTACGATAAATCCTTATTGATACCGGATTTATGTAGCACCCAACCATTTTAAAACATGCATTGTCCACCGACCTCTGAGATATTCTCATTAGTCTGTCGAGCCTCTATTAAATAATATCATTATGGACGAAGCAAGCACAACCAACTATTCAAACTTTTCAGTTCTCTAGGAATTCAGTATCAAAATTGTCAAAAAGTCATATATCACTTTAAAAATCATTATATTTAAAATAGCTAGCTTTAACGCTAGCTTTAATATTTTAAGAAGTTTTTCGGTTTAAGATAGCTTTCTGTGAGAAAATTTTCAATATATAAAGGATTTGCTAGACCAAATAGAGTTGGTTCAAACAATAACCGAGGGTGTACTACCTCTTAAAACCAGAACAAGTACTTTATAATGTGTTCGATCCATCAAATAGGTTGTCTCACCTAGGTTAATAGTTTTTCAAACTTCTGCTGCTTCAAAAGTCCAAAACAATTACTTTTTGAACAGATTTAGGGATATTTTTGAATGTTAGACTTCACAATGGGCTTAAAGGTTTAGGGTTTGGTGGAATGAAGGGTAATCTTAGAACAGAAAGAAGTTTTGGACTTGCCGCAACTTCAAAAGTAAAAAAAATGACTTTCCGAGAAAATTTCAAAAAAGATTTCAGGGTAAACTGCAACGTTATACTCAACAAAAGGCTTTAAGAATTGATATAAGGTGAAATTAAGGGCGATCCAACAAAAAAATGGAGTTTCTAACGGGCTAACGGACTGCTTTTCCTTCGAAACTTCGGAAAAAAATCTTTTCGTGCAGACTTTAGAGCAAATTGGGACTTTATACTTAACAAATGTCTTAGGGCCTCAAGCCCTACTTGAACAGAAATTCGTTTTTGACAACTTTTGGACTGCCTTACCATCGAAGTCTGAAAAAAAAATAGATTTTCGAACAGATAAAAGCAAAATCCTTAAGGGTTTATGTTCGGCGAAAATAAGGGCGAAAATATTTGGTCGTTAAACTTAAGGATGGGCTTTAAGGGTTGAGATTTTAGAGATTTTTGGCGTTATTTGCAAAAACAGAAACTGGCCTTCATTAAATTTATAATAAATAAGGACTGAACCACTGAACCGGACCGAAACCGCGGCTCAGTTGGCTTCAAAAACCATGTGATAAACCGAACCGGTGGTTCAAAAACTATGTGAACCACTGAACCGAACCAGTCCTTATTTCGAATCGGTTTGCATTCCTGGTTTCCATTGAAAACAAAAAATTTTTTTCACTAAAACTAGTTTTTCGACCGATCGTTCCTATGATCCGGCCGGTTCCGACAAATGTGCAGCGTATTTGTACCAAAAGACTTCGTGCAAAGTTTGGTGAGGATAGCTTTAAAACTGCTGATCAAGAATCGGTTTGTGGAATAGATACTACAATATCTTTCTCCAATATTGCTTCTCTAAAGGCCTGCCGCACACAGAAAGCTGAGCGGAGCGTAGCACAAACGCTTTGGGAAATCAAACACACAGAGCACATAGAGAGCGCGCACACCAACAGCTTAGCGCAGCGGAGAGTTTTGTATGAAAAATTCGTAAGCTCCTCTAGCTCTGCTCCGCTTTCTGTGTGAGGGGTTGATTATTTCAATGCTTTAAAGGTTAAATTCCGCTTACACCGAACATTGACAAAAGATTAAAATTTTGGAACTACAAAAAATAGTAGCAAAAACTGGCGATCATTCCACAAACTGATCAAATCTCAACAGTTGTTTTCTTTTGCTTGTTATATTTCGTTTTCTGGCGCGTCCGCTCTGTAGTATGTTTGTTTGGCTTGCGCCTTAGTTTGGGCTTGCGCCTTAGTGGGCTGGAGAACCCCGGGTGGGCCTTGGCTCATATATTTCAATGTGCACTGTGTGTGTGTGTGTTTTTTACTACTGTTAATTGTTGCCCGCCCATTGGGACTGTTGGAGATACACACAACTTCCTCCTTCTCAATTAGTTGGGGATGAGACTAACCCTTGACACTGTTGAGGCGTTCGACCGCCAAGAGGAATCATAACGTTGCGCTATTTATATTCACAGGTGACGGAATTTATAGTTGGGAACTTTAAGTAACTCAAGAAATGCAAAATTTGTAAGGCAGGCTAAGCGCAAAAGCAACAACAAAAACAGCGATTGCAACGATGGCATTATAAAATTCTCTTGTTTTTTTTTTTTTTGTTTCTAACTAATTTAAGCCTTTTTTTCTATTAAATAATATAATTAATAATTAGTATTAATAATTATAATTGAATTGCACTTTGTTTACCTGAAACTGTCTTGGCAGTTTTTGTTCGATTAACTAAAATGATTTTGGTTTGGGTCTTATCTACTGCAGCTCATTTAGATTTGACATACCCTTTTACATGTAGATATTAGATTTCATTTTACGACACATAAAAACCCCATTGTTATGGTCACATTGCCAGCAGCCAGCTGATTTTTCTGAAATCAAATGTTTTATTCCTTTAATTAAACAATACGAGTGAAATTCAATTGCAGACAAAAAACATTTCTACATCATAATTATTAACTCAAATCTAATAAGTTTCTACCGGAATTAATCTATTATCCTTTCCAGCCGCCTCACCATAACGAGCCGCCCAGCAAATCCTGCAACTCATCACCCACTCTCGCTCCACCCACTGTCAAACCCAAGCAGCAATGTAGCTCCAGCTCCAGCTGCAATCGGCTCTCTTTGCTCGACTTTAGCCATTGCTTTCAGTGTTTGCACAATGATTGCGCCACCCCAGTAGCTTCCACAGCACCCAAAATCGTAAAGAAGAAATCTCCGGTTGAAAAGTCTTTCCTAAATCGTTTCTACTACGATTGGTACCTACCTTGGCGAGTGGAGAATATCGAGGAGGAGCACCATGAACAGGATGAGACGGAAGGTGGCTCTTCTGAGGCTGTCACTTCGGGAAGTAAATCGTTGATCTTCCAACTGCGACAATTGAATTCTATGGGATGGCTTAAACTCTTGGCCCAGAGCTTTCTACTTGTAAGTTCCTTGCTGGAGAGGATTCGCTAAGCTCAACTGATTTACAGCTCGAAATTTGATTCCAGATTATATTGGTCATTATGTTTCAGGTGGCGATTACCCTGGGCACGTACATTTTAATCTGTGCAGCTATCTATGGATTCTTGGAGGTGGTGGGCAGAATGAAGACCGAAAGGGAAACCGCTGATGATTTGAGCCTGAAGTTAACGCCACGCGAAACCGACAGTCGGGGTAGCATTTTGACCAGCGAGAGTTTAATGTCCAAGCGGTAGTTTGGTATTTAAGGCATGTGCAAATGAAACTTCGAAACCTGTCCTAGTTTCTGTATTATTGTCTCTTCTTCGATCGAAAGTACATGCATGTTCATTAGGGCGTACTTTGTTACATACGATTCTGTCTATAGATATGTGCAGTTCTTGGTGGAAATTAGGTTTAAACTTCAGGGATGCACACCATATATGGACGTCCCATACCTCTTGGTATCTCATTTTTATTGTTTTAATGACCATTTTTAATGTTAATCAAGAATGTATACAGCCCCACTTCCGCAAGTCATGTGACTTAGAGACAAAATCAAGCCAAAAACCGGTTTGAGATCACAAAATTTTTGAGGAAGTGAAATTGAAAACAAGGCTGATATACTTTATAGGCTCGGAAATATTTCCTTCTCCCTGTTACATACTTTTGCACAACTTCATGATCCGCTTTTACCCATTTTCAATGGGTAGAAGGGTATTAATAGTAAATGGCATGCATCGCTCCAAATATTGTTTTTTTTTTAATTAAAAAAATCACCCTTTGTAATTTGTAGCAGCAAAAAGTGGCGATCATTCGTGGGTTTCCCCTCGATCGTCTCAACAGCAAGTTTTGGCTAACTTTTGTGTAGCTCTGTGGTTTGTTTTTTGTAACTTGTCCTAAGACGTAGTTGTTGTTGTAAATGTCGCAAGCGCTGAACTTATAGCAATAGTTTTTTATATAATTGAAAGTATTTCATTTCATTACATTTATTAACTTTGTGTTTGTTGCTTTCGCAGGTTTAATTCAAGGTCCTCAATTAGTCGGGGACGAGAACAACCCTTGATGCTGTTGAGACGTTCGACCGCCGACAAATGCCAAAACGTTGCGCTATTTATATTCTCATATGGCGGAATTCGTAGTTGAGAACTACAAGTGACGCATGAAATAAAAAAATGTTCAAGCGCAGAAGCTAGGGAAACAGCGACGGAATTAGCGGTGGCGGATTTATGCGGTTGTTTTTTCTAGTTTTTAACTAATTTTCTGCTTGATTTTAGTTAATCAATATGATTATTCAATGACAATTATTAATATTAAATGCATTTTAGTTGCCCGAAGCCAAGTAGGTTGTTGTTCGATCCATTAATATGACATTGGTTTGTGTCTAAACTTCTGCAGTATATGTAGATAACAAATTCATTTCTACATGCATACACATATACGGTCACTCTGCCCGCTGCTGTCATACTTTTTCCGTAAATCATATGATTTGCTTGTTTATCTCTGCAACATTAACTTGGCAAAATGCCTGACCAATCCAGTGAAAAAGAGGCCGCAGGCCAGCTTCTAGATTCACTCTACCTGGACATGTTTCATCTGATTGAGGAGCACACCCAATGTCGCATCAATATTGAACGCACAAATGCCAGTGGCACAATCTTACTGGCCCGCACCCGTTTCCAGCAGGGTGGCAATAACGCCGTCTCCACGGCCCAGATACCCACCGAGCACAGTGCCGAGTGCAAGGCCCTTTGCCGTGTGGTAAATGGAGCTAATTCCAAGGAGCCTGAGATTAGGATCGAACGCCACACGGTGGACAAGGAGAAAGGCTATGTGGAGCCGTTGTATTGGTTCAGCGTGCTGCCATCCATGAGTTTGCGCAGTGCTGTGACCAAGTTTAAGGAATGCATTGACCTGGTGGCGGAGAGCACAAATCTGCAGCGAGAGCTGGGAGCCGTTATGAAGAGCATTTCCCTGCTGCGACAATATGTGTCCACGGATTAGATAACTAAGCCAACATTTTGTAGAAATAGGCATAAAATGGGAAATAAACATAAAGTATTATAATTAACGATTATTTTGTACGCATCAGTTCCAGCCGGAAAGATCCCAAAAAATTGTAACATGTTGATTGATGCGAACAAATCCATGGGAGTATGCGAAGTCTAGAGATTTGCAAACACCCCAAAGCAAAGCATGTACCCCTCTTCAAGGTTTCCGTGGTCGTTTGCAATACTACCTGAAATATGTTCGGAATTCGGTTAAGGAGTATGTAAACTCTCCAGGGGGATCTGTACCGTGGCAATACGAATCTGCTGGCGTGCCAAATCCATCTAATCAGATATAACAAATTTTCATTCTCATTTCTGTAATTTCCGAATTCAAAAAATAATAATATTATTAAAAAATATTATTAAATTTACAAAATTATTTCAAGACATTTTCATTCTCGTTGGCCAGGGCAAGCAACAACTCAGTTACAGGTCTTTCTGCATTGCGGGCTGCTGCTGGAGTCATCCTATTGAGCAAACTGTCCCTGTAGGGCGGGCAGGTTTGCCAAGGGCGGCTGAGTGGGAGCAGCGAAACCCACATGCATCTGTTCCAAAAACTGGCCAACTACAACTGCAAGTTTCTGAGACTCCCTTGGCTCCTCCGATCTGCGGTGTTTCGCTCCTTTTTCCTGCCAAAAATGATCAATTAGAAACGGTTGGTTTGGTCATAAAATAAGCGTTACTTACATAGGAATATGAAACGCTGCCTCCGTTCCCAACAAGCTTATCGCCCTCGAGCAATATACCACTATTTGTGGTGCCCTGGGCTTGTTGCATGACATCCTCAAAATCAAAGACCGCGCTGCCGTCTTCGGTGTCTATCAGTGTGGGAGTGCTGGTGCTGCAAGACGCTTCATTCGGTTCAAACGAAGAGCTGAAAGTTCTGCAAAAATAAAATATAATTTTTTCAAAGTTATAACATGTAATTCAATATAGCTTACCTTCTCTGCGATGACATGTCTGGCATAAACGACATATGTGCGGCTAACTACCAGTCAACTTGGTCGCTCACTTGGGACCCCTCCAACATGATGTCCCCGCACTCCCACTTTTAGCGCGCTTGGCCGCAGACGCCTTGCGGTACCTATAGCTGTCGCGCAAAGAAGCCCAAGCAGCTTTGCATTCACTTGCTGAAGGACAAATATACATGATCTATTATAAAACATATCTTCAATATTTATTTTGCCTTCTTTTTGAAGCTCCGCACCTATGGCTTCCCATGCACTTTTTATGGCAAGTGCATCAAAGTGCTTCTTATTTGTGAGGTCCCAAATAAGCGGCTTTGCCTCTACGGCCTTTATTAAGGCGATCTTCTCTTCCTCATGGAAGCGCTTCAAGCCATTCTTATGCTCACTCTTTTTATTGGACATTTCCCTGATCTACCGACTGTCAAAATAAATAATTTTATTTACTTTGGGCGCACAAACAAAACTCGAACAGCTGTTCAATAAAATCCACATGCGCAAAGTAGTTGGCAACGCGAGGACGTCAGTGTGGATTTTACAACCCCCCTGTTTGCTTGTCAGCCTACTTGTCGCAAAACGTTTTACGTCAAACATTTTGTGAGCGGATTTACAGTGTCATTTTTGTATGAAGATTTTTGTTTGCGAGTGCTTTTTTGCCTTCTCCGTACTAGGCTTAAACTATAAAATGAATAAAATGAAAATGAAGCAGATTTGCCGTACTAGCCGCGTTCTTGCGGAGCTCCAAACTGCCCAAAAATAAGTATGCACAGTTTCGCGAAAAAGTCCAATAGCAGTTTTAAAAGAGCATGCTTAATTTAATCCAGGCTTCTGTGAAAGGTCGAGCTACACAAAGACTGCAACAGCATGCTTAAACTGACGCTGACCAGGTTAAATATGCTTAACAACTACCGCAGTTCTCAACGAGCAGTCAAATTCCAGAAGCTTAAGGCAAAGTACACAAAGTAACCTAATCCAACTGTTTGTAAAACTTGCCCGCTGGCAACGGCTGATCTCTCCATCTTCTGCAGGCACAGCTAAGCCAACCGCTCTTAGGCTTAGCCTCAGCCCAAACAGTATTTTTTGACAGAGATAGAGGAGACGAGCTTTCCGTTTGTCCAGCCAAAGGAATATGTGTTAAAATAATTCTTCAAAGTTTTTTGATCTAGTAAAACTCCAAAATCCGTTCTGGCATAGCAATTTGGAATCCAACCCATACCAAATCAAGCTCTATAGCTTTCACTATGAAGAATGTACAATGATTTATCAGTTTTTTATATAGAGATACAAGGCATTTAATTAGCTGATGTTTACACAGTAATACATACAAGTAAACATACACATATAAATATGCACTTATATGTTTGTTGTATGTATATATATATATAATTTCCACTAATTTCACATAATTAATTATGTTGCCATACAATTTTGTAATACACTTAATTAAAGTAGATTTTCATAGTGTGCAAGCAGCCCCCGCATAGACATCCCCCAGGATAAATTAAATAATTTAAAAAAGAAATAACTAAATGTGTGTGTGTGTGTGTTTGTGTAAATATAACAATCAACATTTGCCACTTAACTAATAGAATAATGGTTAAAGTATTTTAAATGAGTTTTGATTACTTCACTGATATGTTATGTGCCTTTTCATTTCAAATTGTTCTTTTTTTCTTTCATTTTTGGAATGGCTAATTTGTGTCTCTTTAGTGACTTATCCAAACAATGAATAAAAGTTAATCAGGTTTAGGGACATGGAGAGAGAAAATACAAATTCAACTAGATACATTTTCCATGATGCTTCCTTTGCTTACTAAAACTAAAAAAAAACTAGACAACAACAAAGCGCATAGACACATAGGATGAGGACTTCCACTTGAATTGGGATGAGCCAGTTTTGAATATTTGGTGGGGTGTAGACTGGATGGCGCTTCAGGGTCATTTAACTAGAAAGTTAAAGAAGAGAAAAACGTTAAAAGATGAAAATTACCGAAATTTTTGTAATCTTACCACCAGGAGAAGAAGGGACTTTTGTTTTGGAAGCGCTGTGTAAAGGAAAAGAAGCGACTGCCACTGGAACTGTGGAAGAATGGAAACAAATTATTCAAGATCTCCCTCTCTTTCAGCTCCAACTTACCGCTCCACAATCACGGCTGGCATCTGTACCAGTTGCACCGGTGATTTGCCATCCCTTAATGCCTGTGTCAAATTCAAAATCTGTCCCCGCATCACCGACATCTGTCGCTCAAAGAGACGCTTATCAAAGCCACGATCCTGCTGAAACAGATACAACAGCTCCGTACAGATTTCCTCCACAAAATTCATATCCGACAGCTGGGGCAACACCTGATGCTTGATATCATCGCTAAAGGGAACTTTGGCCTGGGGCAACCAGGCCCAATGATAGGGATAGGCACGCCAAGAGTCGGGATGCTTAAAGGGAAACGCCAGACCGTTATCAATGGCTGCAATTTTGATTTGTGGCGCATCCACCAGACTCCAATTGGGCTCCGCATTGGAAGAGAGGCGATTTTTGTCGCTTGTAGTGGGCAGATCATCTTCGCTGCTGGTAAAAATGGCTTCAATTGGTTTTGTATTCGTATTCTTATTGGGCGACAGTCCACCACCAGAGATGCGCTGTGGTTCATTTTGTTCTACTAGCGTGGGTTCATTAAGATCCACAATCGGTTGACCCGTGACCTGGACCAGGGGATTGTTGTTGTGTCGCGTTAGGCCGGTCATAGTTTTTCCCCCGGTGCCGCCCACTTCGCCCCTCACTTTGGGCGCCACGTACTTAATCAACCAGTTGTCATTGCCACGATCCGTGTTGCGTATGATGTAGTCCAAGACCACCAGACGTTCGAATTGCAGTTGAAAGGATTTAGCCACAGCCGGCGAGAGATGTTCGCTTTCGAAACGTCGTAACCAATAGTCGGCATCTTTGTATCCCTCCACGAACAGTTGAAATGAGCCAGTCTGGAGAAGGACAAACAGAGTAAAGAAAGCCAAGAAAAGTAGACCATACACAGTACTTACCTTTAGGGGCAGGCTCATGCGATTAAAGTGAGCCGATGGATAATGCTCCTTGATGCGTTTCTTAAGTTTGGCCTTTTGGCGGTCGATGCGCGCATAGTTGAAACTCTCTGCCACAAGTCTGACCACCCGCGTCTTTGGCACCACATTAAGATTCAGTTTACGATCCACCAGGCTGGCTCCAGCCTCAGATAGATACCTGAAAGAAATAAAATGGAATGGAATCAAGTCTCCGACTTTATTACTTAATAAGTGAGAGGGCTTACCCTTGATTGGGTATAAGGCAGGCACGTCCAAAGCAACAGGGACAGCACAGCTTGTGCATCCATTTGGTCCATTTGGGATTCAGTCTGCCATAAGGTTCTTCATCTTTGGGTTTAAAAACGGCCACACAGCGCTGTAGGGTATGGACAAATTATAGTGAGTTGGGAAATTTTTTTATCTAGTTAAATGGGTTTTATATGTGGATTTCCGGGTGCATACAATAAAGTCCATGTGCTTTTTGAAGAGTGTTATTTTTCAATGCTCTATTTCTCCATTCATTCCAATTCTTTTTTTTCTATTGATTTATCTATTTGTTCCACTTTCATTTCTCTAGTCATTATTTAATTGAAACCTCTATTCATTTTTCTATTCATTCCTCTAGTCGTTCCCTGTTCAATTATTTATTCGATTCTTTTTTCATTACTTACTTCATTTTTATCCTCTATTTATTCCTTTATTCATTACTAAATTCATTCCTGTCTTCATTTAAGTATTGTCTCCTCTATTCGTTCCTCTTTTCAATCATATATTCATTCTTCGTTTCATTAATCTTTTGCATTTTTATATTCATTCTCTGATTTCATTATCTATTCATTCATATATTCCATTATCTTCTCATTCCGGAACTCATTAATCTATTCGTTCATTTATTCACTCATCTTTTCATTCTTTTCATTTATCTTATCATTCCTGAACTTCTTTATCTATTCATTCTTATTTTTATTTCTTTTGCATTTTTATATTCATACTGTATCATTAATCTAATCATTTATCTATTCTTTCTATCATTTTCTTTTCATTATCTTCATTCTGAACTATTTATCTAATCATTTATCTATTCATTCATCTTCTCATTCCTGAACTCATTTATCTAATCATTTATATATTCATTCTTCTTTTCATTTATCTTCTCATTTCTACACTCATTTATCTAATCATTCATCTATTCATTAGTCTATGCATTTATCTTCTCATTCTTAACCTCATTTATCGAATTCTACCCTCTATTCTGTTGTTATATTAAGCCAACTTTAGTGGTTTTGTCGCACTTTCAAGAGAAATATGCCTCCTGCGGAATTTAGTTCTTACTACTCAGAGATTCTTTCCACTTTTAACAGTGCGATAAAGCCCATGGTCGTTATTGCCCACACCAGAACTTTTATTATTCATTTAAAAATATATCGCTGTCATGCAATAAAAAAATCTACAACTTAAACTCATATACTAAATGGTGTTTCAAAACCAAACCAAAAGTCTGACAAATCTTAACTCTATTGCCAGACTTCCCCGTTTGATAGAATGTGGTTTTTTCTATGCGTGTGGATTATCTTCTGGGTTAAAAAAGGGCAAGATCTTTAAGCCCTCAACCCAGGCGAAACGCAACAAGCTTTAATCAATCATTCAAAGCCATTCTACAGAGTTGTTTCAATTCGATTTTTGTTTGACCATACAGAAGCATTCTAATGCATTAGCTAAAAGGGGCAGCAATAGAGAGTTCGATTTGCTGAGTATACATTTTTAAGCAACATACAAAAAGAAAGCGATACCAACATGCCTTACTGCAGCTGCCTCCTTTAGATAATGAATAAAAATATAACCTACCGTATCAATAGGGAAAAGTTAACTTCGGAGCGGCGGAAGTTTTTATACCCTAACAGCCTCCATAAAAAAAAAAAGTTTTTCTACTAAATAATTTTTGGACCTACTTTCTATGGGAGCTATACTTTATAGTTGATTTGACAAACTTTGTGAAATTGTGTAAAAGTATATGAAATAAGTATATGCCAATGATAAGGCCGTTTCCATTGAAAACAAAAAAGTTTTTCTCACTAAAACTAGTTTTTCGACCGATCGTTCCTATGACAGCTATATGCTATAGTCATCCGATTTAGACATAACTTTGTGAAATTGTGTAAAAGTATATGAAATAAGTATATGCCAATGATAAGGACGTTTTCATTGAAAACAAAAAAGTTTTTCTCACTAGAACTAGTTTTTCGACCGATCGTTCCTATGGCAGCTATATGCTATAGTCATCCGATTTTGACAAAACTTTGTAGAATTGTGTGAAAGCATAACAAATAAATAAATGCCGATTTTTTGGTCAATTCCATGGAAAGCAAAAAAGTTTTTCTAACTAAGATTACTTTTCAGACTATACTTTTCTATGACAGCTATACTATATAGATGTCCGATTTCGACCAAACTAAGTGGAATCATGGGAAAGCATAGCAAACTAAGAAATACGAAGTTTGGAGGCGTTTCCATTGAAAACAAAAAAGGTTTTCTCACTAAAACTAGTTTTTCAATCGATTGTTTCTATGCCAGCTACATTTATGCTATAGTCATCCGATCCGGCCGGTTCCGACAAATGTGCAGCGTATAAGTACCAAAAGACTTCGTGCAAAGTTTGGTGAGGATAGCTTTCAAACTGACGGAGGAGATAGCATAGAACCAGACAGACGGACAGGGCTAAATCAACTCAGAATATATTTTAGCATTGGTGTGTCAATTTCGGTAGCATCGACTGCGTCGCGGCGTAGGAGAACACGCAACGCATTGGCGCTTGTAAAGCTTATACTGAGTGTGTCGGAGTAGCGCTGCTTTTAGATTTTTCCTATGCACACGAGATAGCAATGTGCCTGCCTCTGGTATAAATATATAATAATTCATCAGCGGGAGCTGTAGAGATGCACCCGTGACGTGAACTAGAACGTGTCACGACTTGAACGTGAGCAAACGCAGAGTGGACCTCTATAATCCGTGCGTCTTTCGTGAGTGAATTAAGTTACTGTACTGTACTGTACTTTCTTTTTTGCAGCTTACAACTTTCGAACTCTCAGTTCAGAACCGAAACAAATGCCGACTGCAAGCTCCCAGCAAGTCGGGCTAGTCAAAAGCTACGAGCAAGAGATGGCCCTTAAGAGCTGCAAGCAAATATCAATTTCGAACCAAAGACCAATATAATCTCTTAGATGAGTAACGTCATACGATTTTTTGCACACGGTTTTTTCGAGCTGGCTCTACAGCTGGCTCCAGGCTCTCTTGAAATTTAGTTCAAAAGCCAGAGAGAGAGAGCGCTCTCGAGCCAGCCGATCTCTTGTACGCATACACCCAGCTGCGCAAATTCACATTACGGTATCGAGCACCTCCTAAACACTTCGCAGGCTGGGGGCCAGATAGAATCGATTACAACCCAAATTACTTTTACATTAGCATTTCCGCTTTATTGACTGCCTGCTTTCGAAACCTCATTACCAGTAATCGAAAAAGTGGGCGAAAGCCGAAAGCTTTTCTGAGCTCCATTACAACTGCATATACTGGATGGGCAGGCGACTAAACGATACACAATTTTTAAATTGTATGCGCTGTTGTAATACAAATGCTTTACGACCCAATATGTACTATTGAGTAGTAGATATATAGGTTGGTAATGCGTAATGCTCTTTAAGCAAACGTAAATGATAGTTTATAGAGTTGAAATGAATGAACTAAAATATCAATTCTGACTTAACTTCATTTGAGGTTTAGAAAGTTATTGGATTTATAGGAATACTTATAACTAAATTAATTTTTGTTCCTGCTGCCAGATGTACGTCCGCACACGCCACACGTCAAACATTAAGTGACTGAGAATATGAAGAAAAGAAGCGAATTCCTGCCAACAATCATATGTGTATGTCATCTGCACACAAACGCAGTTATACTTATACTTCCTTCAAAAAGGAAAAGGAATACTTAAGAAACGTTTAGATAAAGCTGCCCCTACCTTTTTGGAAAGCTGGCTAAGCCCTTGTGTTCAAGCATGTGTGAGGAACTGAGTTCTTACATTTTTACCCCGCAAAATATTATCCTATCGGTACCGGAAACATGAAGTAGAACCTTTAACCGAAATATTCATTTCGGGACGTAACGGAATCGTAATTTGATTCGGGATTAATCCGTGTTTTAAAGATAGATAGAAGATAGATTGAAGGTTCGTTCCTTCTGGACATATTTAGTGATCAGGATTATTTATCGAATGATAAAGATCGGACGAACGATGGTCAAGCTCTAACAATTATGGGCAGCACAGCCCCCCAAAGGGCCAAAGCCGAGCCTTTCTCAATCTCTTGGCTTGTGCGTTTCTAATTTTCGCACAAGAGAAAGGGACCTACAGTTTAACGCCTAATCCGAACGGCAGTTTGAGAAGCTTTTGCATGGCAAATTACTACAAAGCTGGCGCCAACAGCAGAGAGGCGTGACCGGGTGTAAAATTTATTCAAAGAAAAAACTTTTCATTAGATGTTCCGAGGCGGGATCGAACCCGCGACTTCTTTCACAGCGGTCGCGCACACTAGCCGCTGAGCCACCCGGCCGCTGAGAAACCAGGAATTTAAATTAGACAATTAAATATTTCTTACATCTAGCAGATGAGCGTTTACAGAGAAAAGATAGTAAAAATTGTTGTAGGTTTCGAAAGGGTTCATGATGAGCATAGTTCGTGAGACAAGAATGTAAATAAATCGGAACATAGTTCCTTGTTACACGTGCCGGAACCGCAAAACTTATTAGGCTAAGCAGAGCGCTTGAGTCGATCTCACCTGACAGGAGCTTATAAAGGAATGGTTGGTGTATGATTGTATGTATGTATCGTGTCTCGGTGACTACAAATTTTTTGCTACACAAGTAAAGACGACAAATTATTCTGAAAAGTATAAAGTTTAATGTCTAAATAATCCCTTCAGCTCATTTTTGCCACCTTTCGAAATAACTTCAAGTAAATTATACCTCAAAAGCATAGAAAAATTCTGATTTGAGTGCCAATTTTGACAGTGTAATAGGTCCTTCTGCCGGATTCTTCTTTTTCTCGGACGAAGGTTAATAAAACCAAAATGTATGCTTGAATAAGGAATGTTAAATGTTCTATATGTTTCAGCGATCAGCTTGAAAGAGTACAAGTACTAAAATGTGATAGTATGGGCTAGTTGAGAGGTAAGGATAGGCGTGGTCTGATTGGACTAAAATTTTTTTTGAAGTTAGGAATTAGTCGTATCATTATCTGTGCAAAATTTTAATCTGATATCTCAATATTTGGACTTTATGCAACATTTTTGGGGTTTCTGATCAATGTGCACTGGGCCGAAACGAAACAGAGGACCCAACAATCGAAACAAACGTAACTCTTAAGCGATTGGCTAATTTTAAACATAAAACAACTTAAAGTTTCGGTGAATTTCTGGACAATCTCAAAGTTTTCTTTCTTACTTACATTTGTTGTATCCTTTACAAAATAAGAACCACTGCTGCCCTGATAAATACGCTCTGGCAGTACACCCTGCTCAATGGCTAGCTCCGCGTGGGCCACAATCTCCGAGAAAAGGGGATCATCTGAAACATAAGAAACATACAATTATCAGATAAGTTCAATTAAATTGCGCTAGTAAGTTTACGAATAAAATTTGTGCGTAAGACAAAAACGCGCATTCCGTGTGGACAATGAGCTAAGACAGACTGCCAAGGTTCACAACTCAACGGGGAAACAATCAAAGTAAATTATTCATACTTAAATGGCCACCCCCATTAGAAACTCTCCCTCTCCACTCCTCCTTCACTTTGTCTACCTATGAAATCAAAGTTTTCATTATACCCGCCCTGATCCTGGGTAATGGTGAACACATGTTGTATGAACCTCTCCCGACTGCTGCTTAACGTAAGCGACGCCATTTGAACTGTGTTCGCCCTGAAGTTACCTGCCCAGTTATCAACTTTCAAATGAATGAAATTAGGTCGAAATTAGCATGGCTAAAGCATTTTGATAAGGTCTCGTTCTCACACTCTTCCCCGGCGAGAGACTTACACATGTTTTTAAGCGGGCAATTGGCACACTGGCAGCGTGGACGCACTATTTTCACGGTGACTGTGTCTTGGGAGCCGGTTGTCATTGAGGGTGCATTAACCAAAAAAGGCGGCTCCTCCTCATCCGATTGTGACGGCAGAAAGTCTTTCTCTGGCGCCTGGCATTTCTTTTCACAACATATGCAGGCATAGGCCACCGAGTCCGAATCTTCCGATGGCCGGAAGCTGGTCGCGTGGGACAAAGCTGGTTTACTAGTTCTTGGTTTCTCCTCTAGATCGGATGTATCAGTTGCTGTCGTATCCGTTCGTTTTGATGGCTTCTTCGGGGTGTCTCCATTATTTTTGTTGTTGTTATTATTATTTATCATTGTTTTGCATTGTCGTCACTCTTAGGTCCACTCGGTGACGGGTTGTGGCAGAGCCACGCCCATTTTTCCTCCCGAAACACAATAGGATTTTGTAGGTTTTAAATTTGCCCAATGGTTCGATTGAAGAATATAAACGCAAAAACATTAAAAAATAGAAAAACAAACTGCGAGCGAAACTTAAAAATTTTTTGAATTAAAAACCAAAAATCCAAAGGAAACTTAAATCAAATTTTTTTTGAAGTTTCTTGAGTGTGAAGTGTGAACTAGAGTTTGCCGTACTACAAATAGACGCCTGGTCGCCGCTAACTAACGGCTCATCAATGACGAGCGAATTAGATTTTAGCCATTAAGTAGGATAAAAAAAGAAATGTAAATTTTCAAATTGACCAGAAGACATTCATTATAAGATGCTAAATTTCCATCAAATGATGAAAAAAGAAGCGCCTTTTCAGAAGGAAGTAAAATGAGCAGGAAAGGCGCAGAGGGAGGAAGTCGAAGTGCTGTTCGGAAGGGGGAGGGACTCGAAAATTCTACCAAAGATTAGGCCTAACCGAAGGTTTTAAGCCCAGAGCACACTATGCAAGGACGAGCACGGAAATCTGGTCACAGACCGCGTGGCCTAGCAAATAGAGGAACTATTTGTTTAACCTGCTGGGAGGTGATGACGAACACAATGCCGCCTCTGGGGAAGTGCGACACCACCAATCGATAACATAGAGATACTAAAAATCGTCATATCTCCCACAGTTTTAAAGTTAGGTGATTCGTACCTTCTAGACATGTGTAGTAATCATTAGATTACACGGTGCAACTTTTTTAAGGTCATTTTCTGGTTACGCCTTCGGATCCCGATACTTTTGAAGTACATACCGAAACTAAAAAAACACCCAAAAGACTTGGCCCCATCACATCGTATAGGTACTTTTTTGATACCCACCATTTGGTCACCCCAACCTGAAATTTTGAAAAAAAGTACCCTTTTATTATGATATCATAAACCGCTTGGAATTTTGTTTTTATATCTTTGGCAATGTTATAGATATATACAATAGGAAAAAATACCTCGTCTGACCCAAAAAAAGCATCTAATGCTTCAAAACTTGAAAAAATCGAAAAAATTACAATTTTTTCATGCTTTTTGGCAGAAACGACCACACTACTGGTAATTGGGCAAATCTTTCTTCAGCGAAATTATCCCAAACAACAATATAAACAACTCTCTAATACATGCCAGCTTCATACGATCTCCCCAACAAACCATTTCGGTATTCTGAAAGTGATATTTTATATACAGACACAAGGTAGTCCATTTCGTTTTATGTTAGCGGTTTCGGTCTTTCATCTTCAATATCAGGCTCGTAATCGACATGTTCAAAATCGGGTATATCGGTAAAAGCAGTTTTGGCTGCCCATGTGGCATTGAAACTGATAGTACGAGCTTAGCAGAAAAATTAATGCATACGTAGCGCTTGGATTCGACGTGCCCATTTGGGTCTTATCCACACCGTGTTCGCTGCCAGGTAAATGACAAACCTCCGGAGCGATTGGTCAACCATTGGCCCCGGCCACAGATACCCTGCCCTCTACCCACAGAGTTTTCTTTTCCTACACGCAGATTCTCGACATGACTCAGACCTCCACCAGCACAAACCTTTTTAGTCCTTGTTAGTCCCAGCACTTATAAATTTTGCTTATACCTCAGCCTTAGACACTACCTAACAGATGGCGCCCGAGCAGGGACTTCATAAAATTTCATTTTCTGTCTAGTCGATGATACCAATTGAAAAATTGGCCGTAACGAATGCCGCACACTATATTTGGCGTATAGTCTTCACTGCTTGAAACAACTTTATCGAAATAACGGGTATAAGCAAGCTAAAATTCCGAAGAAAACCTTATTCTTTGTTCACTTTTGGGCACTATATGGCCCCAAAATAAACAAAAATTATCAATGTTTGGACACTGGCTAATTTTCATATTAAAATTATTTTATTTGAGCCTTAAACAACACAATAAAGAATTCACCTAATGTAGCAGGCCTACACTTTTACACATATACATGTCCAAAGCTGCTCTCTACCATATTCTTGCTCAGTATCTTTGTTTCACTCTTTCTTATGAAATATGCTCTCACATAACGGTAAAATAGTAGGCTACACTTCAGACTAGCGTGTACCAAAAATTGTCTAAATCGGACTTGTTTTAGGGGTACCCCATTTGGAACTTTTTTTTGTGTAAAATTGTACGAAGCCCCGCTCGTCTTTTTCATGGGACTCATGGATCTCTTGATGGAAAAAATATTGCCAGGAATGAAATTGGAGCACCCAAAAACTTAAAAAAATAATACCCCATTTGATTTTTTTTTAGGTTTTACACACTTCCTCGCTCCATAAGTCGGACACCTTCCACCCGATCGGATAAATAATTCCAGCAATAAAATCGGAGCACCCAAAAACCTATAAAACGATGCCCCATTTGATTTTTTTTTAATTTCACCACTTCCATAAGTCTGCCCCATACAAAACGGATTTCAGGATAAATCCCTGGTTAAAACTATTATTTCTTTAGTAAATGACTTTGAAATTGATTGTTGAATTTCTAAATTTTACCGAGTTTAAAAATTTTTAAGTTCTAACGTCCTTACATCTTGCTTAAAGCCTCATAATATGTATATTACAAATGTGAAAGTTCGTATGTTTGTTACTCAATTCCGGGAATTTTGAATTATTAACATATGAGTATTTATGAAAGAGCTTGATGTTTAATGCAAGCGTTGGTAAACGGATGGAAAATGTGAAATTTTTTTTTTCCAAGTGAGCTTAGATTATTAGGAAGATTTGATAGAAGGCAACTGTGGAAGGATAAAAAAGGAGTTGTTTTGCGAAGCTTTGTATGAGTTTAGATAAGTCATGATACGGGTGCTGAAGATTGAACGGTTCGAAAAATCAAAATATTTGTTCAATTTTATAATGAGTTTAGTTTATCATGAAAACTTTCTACATATTAATTTTAAAGTAAGCTGCGCTTCCTGGATTTGTATTTAAAATACACGCCGCACAGTGTGAGATTTTGCCCATCTGGGACTCAAAATTCAATTTTAGCCAAAGTTTTAGAGATATCAACTTAAAACTCGGCATGGTTGTTAAGAAGAATATAAGCTTCAATATGGTTATTAAGAACTAGTTCCAACTAGCATCAAAAAGAACTAGTTCCGAACTATTCCTTAAAAAACTCGTGGAGACAATTTTTTCTATCGATTTATATTTCAGAGTTCTTCTATTTTTTTTTGTAATAAGTAAAACTTTTTGATATGTTGATCGTAGATGTCCCAACAACCAGCAATTTCAAATAACCGCGCATTAAAAATATTATGAATTTTAATAGAAAAACTAGTAAGAAATTCAGTCAAATTTGTGTTAAGGTATGTGCAAGTCTGCCATCATAATTGTTTGTTTTCCTTATAACTCGACTATCGTTAATCCGATCTTTACAAATCCCTTGGCGGATCGATAAAGAATCCCGATTATTACGTATAGCCAGAAGCTTTGAACCTTCTATCTATAAAACTATGGGAGATATGACGTTATTTCCAAAATGCGGGGGCGTGGCAAAAATTGAAAATAAACTTTATTTGTCTACAAGTATAAGGAGTTTTTATCCCATTCATGTCGAACCTGTATCTCATACCATATCTGAGATTTCTTTGTCCAAACGGCCAAACGGACAGTAAACTTAAGTTAGGTTAAGTTAAAAAAGATGCTTTTGGGCATAAAATGAGCAAGATTTTGTTTTTGGAGTTTGTTCTATGAGAATGTACGCTCATCCTGTATTCTTTGCCGTAGCCGAACTACGCCGAAATTGGAAGTTGCAGTCCATGGAAGATTTAAGATTTTCCAAATATGTCTTAGCTTTTAGATGCTTATAAAATATTTTTTTTAAATACTTAAGTGCGTATGTAAGGGTCGCGTATATCAAAAATGTTTAGTGAATGTATAGAACTTAACTTTAAAAAAAATTTTTGGTAAAAGAACCCACGCACAACTTATATTTGATCACTCAAAGTTTTGGTTGTCGATACAAGCGTGTAAATTTGGGTTTTTTATGATATTTAATAGCACGTGTTTGAGAGCTTTTATTATGCCAATGACATTTATTTTGTTATCTTTTGTGATTGTTTTCGTTACAATTGGGGTTTTTTCTAACAAATTACAAAAAATTATCGATTTTGAAGAACGTTTTTTTATATTTTGAGTCCTACATTCGGCAAATCTCACACTGTGCGCCGGTGCTAATGCTTCATAAAAAATTAAACCCTTTCAAGCAGCTCATGAGCATTAAGATAAAGCCGAAGTGTTTCTGCTTCAGGGAGTATATGCTATTCAATTAATGTGGATTTTTCGTGCCTATCGGGCTCAATAGATCAAACTGGTCTACCATACTCTCAAAATAGTTGCCCCTCTGAATTTCACAATTTTTCAACAATAGAAATGTACTACAGATTTTGATGCTAAATTATGAAATTGCGCATGTCGTATGAGTAATTTTTTTGAGAACTATTAAAATATTAAATAAAAATGTTTGTTTCTAAAATGACAAACATCCATTTTGCTAAGATCTACTTTGGTTCAGTCTAATATACATATCAGGGTAAACACATAATTTCTAGGCATTAGAAGAGATAAGGTGGCAGCATGACTAAAGTCTCGTTGTTGCCGAGCTGCCTGCAAACAGAGAAACCGCTTTCAGCAAACGCAGATGGAAGGAAGACCCACATAAAAGTTACTTGTATGACTTCACTTCACTTCGCTTCGCTTCGCATGTACATGGGTAAATCCCCCACCACAACAACTTACTCACCGCCAAATGTATTCGAAACAAGATCCACATGATCATGTCCACGTCCCAGTCCTCCCAATAGTTCGCTAATACGACTGCCATGACTGCCGCCAGCACCGCCGAGCAGTGGCTGTGATTCACGATTATCGCTGCCCGCGTCCGTGGACATGCCCTCGAAATCGATTTCTGGCACCAGACAAATATCGTCGACCTCCTCGCGCGGGAGATGTGCAATCAGAGTAGAAGATTTGAGAGGTGAAGCTGTGGATGATGCCGCTGCTGCTGCTGCTATGGCTGCTGCTGCGGTCAACGTTTGTGTGGTACTAATGCTTGAGCAGCGACTTTCGTTGCTGCTCTCTTCAGAGTTGGCTTTTTTCCCATTGCCAAACACAATGTGGCCAGTTGATGTGGGATTTCTGTTAAGCAAGACTTCTTCTTCATCATCCTCCTCGTCGTCTTCCTCGTCGTCATCGGCATTGAGGTGCAATTGTGGAGCGGAATCTCCTCCAGCAGCTTCATTGGTCTGGAACTCATCATCATCTACTGTGAGAAGCAGGGGCTCGCGTGTACGCTTAGCTTTTTTCTTGGGCCTGGGTCTGGCCAGGCCTATGGTATTTATCTGTTAAGGATAAGCCAGATATAAACAAGATCGTTTCAAAGGATTTAATCTCAAAACCTTACCTCAACTTTGGTGGTCATTTGATTGACATTATCAAAGCCATTTAATAGAGGCGCCAGCGGCAGATGATTGTTTCCGCTGGCGGGTTCCTTGACAAAGTCTCCAATGAGATCTAGTTCATCCTCCAGCTGCAACAAAGGAGGATGATGTTCTGTTGACTGTGGGGCTTGGTTATGGCTCATGGCTGTTGAGCTGAGAGAGGCACGTGTGTATGTGTGTGTGGGTGTGTGTGTGGGTAGGTGGGTGGCAATTTCTGCTCGCAGACACAACAAAGGCGCGCGTTGTTGTTGTTGTTTTTGGTTTCTGTTTTTTTTTGGGCGTTCGCTCTTCTGTTATCTCCTATGCACTGATGACGCTCTGTTGCTCATCATTTGCATGTTCCTTCACAATATGCGAATGCAATTTTTTATGGCAAACTATTGAATATATCTATTGATTATTCTCTTTTGTATTTTCAGATTTGCCATCAACTCCATTTAAAGCTATTTAAATAAATTCTGTTTAATAATACACTTTTGGCTTTCCATTATTTAACAACAATTAGTTCGAACGAAAAAACAACTAACTTACGCGAATTTTGCATATTAGAGGTCAGAATTAGAGATGGACGTACGTAGTATTCTCAACCAGAACTGTTCATCTCTAGCAAGAACATTCAGTGTGACCATACGCATGTAGAATGATTCATGCCATTAGGATGGACCGTTTAAGTTGCTTCAAAATTGGGGCGAACCATAACATTAGAGATATTTCTGAAAGTGATTTTGATTTCGTGAAAGAAAATCAAAAGCATTTGACGGAACGTTTCCATTTTGGAAGAATTTTCCGAAGAAGATATTGTGAAAATTGAGTGTCAATATTATTTTTTTGCTTAAGTCACTCCAAAGTGACAGATAGGTTGGCCGCTTGATGCATTAGGCCAGGTACTGAGTGTCAATATGACACTAAGTTTTTCCCCTCTCCGTCCCGTCAAAAAGGCTTTAATTTCTCGACAAAAAATGGCAGCAGTGGGCATGACTGGGAGACACTGATTTAAAGTTTAAAGAAATCCTGAAAAATTAGTAAAAATAAGCGTAAGAGCTCCATTTAGAGCACGGGTAAAATGTAAGTTTTTGTCGGACCCATGATATAACTGTATAAGGTATGGCGGATAAGCCACTGAGCTCTCAGTTCAGTCCATATTATTTCAGTCTGGCTGGGTTTTTGTGTTTTTTGTGTGCACAGGCTTACTTAGCAAAAGAAGTCAGTTCACATTTTTGAAATCGTACGAGCACATACATTATATTATTTTAAGTATTATTTTCGTCTCGTTTGTGGTGATGCTGCTATTCGGTTTGATGAGACCTGCGGTGATCTGAAGAACGGTAGCAAGAACTCCGGAGGTGGCGGCAGCGATGAAATTGGTGGTAGCTGGTGTCAGCGGGGGTATAATAGCGCCACTGGTGAGAGCGTTTTCTTTTTGAGAAATTTTTAAAAACTTCAGTGCCTACAGCAGTGGCAGTGGCATTAGTGCAGGTTGCAGTAGCGGCTTCAGTTCCTAGAGCTTCAATTGCAATGGTATCCGAAGAGGTGGCAGCATTAGTGATGACTGAAGCGATGTTTTCAGCCCTCTCCGAGGCGATATTAGGCTTATTGTCAGCTGGAGTAGTGTTTTCAGTGCTTACATCGTTGTTTGCAGCGCCTTCCGTAGCGGTGTTGGCCTTATTACCACGTGCTGAAGAGGTATTTTCAGTGCTTAAAGCGGTATTTTCAGAGCTTAAATCGGTGTTTGCACAGCTCTCCGAAGCGATGGTTGCCTTACTGTCAGTCAAAGCGTTGTTTGCAGCGCTCTCCGAAGCGATGGTTGCCTTACTGTCGGTCAAAGCGTTGTTTGCAGTGCTCTCCGCAGCGGTGTCTACACTTGTACCGCCGACCAAAGCGGTGTCTTCAGTACCTGAAGCGGTGGTTGCAGTGCCTTCTGAAGATTTTCCTGAAATACGACAGATCGAATCGAAAGTGTTAACTGCGGTGTCTTCGGTGCCCAAAGCGGTGTTTGAAGCCTTCTTCTCAGCCGAAGCGGTGTTTTCACTGCTTGAATCGGCGTTTTCAGTGCTCTCCGAAGCAAGAGCTGAATTTGTGCCGACTAAAGCGGTGTCTTCCGAACCTAAAAGGGTGGCTGCAGTGATTTTTGAAGATTTTCCTGCAATACGGCACATCGAATCGAAGTTGCAAGTATTCAACGCATTCGAGTCGATTATAGCGATGTCTTCAGCAACTGTGGAGGTGTCTCCAGTTGATAATGGAGACACCTCCACAGTTGCTGAAGACATCGCTATTTTCAATGCTCTCCGAAACGATGGGTGCATTTGTGCCAGCTGAAGCGGTGTCTCCCGTACCCAAAGCGGTGCTTGAATTGCTTGAAGCAGTCTTTTCAGTGATCTCCGAAGTAATGGCTGCATTTTCAGAGGTGTCTTCCGTACCCAAAGCTGTATCTCCCGTACCCAAAGCAATGGGATGACGAAGCCCCTGGGTGCTCAGTCTCCAACGCAGTGACCAGCAGTTGCGCTTCTAGCAAATCGTTAGAACCGCTCTAGGACGCTGCGATTTCTAACGATATCATGGGATCAATGCTTGCGGCCAACAGAGAAAGAATTGGCAAAGATGACTGAGAGCTTCAAGAGCATAGACAATCAGCCCCATGGAGCGGACTAAGAAACACCTGGAAAGCATTAATAAAGACAACGCCAATTTAAATTTACCAGTCATTTATGTATTTTTGATTTAATTAATATTGCGATTTAATATAATTCGTAACTAGTTTTCTTTTGTTTATCATCGAAGTTATGAGAAGCATTAGTTTGCTCTCCTGTGTGAGGATTTCAGGGGGTAAGTATTTGGATGCAAAACCCGGCATAGCTTCCTGCAGAAATCACAAAGGATTATACCGACCACCGTCGAAGACACTTGTTTGATCAAGTGTGGCGGCAGTGGGTGCTCATTTGCATAACTTCCCCAAAGATTGGCCAACTCTGCTTCCTGTTCCTCCTACAGTTCCAGGACAAATTTGTCAATTTCCTGCCACAAACTCTTGCATTAAGGACTGCAATTCGTTCATTTTTTCTAAGTGTAATATGAAAAATACTAAAAAGGTGTTTAGCGGACTTAAATCGACTTACAATAAAAATCAGATGTGTGCAATCAGAACTTAAGTCGCACAAGCGGTTCAAAATATGCAAACTCCTTTGTCTAATCATATAACAATTTTTCTTATTCAACACATTTCTATATATATTTGGTTAGATTATTTAAACACATTTCAATAAAATATACAATCGAGAAAGTAGAATAAAATACGATTACGTTTTTTGTTTGTTAATCTAACGATAAAACCTCCAGCAGCGATAGAGAACATAACCAGCTGCAAGCACCACGACTAGCAATTTCCACAGGTGATGCAGTCAAGAGCGTAAATCCGTAAGCGGCACATACATCACTCCCATGAGGCGAGTCACTTGCACCTTGCCATTGGCATCCTTGTCGTACTATAAAATATTACAAAAACAAATGAAAATATATGCTACACATTTCTCTCTGCCATTTCACTCACTTGCTGCATATACTGAGAACCACCCTCGGGACCTACGGGCACTATGAGACGTCCGCCATTGGCCAATTGATTGATCAATTCGGTGGGTGTTTCCGGAGCAGCAGCCCCCACATGTATGGCCTGATAAGGAGCCAGTGCCGAGTGTCCCTTGCGTCCATCTCCCTCCACTATGAGCAATTTACCCGAGTCCAACATGCCACGATCGTCTGCATTTAAATTCGCTTTGCTCAGCTGCACCAACGAGGCCTGATGCTCAATCCCCACAATTCGTGTATTTTCATGTTCGCCCTGGTTCTTGATGTATCGATAGAAACAGGCGGTTAAATAGCCCGATCCGGAACCCACATCCAACACATGAGCACCCGGTTTCAAATGTTCGCGCAGATATTCCAGGGCAAAGGCATGCTAAGCGAAAGAAAAGAAAATGAATTGGTATAAACAGGTGACCACTTCCACACATTTACCATATGAGGAGCGCTAATGGTGACACCTCCTCCTATTGGCTGGGGTGCATCCATATAGGGATTTCGTGGTGAATAATGCTTGCGGTCGGTGTCCGTCATGGCCTTGGCCACCGCATCCGTGCCTATGACGCCGTAATCTGTGCCGGGGAACATTTTAATGTTATTACTTAATCCTGCGACTCCTCTGACGACTCACCCTTTAATTGGCGTATCAGATCTTCATTGTTGGCTCCCACCGAACGCCAGGCCATGCTGAAAGCTCGGACTAATAGTCCAAGCCTGATAATCTGCACAATAGCTAAGTTTTTCAGGTTTATATCGGGGGTTTGCGACTCGCTTTTGTTATTGTGGTTGTTGGAAACTCATCAGCAGCAGCTGATTTGTGATGGAGTGACCAGACGTCCATACATTTTAACTGTATTTTGGATTGTTTGGCGCGAAAGTTTAAACATGGCTTATTGTGTTAAAATTTGGAGTAAGAAGAGAATACTTAGTTCATCAAATGTAATAGTTATAGTCGGGTTTGACCGACTTTCTTTCTTGTTTTTATTGTTATTTTTTGGCATTTGATGAAAAACACATGCATTAATTTGGTGCAAAAACGGTAATTTTCCTAATTCATTAAAATATTCTCCATGAAAGGTTTTTTTTAATTTTTTGAGCACTGGTCCCTGTTCTAGACAATTACCAAACTTTTTTGTTTTCAATGGAGGCTGCAAGGGTATAAAAAATTTCGGCCAAGCCGAAGTTAACTTCCCCTATTTTTTAAATTTTATTTATGGTTTCTGGACAAACAACCAGGGACTTGGTTTATTGCCGTCGGATTGGAAAAGTATGACCCCTATGCATCTAAATTTTCAAGTGCTTCATTTCGTTTAAGATGGCTTTTTAATAAAGTTTTGAAAAGTGTCATTTTAGGCACTTTTAACACCATTGATTTCTCAAAAATTTTACGTGCTAGAGAACTTTTCAAAATAGTCTTTGTGTTCAGCCTAAAAACCTCTGTCGAACGGTATCAATTTCAATACTCGGCCCGCATGGACACAATATTTCTTGAACTGTGTAATTTAAACAAAAAAAAAAAATTCGATATTAAAAAAAAACCTTTTGCTGAAGGTATACACTACCCTTAAAGTGCCTCAAGAAGTGCTTACAAAACTCTAAAAATTAACATGTACGGAATTTTATACTCTGTTCCAAAGGTAAACAAAGTATATTAAGTTTGTGCAAAAGTATGTAACAGGCAGAAGGAAGCATCTACGACCCTATAAAGTATATATATTCTTGATAAGCATCAACAGCCGAGTCGTTTTAGCTATGTCCGTCTGTCCGTATAAGCAAACAGATCTTAGAGATGGTAAGAGATAGAGGTTTGACAAAAAAAAAACTTCTTTTACTTGCAGGCAGACTTTCTTACTTGTTTTACCTTACTTTTCAGAGAATTACTAACATTTATCAATTTTTCGTCAAGTTTTTTAATTCAAATTTTTCATCCAAAATAAATGTTTTCTGTAAAAGTACATGTCGGATCTGCTTGAAATTTTTACAAGATGTTTTTAAGACTCTAAAAGTACGTTTAAGCAAAAAATAGTTGAAAACAATTTTTTTCACTTAAAATTGATTTCAACGTATTATCAGTTGCGTGATAAACAATTTAATCACGACTCTATCGCTCATCCCTAAGCTGTACAAGTCTGGTCACACTATAGCGTCCGTGTCGTCGCTGCTTCTGTTGCTATTTCACAGGAAATCCGAAGACAACGGGATGGCTAACTTGGGAAAAATACGTCTTAAAACTCTGGTGGAGCTACAGGCTACAACCGATATCGACGTGCCCATTAACGAGCTCATAATCATTGAGGATGATAAAACACCAGAAAAAACTCAGAAAAAGGCGGGAAACCGACGACGTGCGGCCACCACCACAAAGAAGAAGCAGAAGGAGCCAGAGCTGGAAGACACGAAGCAGCGGATCATTGCACACACGGTAGTCAAACGTTCACCTAGAAAAGCACAGCCTCTCGAGGGTCAAATGCGTATAGATGCCTTTTTCAAGAGCGCAACCAAGAATTATAAGGTGGAGGTGGGGCCAACGCCAATCAAAACAAGCGTCTCGCCCAAGGTCAGGATCGAGAACAATAACAAAAACACAAAACCACGTAGGGGTCGCAAAAGATTGTTTGAAGAGGCCAGCACCACCACGACGAACACCACGGAGAGTGAGAAAAAAAAGCCAGTGAGAAAAAGAAGTCAACCGCCACGCCAGGCTAAGGGTCAGGGCATAAAAGTTGATTGTAAAGAGATCATAGATTTGTGTAGCGATGATGAGCTACCAGCAGCGTTGCAGGACACCTCCTCCAACTCAAAAGAGAATAAGCCTCGGCAGGGCACCTCCTCCAGCTCAAAAGAGAACAAGCCGCAGGCGGTCAATCAGCAAATAGAGTCTTCCTTGGAGCCCTCCACCTCTACAGATTGTGTGCCGAAGGGGCGCAGGCCACGAGGATCCCCTAAGCCATGTCCGCCCTATAAAATCATCGAAGGCACCAACTTCTGTGTGGATGGATTTCAATTTGGTGATATACCAAATGTTACAAATTACTTTCTAACCCACTATCATGCCGATCATTATATTGGACTGACGCGCAAGTTTGCCCATCCTCTGTACATGAGTCCCTTGACCGCACGCCTGGTGCGTGCCTTTATACCACTGGATGAGCAGTATATCCATGAGATCGAGGTGGATCAAATGCTTAAAGTGGAGGACATAGAAGTCACTGCCTTGGATGCCAATCAGTAAGTTTTATAATTGGGAGAAGGGGGATCAGAAGTTGTGCAAAATGTAACAGTAGAAGGAAGCATTTGCGACCCTATAAAGTATATATTTATTATAGTTTATTATATACCTATTATACAAAATGAATCCTTCTACTAAACTTAAACCAATTCCATATCTTTACAGTTGTCCGGGCGCTGTGATGTTTCATTTCAAACTCAGCTCGGGCCAGATAATACTTCACACCGGCGACTTTCGTGCTAGCTTTGAAATGGAATCGCTACCCATCTTTTGGAATCATCCACAAATCGATCTACTCTACTTGGACACTACCTACCTGTGCAAAAACTATGATTTCTGTCATCAGAGCGAGAGCATAGAGCGAGCTCTTAGGTTAGTTGATGAATTCCACCAGAAACATCGGGGCAAAAAGATACTGCATGTATGTGGTGCTTATGTCATAGGCAAAGAGAAGATTTGGCTGTCCCTGGCTGAGATGTTTGATTTAAAAGTCTGGACTGAGCCGCACAGACGGAAGGCTATAGATTGTCTACAGTGGCCCGAATTGCAAGAGAGATTATGCGAGACGTCGCAGGAGGCTGATTTGCATGTCATAGGCCTGGGGCAGATTAGCTATCCGGTAAACATTTCATCTAGACCAATGCATATGAATTTGTACTTACTCTTCGACTTTTTTTTTAGCGTCTGGTGCAATATTTTCAGGAATTCAAAGACCAATACGATATGCTGTTGGCCTTGAGACCCAGCGGCTGGGAGAAGAATGCCAAACCCAGCTATGGCAAAGTGATTAGCTGCATAGGCATAGAGTATTCTGAGCATTCGAGTTACAAGGAAATGGAACGATTTGTGCGTTTTCTTAAACCCAAAAGGGTCATCAGCACAGTGCCGGTGGAGCGAGACTTGTTCAAAACTGGAAATGTACCGGCCAGTTGGTACAAATACAAAGGAGATGTCAGCATGCAGGCCAAGGGGTATCAGCCGTCCATCACCAATTTTATGAAAACCCCACACAAAATTTCCCAAAATCCAGGCCAAATGAAGTTAAGTCCATTGCTGGAAAATCAAGAAGTACAAAGAGATGAGAATATTGCAGATGAACAAATGACCATTCCCTCCAGCACTGCAGCAAGTAATGATTTTATTCCGCCCACTGAAAGTCCACCCCCATCTACCAAATGTAGTGCAGCTGATGCTGCTCCGGCAAATCACCCAAGCAGATTGACGTCGGACGCGTCCGATGATTGGCTATCCTACTCATAGCATTATAGACCAAAGGAATTGTCTTGTTATGTTCAATATTTGTTAAATCTTAAATTAATATAAGTGTAAAGCGACCTTTCGTGTAACTATAGATTAAGTGTAAACATTTAGTGCCATATCTACAGGCCCAATCAGCCGTTATCGGCGCACCTACAAATTTCAATTTATATGATTGCAATAAAATACAGAGGTGCTGGAAGTTAGTTTTAAATAAACGGATTAATACAATTTACAGTGACCGCAATTTGGAGTGATAACTGTTGAGGAAGTTATGCCAATGCTTTACGGTTAAGAAAAATCTGTGACTTCAACCCGATGGTGTACAATAAACTCAAAGTGAGTTTATTTCTTGTTATTTCTGCTGGGGCTAGAGAAGTTTTATTTATCAAGTTTCTAGGGCCGAATTAACTGAGACTTCAGTCGTTGATAGACAACATCAAAATTCCTTATAACTCGACTATCGCTCATCCGTCCCTTACCAACCGTTTGGCGGATCGGTAAATAATCCTGATTACTAAATATGTTCAGAAGATACGAACTAGAGCCCTGCATGGGTGGAGTCAAAGTGAACTTTGATTCATGTTTAAAAAAAAAAGATTCAAGTAAATCAATTAAGAAATTGTTTTGTTAAGCTGTATTTTCACTTGTCTGATATCTCATAAAAGTTTCTCAAAAGAGACATCAGAAAAGAGTGTAATAGTCAATCTGAGAAAAAAATTTATGAAAAGCTTGGAAAAACTGAATGAGAAATAGGCTATTCTCTAATTTCGATTTCTTAATTGAGTTTTTTCACAGCCAACTCGTAGTAAACTGAGATGTTTTTCACCCATCTCGTGTGAGATCTCGACAAGTGAAAATACAGCTTTACGAATTAGTCAGCTCATATTATTAATGGCTTCTAACCAGAGCTAGCAAATAACAATTGACCGTTTTTCGTTGTCCAAAAATAACAGTTTTTTACAGACCCTTTGAACAAAAAGTCAGAGATGAACCGTTCACATCGGCTCATGAACGAATCGCTCAGGGCTCAACCAATGGATTTGTTTACATTTTGCTCTACTCATTCACTGAGCAGATCGCCGCTTGCGAAGAATATAAAAGTAGTAAATAGCGAAAATGAAAAAAAGACCCTTTGAGGCAGTGTTGCCAACTTTTATCGAGATAAAAAAAGCTGTTTTTGAAAAAAGCGCATTTCATATTATCTATGTAATTTTATAATTGTATGAATATATTTTATTGAAAATATCAACTGTCTGATACAGTTTCTCGCCCTCATCTTTGTCGTAGGCCTCGGTAAGGCCTATTAGGTAACTTCGCCGTTGTTCTTCCATTTCACTAAATGTGTCATTACATTGACACTCCATTTTTACCACCAATATATTCTACGGAAATTCTTCCAAAATGTTGAAGAAGGGTGATAAGGTCAGGTAACCTGAAAACAATTATATTGCCTAATACAATTAGGGTATTCACCCCAGTTGAGCTATGAAGTTGCTAAATTGAGGAATTTTTAAAATTTTCCACAAATCGAAAACAAGAAGAATAAATCATAACAGTATTACTGACATTTTTTACAGATAATGTAAAATTTCTAAACTCATCAATTCAGTAGCTCAACTGGGGTCGCGTTTCTTCTTCTAGTTGATATCAGTATCGGTGAAATAGTATCCATTCTTTAGCGAATTGATGCCATCAGATAGATGGCAAGACTCACGACATTTTGTTTGGAAAATTTTTTTTTCTTAACGATCAATAGTTGCATCCAGAAATGAGTGTGAGATTGCAATCAGAGTCTTAAAGACTGAGAGAGTTGACAAACTATCGATTTACTTATAATTTTTAACAAGACTCAAAACAAAAAAAGCTGAAAAAAGCCGAAATCACTTTTCAAAAAGCCAGAATTCCCGCTTCCCGCTGTTTAAAAATTTTTCCCGCAATTCGGTTTTGAAAAAAGCCAGATTTTACGGGAAAAAAGCGAAACTGGCAACACTGCTTTGAGGTGAGTCGTTCGTCTGCTCAGAGCGAGAGCAAGCTTGCATGGATTTTTTAGGTTTTGTTATTGAGCAGACCGCAAAGTCAAAAATGTTCAATTGTTATTTACGAGCTCTGCTTCAAACAGATGAAGCTCCAAATAGCTCAAGCTCTAAACAGATCAAGCTCCAAGTAGATCAAGCTCCAAACAGATCAAGCTCCAGTGGTTCTTTAGATCAGATCATGTCATAAAATGCGTCAATCCGCAAAATTTGTGAACAAAATTCTCAACTGTGCAATTCGCTATGCGCCGCTTCTTTCTCGAAGAAGATGCTCCATGGACGAACTGACAGATCTTAGAGTTGGTTAGAGATGGAGGTTTGACATGTATGGGACATGACCTTTATATTGTTAGCAGTTTTTACTGGCTCTAGGTCTTGTTATGCTATTGGCATAACTTTAAACTTTAGTAAAATGTCCTTGTGGATGATGTTATGCTGATGAACACGCCCAATATACCCAGAATCAGAGTGTCTCCAAGTTTGTTGTACAACCGAACCGTAAATTTAGTTTTGGAACAGGTTCATGTTTAGCAATTTGATCACCTTTGGTTTGGTTCAAAGTTTCTAAAAGTAGGAGTTCCGGGTTCAAACCTTTATGCAGCACTGATTTAAAGTAAACTATGCAAAATATTTGCATTCGTTTCAATTGTAATTAATCTCGTGGTGCAAGTTAACGTAGCTAAAATTCATTTTTTGCCATTTGCCTCTTGCCCACTTTGTCGCCAGGACACGAAGCATTTACCGACATACATATTGTAAAGCGTCTGTGCTGCTCGCATTCTCGCTCTACGCGTATGCCGTTGCAACGGTAAAGCGCTCATCTATCACTATTCCTTTTGCGCATGCATTTGGGCAGCAGCTTGGCTTGGCTGCCCACGCATAATCAGTTATTAATCGGAAGTTTCTGTGACATTCGGTCGCAGTCAAGCTTAATTGTCGCTTATTTGATCTCAAGCAAACGCATTGCTAGTTGCTAATTGGAGGTTGCTAAGTACGTTCGGTAGCTTAGTTAACCAGGCAGACTTTCTCGGTCTCGGTTCCACACGCAATACCTTTTCGTTGTCTCGGTCTCTTAGAAGACGATTATTTCGCAATAAACTACATACTTAAACTGATTCATATTGTTGTTTTTATTGGACTTTTCTGTGCTAAACCAACTAACAAAAGGCTTGTTAGTCAAACATCAATCCACATGTGCATACATCGGAACATATTACATGTAACTTCAACCCTAAATTTCGTGGCCACTTTATTAGGACATAAAGTGGAATAATTCGCAAAAAAGGTGGCATAAACTAATGCCTCCTCGAAACAGTATTTTTCAGATTTTGTAAAATTCGCCCATAAGACAAACTACCGGAATACTTGGTATGGGAATTATTATTTTCCTCCGGTGTGTAAACGTAGTATGCGTAGTATTCGTAGTATTGATCTGAGACCAAATAAATAGAATCAAAATGTTCAGTTTAAATTAAATCCACCCCCACCTGCTTGCGCGTAAAGCGTTTCACAAGCAGTTAGCCATTCAACCCTCCAATAAAAACCCATATTGTTGTTTTTTAGCCAACATTTTTAATTATTATTACCATATTACACTACAATCAATTGTGCTTTTATTTTCCAAAGTGTTAAGGGTAGAGTTTGGACTATATTGGATCTATATAGTTCATATTACTACTGCAAAAAGTGCAAATGGAATAGAGAACTTGCTTGGTTTCCAATTGGCATTGGTATAAGAACAATATATGATCATTTTGAACCAACTTTACACTTTGAAAAATTTGCACACAATTAACTTTCCACTGGTTCGTTTCATAGAATTATTCTCATGAGATTTCTTCGTTCACATTTTCTTGTTTAATATGTATAATAACTATCATAGTTTATTATTTTATGTATATATATATATAAAAAAGGAGGGAAAACCTAAACTTGTACATTGGAAGCTGCAAGTAGTGAAGGGTTAGTGAGCAGAGTGCAACATTTAAACGAATTAATACTTAAAGTTGTGTGTTTCGTGGCAGTTAACATAAAAATACTTGGAGGGCGTTGCGAGGAGAAGGATTGGAATTAGCAGGAATCAGCTAGAATGCGAAAATTGGCAGATATTTTTTTTGTATTGTTTTGATTAGTATTTGAAGTAGAAAATTTGTCAACACTTTTAATATTTAACGTTTACTACTTATACAAAATCAATTCATATAAATGTAAAAATGTTTATATTGTAAATTTACCACATGCTGCCGTATGTTTAATGCTGTTACTCCTGTTGTTTTTTGTATTTTCTTCATGTTCTTTTGATGGAAGAGAAAGTATGTTGTAAGTAGTTGTATAAATAAATTAGTCATTAATTAACAATATTTGTTCATCTGTTACTCCATAGTACAATTCGTGGCTTTTAATATAATACACAAGTGTTTCAGCTTTTTAGGTACACAGAAAATATAAAAAAAAATCTCATGGCAAATCAAAACTAAACAAAAAGTTAGTCATGAAGCTGCATTTGCTACATTTTGGTAGATTTGCTTTAGTAAGAAGAATTCGAGTTAAATTGCTGCATAAAATTTGCTTGCGACTAGAATTAAGTTGGTTGGTTGCTTCTCTTAGCTCTTCTTTCGATTTCTTGTATGCATGTTTGTATGTATGTATATATAGTAGATGTAGAGGGGGTATATGTATACTAACAACTCGTATGTATATGTATATCATATACGCATATGTAAATATATATGTATATATGGATAAATTTGTTCATATTACTCTTTAACTAGCAAAGCTGCAGGTGACTGTTTGACTGGGAATATTTAAAAGTATTTTGAAGGGTTTATATAAAAAAATTGATAAAAAAAAAACATGTCAAACAGCTCCCTGCAGCCCAAGCCTAATTCTATGTACACTTGTTCGCATAATTTTGCATATAGATTTAAGAAACTTTACTTAAAGTCTTGAGATATTGCACTACCTATGAATTCAGGTAAAATCTGGATTAAAAAGTTTGAGGGCTTCAATAGTAAATGTGCTCTGAGCATTGAGACATTTAAAAATTAATCTCGGTAACCACCAATTCTCTTATGCTGTAAATCCTAACCAACTTGTTCCTGGAACATGTATAATATAGGAGGCTAGAGCTGAATTTAGCTCCCGAAAAGAGGGGCAAGCGGTACATCGCTGTACCGCTGAACTTTTCGTGCATTTTACTTCATTTAGTACACTAAATATTCTGAACATAAAAATTCTTTCTATCGAATAAACATCGGCGATGAAAGTTCTTCAAGGATGGGTCACGTTCAGCTTTACTATGAATAAGTTTTCGAATGACCAGTTGTCTGCAATGAGAACCCTTGATGTCAAAAGGGGACAATTTTTTTTTAACATTAATTTTTTCCCTGCTTATTGAACTACCCCAGAGGAGCATGCAATCAAAGGCAGGCATGAAATGATTAACCCTGATGAACACATATGTCAGTGGAACGAGAATAATGAATGCTTGCCGGTGGCACCAGGCTGAAAGATGAACTTTAACGAATACCTTAGTTAATTTTGTCAACAGTTCAATAAGTTCTGCCTTTATATCAACTATATCAGTAGAGAAGTGAAGGCCTTTTGCAACAACTCAAAAGAACGATCTTCCTTCAGCTAATATGAGCTAAAAGGAATAGCTTTCTCCCGCAATATTTTCTGAACAATACTGTAAGTGTCCCCGTCCTTCACGGGCTAGTCTTGCCAAAGACTGAACCGTAGTCTTTAAGCGGAAATCACTTGTTGCCGACTTAAGTATATCAATCAATTTCCGAAAACTAGTGACACCCTTAATAAGGAAAGGCGGTGGACGCGGTTTAGATCTCTTCACAATTGACGTCGGAGATGTTCTGTTTGACCTAGGGGGAGCAGTAGGGCAAGGAGTTGAGTCCGTGCCAAATTCAGGAGTAGATGGATCTACGAAAGTTAGATAATCGCTAAAATTCATAAGGTCAAAGCTAAATTTATAAACTCTTCATTAAAGAGTTATGAAAACTCAAGCTAATTCCCAGGAGAAGACCTACCGTAAAGATGTACAAAATTGTATTTAACAATATTCGGTATTGGAGGCATCGGAACAAGTGAAAGTATTTTGGAACAGTGGAATCAAATATATTATCTATCACCTCTAATCTAGCCTAAAATTAAGACGGTTCCAATGGAAAGGGACTTGATCAGCGAAAGTCTTTAATAAAGTCGACAGGAGGGGACTTTTCAGACTAGCATTAAAAGAACAGGCGGGGAAGACACACAAAATAAAAGCGACTATGTAGCATTAAAACTTATAATACCAATTAGGTTTGCCACCTGCAGGGGCCTCTCCCGACAATGCCGGACCTAGAAGTGATTGTCGGGCCGCTGGAACCATGAAAATTTTGCCGGGCCGCCATGTGAACTAAGTAAATGCAACTGACGTTTCGAACAAGTGGAACAGGAAACTGTTTTCAATTCTTCTTCTTTGAGCTTTGAAAGTCGCCACCTTGAAATCGAAAAATGTAGTTTCTACTCAGCAGATAATGCACCCGTGAATTATGGAAAGCATAATTCCGTTTATCAGAAACTGACTTGCGAAATTCGAAAATAATTATCCACAATGCTGGTAGAAATGCATGTAAAGCTTTATAATTCGACGTGTAAACTCTGGTGTTGAAAATCATTGCCGAATTTTCGATGAGTGCCAAACCCGTTGACGACAAGATGGTTATCCCTTTTTCCAGCAATCGTGCGGATTATCAAAAAATGGTCGGGTTTAAGGCAACATTTTTTCAATGAAGGAAAAGATGAAGTTGACAAAACGATTTGAAGCTTTTTGAAAGATCAAGAGAATGAACTAAACGACGATCTTAAGGAAAATTTAACGTTCCCAGAATGCTACTTCTTTCATCATTTAATGCACATCATGACCAAAAGTATACAAAATCTAAAAAAAAAAAAAAAGGAACAGTGAAGAGTAAACACACTCACAGTGTAATGACTGAATTGAGAGACGGGTTGCAAACCAGAATGGATAACAAGTACTTTGGATCTAAATTCAACCAAAGTCTATCTCATAGTGTTTCACTGACCATGTTCACTTGTTCTTCTTTTCCAAAGTGAGTCAACTCGCTCAAGTTGTTCACTTGTTCAGTTGTTCTTGTTCAGTTTGAACGAAAAACCGGTTTCAAATCGCAAAACTTTTGCGAATGCGAAAATGGGAGCATGACTGTTTATTTCTGCTTTACTTGTCATTTTAGTATGAAAATTTTACTTTACTTCTCGTTAATTCACATCAGCATACAGACCTTTCAGACCTTTAAAGTCAAGGGTTTGAAAAGTAAAGACAATTTTCTTGGCAAGGGTAATGCTTTTCATTATTCAAGTATTTGAACTTTTAAATGTCAAATATTGTAGAGATTTTGAAGTAGACGAAAGCAAAACCGATTGAAATTTAACCAATTTGTTTGCATTTCCGCATCAGCGCTACGCAGTGTTGTTAGGAATTGCTAAGGTTACCATTTACCTGAACTATAATTCGAAACCGATTCGAACATTTATTTAAAAAGAAAATCAATTTCGGAAACTGGAACCTTTAAATAAAAACGATTCGGAATGGCAATTGATTTCCTTTTTAAATCCACTCGGTATAGTGAACAGATCTGTATGTTTTACGCAATTATTGGAAATTGATTTTCATTCATTCCTTTCGGTTCATACCTTGCTTGACTCCATCTAAAGTTTCTGAATTGGAATATGACTTAAACGGTGTTTAATCATTTAGAATCATTGTTGAACAAGGCAACATTTAACTCATTTGATACCACTAATTGTGTAAACCAGAACATAATAACATATCCTGATATAATAACCTATCCCGACTGCCGCTTAAACGGCAAGAGCTAGATAGCTTAAATTCGGACAGTAGTTTCCATTTGTGGTGAAAGATAGCCACAATCTGGCTTTTCAATTTCGATAGAAATTAATATTTTTTATCCATAGGCAAAGTTATGCGTACAAGTGTGTCTGTGTTTGTGTGTGCCCGAACCAACTTTGTACCCATTACACCGTAGTGCCATAGGCATTATTAAAAACGGCACGCGAGCTATCTGTGTCTAACGATATATCCTCGGGACTGGCCAAATCGACGCGCACATTAGAATTGGTACGACGACGTGCCGTTTGGGCAGCTCCCCAATTGCTTAAAGTCCAATGGAACCCGGACGTACTAGGCGCTGGCTCTGCATCCACTTTAACCTGTGTGCATACCTTAAAACAAAAAGAGTTTTATTATCATTTCAAAGATAATCAATTTCTTTACTGTCTCACTCACCTCACGATTGCCGCAGGGCAAAGTTTCTGTGCCATTGCCCAAAGCTGAGCCTGATGCCGATCCAGAGCCAGAGTCACGGGTGCTGCCTATACTACTGCTGCTAGCCAGGGAATCATTGCTAGACTCCATTATAGCGCCATGATAGCGCGCCACCGACTGTACCGCCTGAAATGGAATTTGTTTAACCAACTGCTTTAAATCATTCATCATTTCATTCTCATACCATAGCATCACCGCCTTGACAATCCTCTATGGATTTCAAAATCTCCCAGACCAGCTCCGAGTCCAATGGTATAGGCTGTTCGGTATCGCGATTGTAAATGGCTATGGCTATGTGCACGGGATGTGGCACTGGCAGCGGTATGAGCAGCTTTTCTGTGGCACTTTTCTCACCACACTTCTGCTTCCAGGGACGCCAGGGATTTTGTGTATCTGGCGATGTTTTGGGTACATGCTGGGCACGATGGGCGCGTACACGTGGTGTGGTCAGACCCACCGACATGTCGCTATATAGAAAAAAAACGTTTAGTAGTCGATTTTCTGACATTTGTATGCCTATCTTACCGCTTTTCTGGCTTGCGAAAGGTCAGCGTAATGCGTGATCTTGGATTGAAGGCGGTCACCTCCAGGAATGGCAAATGCACTTGAACATTGCCACGCGGTGCGTACACATTGCCCAACAGGTCCAATCCCTTGGAGCCAATCACATCATTGGCATTCTTCACCATCTCGGTGTAGCGCATCAGATCGAGCGAGGCATGTGGTTCTAGTTTAAAATGTGTATCATTTTCAGTCAATGGCGTTAGAAAATCTAAACTAAATATGTCGGTATAGATAAGGCCGGCCAAACCCGGCCAATCGTTCACCGTGAGACCCTGAAAAGGCACCAAATTTAGCAGCAGTCTTAATGGGTTAGATTAGGAATAGCTCACCTTATTATCCCAGAATTCTTCTTCGGTTATCGACAATCTGCCGATGACGTGAGACGGATAGTACTTCTCTAATATATGGGCGGCCAGTTGTATAGCAATCTGGAATAGAATCAAGTTGATTCATTGAAATCGCCTGCCAAAGTTTGCCACTCACCTTCAATTCTTTGGTGTTCAGCTTGATGCGCGATTTGACCTGCGTGGTTAAAGCGGTTTGGAGTTCACGTCTACGCTTCTCCAGCTTTTCGTGGAGTGTGCTCATCAAATCCTGCGCCTCACGATCCAGCGCCAGATATGGCCCCGTTTTGCTCAACTGAGCCGAGAAGGGACCAAAGCAGGCTTCGACAAATTGCAAGAAATCTTGCTGTGGCTGCAGTACCACCCGTTCGGTGGCATGTTGATACGCCTGCAGCTCATCCAGTTCCATTTTAGCCTCTAAAGCGGCCAAAGCCTGCTCCGGTCGTATGATAAAGTAATAATCCAGGGCCAAGCCGGGACCAGCAATTCGTTTCACCGCTATGCTATCCGAAGCAGGAACGCGTCCGCATTTCTTGATGAACAAATGAAAGGTGAGCGCATCCCACACCAGCCGCAGGCTGTAACGCACAAAACCCACTGAAAAATATAAGTTTTTTAAGAAAATCTCATCAATTTGTGTTCAATGTGAATCTCACCTATCAGAACCACACCCGCTGCCAGGGGACATATGAAGGTGGCTACCAGAACCGCCGCTAGCGGTTGCATTAGACCCTGTATAAGTAGATTCCAGATCAATGACTCCAGCAGTATGCAATAACGATTTCTGTTATTATCCGGCGCATCCAGATCATAGATGAGTATCATATAAATGTGCAGCAGCAGCACAAACACAGGAATCCACAGCGGAGCAGTGAGAGCCAGGCCTATGCTCAGCAAACTGGTTGCCAGACAGATCAGGGGGAAAGCAAATAGTATAACCAAAGTGCCCAGAAATCCTTTAACAAAATAATTCCAAAAACGATTCAGATTCCTCGTCAAGCCCTTGCCTATAAATCCTGTATCCGGTTCAGTTTCGAAATGCGTGCGTGATTTTGATATGTGACGCCAGAGCTCAATTAGACGCGAGGCCATGGTCTGTGTAATGCTGGTCTTTCGTGGAAATAGAGTGCCATTGATTTGCGATAGCTCCAGATCCGGCATAAAGGGTTTAACACAACAGAGAGCCCTCAAGCCCAGTGGACTACACCAGGGCACGAGTATACCCAGCAGAAACATCATGTTCCAGGTCCAACACCAAGTACGTTGAATCAGATTCAACAGACGCCAAAAGGGCCAACGTGTACTGGTCGTACGGATGATCTCCTTCTCCACCAGAAACACAGGTTGACTGGGATCGGAGCGTGGCGTGACTATGGATGTAGCCTGCTGGCTTATTACAGTGGGAATCACATCCGATTGACCCTGAAAATGGCGACGTATAATCCAGGCTTGGGGAGACCAAATGCGGCAGGCCCATTGAAAGCTACGTGTGGGCGTCTTGGCATTCTTCAGTTCCTTCAACAACACCGGCTCACGCTCCTTCATAAAGGCCAAGTCCCGGGACAGAAAGTAGGCGGTCTGGTTTAGATTATGTTGGGTGCACATTTTCAGCGCTTCCTCGTGGGCGGACCAGGCACATTTGTTTAGCTTGTGCTCTTCGGCGTGTCGCAATTTGGAGCGCAGCCAGGGAGCCACACGAGACAAGACCGTATGATCATTGGACAGGCATTTCTGATGATCCTCACGTGTACGCTTAATATCCTGCTGTACCTTGTCCACTGCCTTGTACATAATGACCACCGATTGGGCCTGTTGGACCAGCAATTCAGGCACACCCTGCCCCAGCTCCACCAGCTTTACATTGGACATAATCGAACTGTAGACACGCTGCAAGTACTCGCGCATTACTGCCTCATTTACCTCCTCCTCGATTTCCTTATCATTCAATTTCTTGGCTCTCAGTTCTGCGATCAAACGCTCCCGGAAATGCAAAAACCAACCACGTGTCTCACGCTCCAATATACCAATCAGTATGGGCAAAGCCTTGCGCATGATATCGCGACAAAATAAACGCAAATCAATCTCCTGGCCTTTGGGAGTAAGAAATAGATAGGGCACCGGTTGGCTGACCTCACAACTATTGAAATCGAATTTCTCCATAGTGGCACGACGCAGCATTTTCCTCACATAGGCGCACAGCCCATCCAAACAGTCCTCGAATTCGGGCTAAGAGAAGACACGAAATAATCTCTAGCAGATTTCAGTATGACCAAAGACTCACCCTACAAACCAATTCGGCTATAAGAAAACGACATCGTTCCTCCTTAATTTTGTAATCCAGATTGTGAGCCAACAGAGCTGGTACTCCTATAAACATGTCCGCCAGCTTGGTAAATGCTTCCAGTAGGGCATGTCCAGCCTCCACAACCGAAAAGAAATGCGAAAAAATGCGAGCACGTGACGTGACCACCACAAAACGGGCCGCCAGAGCCAGATCACTGAGGAACGAGTCATGGGCACGTAGTCGGCCTTTTTGCAACAGCTGGGACAATCGCCATTTGTGCACTTGGCCAGGGAAATGCAAACTGGGCACATCGAACTCTCTGTGAAATGGTTGAGCAAGGATATGGATGAGTAAGATGAGATGATTTCTTAGATTTTGGTAAGTTAAATGAAGCAACAGATAAACACACACGCACACACAAATAAGTATGGAAATTAATTAAACTAATTCAAATCAATGATATCAATTGTTGTTGGCATGCACAAGCGTGTTCCAAATTCAATTATGTTAGCCCAATTCCAGGTGGGATGGTGGTAAGTGTGGGAGCGGTGTGAATGTGAGTATGAGTTGGTTAGTGTTAAGGTTAAAACTTGCCTAGTGACCACTTTTGAATCAGTTTTTTACTGATTGAACATTATTGTCCGAAACACAAAATAAAAGTAAAGAAAGAGCAGGAGACTCTCGGAACTACTTAAGATAATGGCGGCGACAGATTCGAGTAGTAAAGGAGAACAAAGACATAAGGCGATCTTAGCACCGAAAGTAAAAGCAATTTTTACCAACGATTCATTACGTATGCTCAGCTTCATATTAAATTTCTGCATGATATCGATTGATTGAATGGAATTGTCTGCTGCTTTGAAAGGAAAATCATCATTAAAACCTTCTAAAAACGACCGTTCATCCGATCTTTACCAAAACTTTTGCGGATCGATTAATAAGCATGAGCTTCAACTAGGTCATTTTGATTTAAGTTCAGGTTTTAACTGGGGCTCTGGGTATTCTTATGTTTTTCACTAACTTTAAAAAAGGCACACAACACAACAAAAGAGGCCTCAGGTTGATCGGACGCGTTTCATGAGGAACCAAATCCTCACTCATCAGCGATCTTGAGCCTGAAATGTCTATCAAAAGAGCAGTCTCTCAAAGTAAACGCACAAAACGCATTGCACCGCGTTGTTGTTCGAAACTTAATTAAAAATAGTTTCATTTAAAACAACAAAAACTCCTGTTGGTATGCAAGTGTATGCAAACAATTTTTTGGTGGCGGCCGATGGCTGCTCACTGAGTGCAAAGTCCAATAGAAGCCACGCACATACAAAGGGGAATGTCTGTCTTAGGCTGTCTTTTTGGTGTTTTGCTCGCATGCTGCTTTGGAATTCCCAAACAGTTTTGTCGTCGCTGGTATGGCTCGCGTCTAGTCTACATGTGCTGAGTCGACCTTTACATTTGAATCGGCGAGCCGTTCTCACGATATGATGGAGAAAACTTTGAAAAAATCGTTTAAGAAAAACGCAATAGCTCTGGTTGTAATGAACATTTAAAAATAAATGATAAAAAACCGAAAGTTATATTTGATTATTGGTTCTCACAAAAAATTTAAAAAAAATGCTTTTAAATCAGCCTTCACACTAGAGAACCCCCTTTATTTATGTTTTTTAATCTCCGTTCTCTAAATTTTTAAGCAGTTTTTATTACGCATCAAATGGCCCCGCGACTACCTTCAAAGATCTGTTTATTTTATATCTTTTTATATCAACCCTTGTTTACACATGCTTTTAATAGCTTAAGGCCTAAACGGACTTACGACGTAATTAATTTAGCTTACGCCCCCTCATATTGCGTCAACGTGGAACGTACGCATAGTGCGACCAGATAACGCAATGATAACGATAGCTCAAAGCCTTAAAACCAGTTCGGCAATCAGCAACTGTCACATATTGGTAGAAATTTGAATTAATTTATACAAAGTGTTAGTCTTTCACATATTTACTTCTTTTTTGAACAAAATTTAAGTATGAATGCTTGGGGTGGAATTTGTACCAGTCAGGCTAAGATATTACTTGGATTTGGATTGTTTAATAATGGCATTAACCATGTGCATCTCAGTTTTATAAAACCAATATTACAGGATTTGCAACACGTTATTAAAATTTCCAAGGCAATTATACAAATTCAACCCAACTTCTTGGAGACTTAACATTTCTTATTATAAATCAGCGATGTTCAAGAAGAGCGAGGCCAAATAGTGAGAGTGTATTGGTGTGCGATATCAAAGCCACACAGCCCAGCTTTGAACTGCCCTGCTCGACGTCTGGGCATCGAATGCAAGCAAAGAGAGCGCTGCTGACGCTCATATGACCGACTTTGGCATACGCTCGGCTCGTGTGCGTGTAAATAGCCGATTGCGCTCGGCCCCTGGGAGCTATGGAGGAACATCGCTGTTATAAATTCACCAAAATTTAAGATTATTTCTTCAGATATCGATTTTTTTCGGTTGATTTTGCAAACCATGTTCGACGGGATTTGTATCTAGGTTATGCATTAAAAACTAAAATACGAGATATAAAGGAGCATCTGGACTCGGCAGCCAATATATACAAAGTTACTTTATTTTGTTCTGACCCTTATTTATTAAAATATTATGTAAAATCCATTGTTGCAGACTGCCGGATAATTAAAAAGTTCATGAAGAAATCGATGTGATTTCGGCGGGAAATTTTGTTCGACCATTTAAAGCCGATATTCCTGATTACCTGCTGAAAGGATCGAGCTTATAATAAAGCAATAAGGTGTGCGAAATAAGTCACCATACTTTTTTTTTCGACTACTTTCGTCTTAGACAATTCGCAAGCTTTCAAAATCGCCGTGCCGTTATTTTCATTGAAAAGTTCATGAGCCTTGCATTTCAGAACGAAATAATTGAGCATACATTATCACTGTATGACAACGATGTCATATACGAATATGAGCATATAACCGACAATTTCAAGAAGATTTTCGCTTTAAGTTTGGGCCAATAAGAGAAGTGAGTTTTTACTCATTATCAGTTGATTTGAATATTAAATCATCTTCACTTCAGTAGGAATGTTTTAAAGCCGATACCTATCTAACAAAGAGCGAGGTAAAATATTAGCATATCACGAAATGGGGATGCCTCAGCAGTTGGCAAAATAGGGCCCACTGCCCATTATCATAAGAGTCCACGCAGGCGCTGTAAAGCGCAAAATTACGTTTTTAAGTGTGTCTTGCTAAATATATAGCCTCATTCTTTGTATGAAACATCTCGTTACCTCGTAAGTCCATTAAGGCCTTTACTTACGGTTTCAGTACTTTCAGTAGTGGTGGTTTTTGAACTTTCTGTTTATGGTAAAAGTTTCCAATTTCTTAATAAAAAGTATTTAAAAAATCCGGTTTCAAATGCTTTTCCTTATTCGAACAAAAATAAAATTAAGTTCTGAGGAATTAACTGAATTGACAAATGAGTTGTTACTTTTACATCAGATCCAAATACTGCCTAATAATATTACTCTTATATAATATTTTAAATTAATTAACAAAATTAAAATTTAAAAAATATTTCTAGTCCACATCAAATCTGCTACAAAATCTACCGGGGATTAAAATAATTCCAAAATTAGCAATTTTTTTATGAAAACAAAATTTTAGTTCACGGTTCTACGCCGGGCTGCATACCTGTAATAATACTAATTTTTTAGAATAAATAATCACATGCAGAGCTCGAAAAAACTCCCAACACTTTTAACGTGACAGCAAAAAACAGTTTGGTTACGGACACAACGAAAACAGGGAGCGAAAGACAGTTTCAGTTCTGTATTTGCTCAATTCTGTTGCTCTCAGAGCAAAGACCGCATTTTTCGTTCCTGTTTCTCTCCTGTCTTTCACTGACACTTCTGCCGAGAGCATCCTTCCGAAGTGTTTTTTGCGTATTTATATGTGGTTGTGTGTTGCGCTCGTGTGTGTCTTTGTATAACGAGCGTCACACATACCAACAGCCTACCAAACGCACAAAACAAAAAACACTTTTCGTAGACACTTGATTGTGTTCTGCTCATTTGCAGACAGTTGTTTAGTGAGCGCTCGCTCAAAACAGTTGCTGTCGGAGGTTGTCGGATGACCGACACGTTTGTTTTGCTCAACCGAAAACATGTAACAGAAAACACATGAGGTCCGCTCAGTGAGAGACCGCTTGTGCTGCGTTCGTTTCTGTTTTTCACTGAGGCTGGTCGCATTGAAAGAAGTGTTAACAGTTTTTTGCAAGCTATGATCACATGACATTGATATTGTTCATCTAGTTAAGAACATAAAATTGCTATATTAATTTTTGCATGCAAATTTGTAATTGTCATGCATAATTTTTAAGATTTTGGCTCCATTTTGTTGTTGCTTTGGTTTAGTCATACAAAAAAAAAAAAAGGATACAAATTAAACACTTAAACACTGATTAAAATGAAGGAAAATGTATGCATAATATGTATGTATGTATGTACAAACGGAATAAAACACTGACTAAACAGAGATTTAAGTTTGAATGGCAACACATTTTGATTTTGGTTTAGTTCGGCACAATTGCTCTTCGTCTATTTACCCATTTGTACGTATTGTTTCCAATTGTTCCAAAGTTAATTTCTTCGGCTTTCCATATTTATCCTTTTGCAAGCTTTACAGAAATAGTATTTTTCACAGATGGTTTTCATGTTTCATTTGCAATTTTTGGCGTACAGCAAAATTAAGAAATTGGCATGCGTTTAGTAATAACAAAAAAACAATAAACAAACAAAAGTTGATAATAACTGTCGGGAATTTTGATCTCTTGAAGAGTGTTGGCATGCGTTTAATTTGAATTTCTGGCTTTTGCATTTTGGTGCACAAAAAGTGTGGCATAAAATGATTGGGACGAATGTTTGTCAGAAGAGAAACAAACAAAAAATCGTGATTATGCTGGGTTTTAGCCACGATATATTTTTGCTCTCCTTATTAGATTCAACTCTTCAAACGCTTCTGGCAATTTGCTTGATCCAGACTCACCCAGTTTCGCGCAGCGTTTTCAATTGAACATTGGTGAGGCGACGAGGTTCGCCGCTTCCATCGGAGGCCACCGCATCTAGTTCATCAAAGGGAGGCGCTATAAATAGATCACGCAAATTAATGGGACGCGTTTTGCGACTGCTGACGCTATTGGTGGCATTGCTGGCTGTTAGATTTAGGCCACTGTTGGCCAAGGGTTGAGGCAAAACTGTAATGGAAAGCAAATGGAATTAAGAAATTTATCCTTGTGGAGAATGCAGCGAAATCTTACCTATGGGAAAACTCTTCCAGTGATATAGAAACTGCTCGGCCACATTTTTGATTTGCTCCACCAATTGTTCCACTTCAGGAGGAGCGCCCACCAGATTATTGATATTGAACTCGACGGGTTCACGCTCGGGAGCAGCCAGAGTCTGTGGACGCATTAACTGATGAGTGCCATTGCCAGAGGCTGAGGCAGCGGCAACGGCTGAAGTTGGCTGTAGTGCCATGGTGTAGGGGGTCAGTTCAATATGGCGCTTCCATCTCTGGAATTTTTTGTTGTATATTAAAATTAATGATCTAATTGAGAATCCGAATCCACATGTGAGTCGCCCGTCTCTGTGTGTGGGTGAGAGAGAAGAGTGAGCGAGCAGACAAATTCAAATTCCAGACACACACACACACAAACAGAAGCAAGAGCAAGAGGCAAAGCTGGGATGTAAACAAATAATTTACACTCACTGATTTTGGGCAATTAATTAATTATATTGAATTTTTATCTTTTCACTCTCCACTTCAAGTTGGCCTAGACCAGCTGCATCTGTTCCAACTCTGACTTTAGGTATAATTTCGCGCTTGGTTTACTTTAACAACTGTCTAGCTTTGGCTCCACGCCCAAAGCAGACACTCCAGCCACCATCACCACCCCCCTTCTCCATCACCCACTGTACACTTCTTATTGTTTAATTGCCGCACGCACACACACACACACACACACGCACTGCGCACAAGGCATTTTGTATTGTCGTTGTCCGGTTTTAAGTTACATCGGCCTTTTACCTGGTATATCAAGTGGCCCTGTTTCTAGCTAGTTTAACTAAAATGAAGCCATCTACAAGCTATTGTTGTTAACTTTTAAAGGAAAGGTGAACCAGGCAAACAAATCCACACACTTTTTTTTTTTTTGACTGTATCGCTGCGCTAGCGATGGGGGGTTGGTCGATTTAAGAGTGACCAGATATCGATAATGTGCGCGACACAATCGATTTATATATGCTATTTGAATTTGTCTCAAGTGATGAGGCCGCGACAGAGTCTGTGGGACGAGAGAGGAACAGAGCAGTCTTCGACAAATTGCAGGAAATCTAAACTTAATATACTCTGAGTACCTCTGGTATAGAGTACTCTGTGTACCTCTGGTACAGAGTATGAAAATGACTACCTTTCCAATCACTGTCGGTTGGTTTCAAACCTCTCGTATTTTGTTAGCAGATTTGGCAAACCAACCAATACGCAAACCAACCAAAAGCGACTTCACGAACCCACTCAATTTAGCACTGTATTTGTAGCAGGAACATAATCTAATACACACATCTTTTTACTAGACTTTTGAAGAAATCGAAATCTCTCAAAGTTCTGGGACACCGACGGATTTCTCGAGCGATTTGCAAACCAACCGAAGCCAAAATCTCTAGAGATTTCCAAGAAACCCCAGATTATGTTTTCTGTCGTAATGAGGCTTTTCGCAAACTTTGAAAATTGAATTCCTATAAACCATTTGAAGAATACAGAAAATCTCACTTTGAAAAGATATGTACCATGCATCTTACACACCCTGTTTAGCGCATTATATAAGAAAACTGTCCTGGCAAAAATTGACTTATGGTAAAGATGAACTACAGAACAATTAAAATATTGTCCACTTGAGGACGACAAATTAACTTTCAAGAGAAGAATTCAGTTTGATGACAAGCATACTAAGAGATCGGCGGGCAATTTACAGACTTGCAGGATTACATGTAAAATTTGTGTCAAGTTATCCTTAAAGTTCGGTCCCTCAGTGATCTCCCTTGTAGATGGTCGAACGGAATGTCTTAACAAAATTATCTTAGGGAAACGATTAAAATTTTCAAATAAATATCATTGGCTAGAGGAAAGCGATTCACGTCTTAAATTTCGTCAGAGAACTGAACCGAACCGTTTTTGTTAGTGGTTTTCGGTTTGGTTCAGCATTTCTGAAAGGAATCCGATTCGGTTCACCGGCCGGAAAATACGCGTTTCGGTTCGGCTCAGAACTGGTTTACATCCCTGACATGAATTCCTAAGAAATTTACCGAACCTTTCTTTATATAGGTTGCCCGAATCGGGAGGCGTTATTTGAAAAGTTCAGTACATGGTCCGGTTCGAAGGGTCCAAAAAGCTCGAATTGAACTGGTTCTTCGGAATACGGTTCAGAACCGCCTTGTTTTCAGTTCAACTAATTAAAGAGCTGAGCTTTAAACGTTTATAAACTAAAGAAGATGTACTAAAATGGTAGTCAGAAAAGTTTTTAGAATCTTATGAACTAAATGAAGTACTTAATTTAAACCAAATTTGGTTAGAAACTTGAGTAGTTGCATACTGCTGAAGATATCTTTAGAAAACCAAAAGTTCGCCTAAAGCAAAAAACCTATTTTCGACAGATCGTCAAATTTGGCAAGAGTATTAATCTAACATCAGATGAATTGGGATGGCATATCTTCTGAAAATAAATAAGTATTTCAAACTTTTTCAAGAATCAAATTTATTAAAAAAAAAAAAAAAAAATAAGCTATGTGTTTAGTATTTTTCCACATTTTTAAACAGAAAAAGAAAACTTTGATCCACGGAATTAAGCCCCACATTTTTGGGTTCAAATAGCCCACTGTGAGGCGGTTAGATGAACTTTAAATTTAAATTAAATTTGTAATTACATCAGGGGCAGGCACTTTGCTATCTCGTGTGCATTGGGAAAATCTAAAAGCAACGCTGCTCCCACACACACACTGTAAGCTATACAAGCGCCGCTGCGTTGCGTGCTTTCCTACGCTGAGACGCAGTCGTTGCTACTGAAAGTGAGAGCAATTTTTGCGCTGTTCTCACTCACACCAATGCACAAATGTAAATGTATTTTTTTCCTGCCTCTGATTTACATAGAATTATTATTATATAATTTAATAAAGTGGCTTTTGGCCAGTGTTCTTCTTCGGGGGTTGAGATAGAACGCGGGTCTTCACAATGCCTCCGCCTGTGCCTTCCAGGAACAAATTGGTGGTGGGCGGTAACTTTGCTTGCTCCAAAGGCTCGGTATGCGACTGCTTGGGCTGATCCTTGGCCACACAGACAATACTGGGCGGCAGTCCTTGTACCCACCTTTCAAAGGCCAGCTGCTGCTGTTGCTGTTGTAGCTTCTGTTGATGCTGAAGCAGCAGTTGCTGTTGTTGCTTCTGTGTGTGATAAAGCAACTGTTGCTGTACTAACTTCTCTTTTGGCGTTATTTGCCGCAGACGCAGCTCTATCTGCTGTAACTGCTTTTGTAGCTTCTGTCGCTGCAGCAGTGTTAGACTATATTGATGCTCGTGTAGTATCTGCAGCACATGTACCTTTTGTAGATGCAGTCGATGTCGGCGCTGCTGCTGTTTAAGATGCTGCTGCTGCAGAAACTGTATCCAGTAAGGATCCATCAGCTGCTCGTCGCGTTTAATTCTCTCCTTTTTCACAGCCGACAACCTGGTGTCCTCTACCACATCTTCTTTTACGCAGGCTGCGGCATCTTCCTTAATACGCGTCACAATCACGGCAGAGTACAGCGAAGTACCTAGAAAGCCATACTCCTTCTCATATGCCACCAAATCATCGGGTGGACTGCGCATATTCTTTAGAATGGGTGTGCACACCTTCACCATTCGATGTCGTATGTACCGGCAGGCTAGCCGATTCTGCGCTGATTCCACATTCCCAGTCGTGTCCATCAGATGGGGTTCAATGCTGGACGAAATGTAGGAAATTTTCGGTACTATGTAAGCCCTGATCGCACTGTTGCCTATCTTGCCCAGACCAATGACGGCACCATAGATCGTTGTCAGCTGCCTCTTATGCAGGGCGGCATTGTACAGTCTGCAAAATGGAAACGATATATGTAGAATGCTTGACCTGGATTGTGGACATAATTCTCTCTCTACTTGCCTTATGACTCTGGGCAAAATGCTTTTGTCAATCGCGTCATAGTGACGCACCAACTCGGCCATTATATTGCCGGCGTACTCCCGCAAGGCCCAATGATTCTCGCGTTGGGGATAGGCAGAGGCCTGACGAGTCAACAGGCAACTGAGTACGGTCGGAATGAACAGATGGAGCTGGAATAGGAAAAGGAATCAAGGATTAGAATTAACCGGAACATTTCGAAAGTAACTATTCTCAATCCAGGTCAATATTGATAATTTTCAATTTTGATATTTTTCGAGTCCCCGAAACAAATGACCAAGGACCAAGCTATACCCCAGTACTACTCACGTATTTATATAGATTGAGTCTGGAATTGCCCAGCAGAGCACGCACCATACGCATCAGATACAACAGCAGGGGCATATTTTCCTGAGCCACATTCACCTGCACGGAATCGGCAATGAATACGCTTAGAATGGGCAAAATGCAATCTAGGGATGGATCTTTAGCCAGGGTCAGCAAAGCGCGCTGACGTTTGGTCTCGCAGTTACCCAAGCATGTTTCGGTAATCAGCTTGTAAAGGCTTTGTTGCTCACGGGTTAAGGGAAAATGTGGCCTGTAAAAAAGAAAAAAAAAAAATGGTTTGAATTACCTGATATCAAATTGAATGCTTAAGCCTGGGCTTACACTGTTTGACGGGTCAATTGCAGATCGAGGCATGATAGAATGCAGACTGGTACTAGATTATTATGCTTAATACATTTACATAGGTACATAAGTCTCTTGGCTGGACTGACTGATTATCACCCCACAACTCAGACCACTAATCCTAGAGATCTATGATTTGGCACTATGAAAAATTCTTTTCCAAAGTGGTCGAAAATACCCGAAAAAGTTTGTATAGGGACCCTGCCGGATTTGTCGGAAGGTGGTTCCCAAAAGAATGCCTTCTGGCACACTTCTTTTTACTAGAAAGAATGCACTACTAACTTTTGCAGTCTGATAGAAGGCATATAATCTGTATGAAAACTGATGCACGCATGCCGCACCCATGAAATGAGGCCCAAACGATTGACGATCGTTCGATTTTCCCCCCGAAGGTTCTTTTTGCCGTATGTTGGAAGGCATACAATCTGAATAACATGCACACGTCCCTTCTAATAGCACGCATCCAGCATGGAGCAGAGAGAGCCGAGCGCCCAACAACAACAGTCCATGCAAACGTCCCTTTCGCCCCTACACAAAAGCGAAAGGTAGATTGCAGGTTTTTGCCACTACTTCTTAGTGGCAAAAGTTGTATACGGGATGAGCTTCTGGCATGCAGTCGAGTCCGTCTGGGGAGAACTTGATTTTCATCCGATTAACTTGAAACTCGGTTTGGAAAGAAATAATCTGAGATGTGATTTTCCGATGTTGTAGAATCCGGAGCTTTGGATAAGACTTATCAAAATCTGAAACGGGCATACTTATATTAGTTTGTTAGCTAAATACGTACTGAATGAGCATCCAAATCAAGTAAGAAACATATTGAAAAATAAATCCGATTATTGTTAGATGAATGAGCTGAACCCAGGACACTATCCTGAGGATTGAATTGACATGGACAATGAAATTAAGATAACCTTAATTTGTCTATGTTTTGGGGTTTAACGACCTGATTTGACCTTTTCAAGGTCAGGGATAAATTATAGTTTAATAATTCTCAAGAAATTAACAATAAATGATATGAACATATGGACACAAGCAGGTTAAGGATTCCCAGACAGGATCACGTTTCGTCTAGTACCATCTAGACACATCAGTGAGATTCTAACCGCTAATAGCAACAAGTGAATTAGAGAGACACAAACATTTTCTGTCCTTACAATTCACAAGTTCAGATTCTGCCACTTCATTGGTTTATATAGGCAATTGGTATTGGTTGTTGGTGTGAAAAGCGGTCGATCCGGCCGGTTACGACAAATGTGCAGCGCATAATTACTAAAAGACTTTGTGCAAAGTTTGGCGAAGATAGCTTTTCAACTGACGGAGGAGATAGCATAGAAACAGACAGACGGATATAGCCGTATCAACTCGGCTCGTCATCCTGATCAAGAATATTTATAGTTAATGGAGAAATGAACATTTGTATGCGTTGCAAGCTTCTGGGCAAAATTATAATAGTATAAAAATCGAACAAAAAATTTTTTCTAGACCTGCTGCCATCAGGCTATACGGACTGCCCGCATTTGTTGTTGTTAAGCGAAAAGACATTCTCAAGCTTTCAGGACGCTGCACACAACGAAATTGCAGCAACAACTTCGTATGTGTCTCTCTTCTCTTTCTCTCATTTTCCTTTTGCAGAATTGAACACAACGTGACAAGCACACACACACACAGCACGAGGCTATAATCGGTTCTCTTGTGGTTGTTGTTGCTTTGCAATTGATTTCTTTCTTTGTATTGGTGGACGACGCGTGCTTAACCTTAAATTTGAGACAAGACTTTCATTTTACTCATTTTTAATTCTTGCCCTGGGTGACCCCAAGAATGTACCTACATTTTGCATTTCACCAGAACTTGCTCTCGCTTTACCCAGCGGTAAGACAAGTTGCTGCTCGAAGTCGGTAAGCCGAGGGCGTCGGAAAGTGAATCGGTCTCTGCCCTGTGCAGGGCCCTTCCTTTGGTCATAGGCTGTTCTCCTTTTGGTGACTTCTTCTGCTTTTTGCCGTCTTCGTCTTCTTCTGTACCGTCATCATCCTCATCGTCGTCGTCGTCCTGCTCCTCGCCTTTTGCTGCATTTGACTTCTCTCCATAGTCCACTTTTAGCATATTGATAAAAATATTCAGGTTCACGTGCATCATATGTGCCACTTCCAAATGACGCTGACGTATTTTCCAGGCATACTTGACCGTCTCAGTTAGAATTTGGCAAAGTCCTTCGCTCACATATTCCTGAACTTCCTTAGCCAGTAAATCGTCCAAATCGTCTTGCTTAACAAACCGCCCGCCAATGTGGCACACGGAGTGGCTGCTGATCGATTTTTTCCTATTATTCTCCAATCTTATCATTTTTACTTTTCTTTTTGTCACCGCCGACTCCATATTGTCTTGCGTCAAATTCAAGTTCCATTTAAAAACTCTTCTTCTTACCCAGTATTGAGCTAGTTCGCCTAACAACAGGGTATTCCTTGCACACCATGTTTGGTGTTGCCAGATCAATGCACATGATTGCAACTCAACGCGACCAACTAATCACTAATGCTGGGTTTATACCGCGTCACAGAGTGTCACATTTCAGTGTCACAATGTCACAGCTCCATACGAATTTGACATTGTGACACTAAAATGTGACACAACTTTTTCATGTCCAATTTTTCGGTCAATATGCGATGTACAGCACTTTTTGAAATGCCTACACATTCAGCTAACTCACGAACTTTCAATCGCCGGTCACTCAATACACATTTTTTAATTTTGGCCACCATTTCTGAAGTGGTCACCTCATTTGGACGCCCATTACGATGTTCATCTTCGCAGCTCAAACGACCTCGCTTAAACTTAGCCACCCAATATTTTATTGTTGTAAACGAGGGAGCAGAATTACGTAAGGTAGAATCCAGCTCCTTTTTAATATTGGTTGGAGTATTGTATCACATAACGATGACCAATTTTGTCCATGTTTGCAAATCAATAACAAGCGTTCTCTATTAAAATCGACTAAAAAAAAACTGTTCAAGGTAAAGGCACCAAACTTCGAACTTAAGCTTTTAATAGTCGGTACTTCCACTTTTTAATATTTTTTGTGAACATTTTCCAACACTACTGTGCTAGGTCGGCCATTTCTGGGACGGCCCTCGTATTTTTGGACAGATGACGTTTAAATAGATTTGAGCACTTGTATTCATAATGGTATATCTTTGTTAAAAAAAATCGTAATAATGTTTGGGATAGTTTATTTTAAACCTAGGAAGTAATACTTTAGACGAATATCAAAGTGAAGTGAAAACAATAGTAAAGGATCTCCACAAAAAGTTCCTAAAAAGGGTCAAAAGAGGCATTTTAAAAGAAACTTTGAACTCAAATTATTAAAAATCTAGACGTGATGGAGCATTTCCGAAAACAGTTTCGTGTTCAGCATTCAATAATCATTTAGAGTCACTACCAACCCTTCAATATACTGGAAAAAGTCTTATTTGGTTGCCCTGAGTAATCAATATCAATACATTTGACGACCGGGTCAGGTGCAGTGTTTTGTAGTTGCGCTCGAGCGACTTTTGGTTTTGTAAGAGGTTAGCTATGATGTAGTCGCTCAATGAGTACAAATCCAATTGTAGTGTATTTATTAGTGTTTATAGAATTTTGCTTAATTACTAGCAGAGCTTGATGGTTGTTAGGCTTAAGTTATTATGAAGCTTAAGGAGTATGCACAAAGATGGTTGTATTACAAAATTCATCGCTGACATTGTCTACTTGGTGGTGGCTGCTGCTTCTGCTGTGGTCGTAGTCTTGAATCGCTCCAGCCGTGCACGTGCCTTTTCTGTCCAATCGGCGCCGGTTGAGACAGATTTAGCCTCGGCGGCAGCTGTTGTACCACCTCCACCTCCAAATCGTTCTTTGCGCTTTTGCAGGCGCTCATCGACCAGTGTCTTGGTGGTCTTCTCGGGCACCACGCAGCCAAAACGTTCTGCCCGACGTTTCAGAGCCTCTTTCTGTTGTTCATCGGTCTCCTTATTGCCCTTATTGGCCACAATAGAGGCGCTGGATGATTTGTTAATGGCGGTCGCATCTGCTGCCGCAGCAGGTGCAGGGGTGGTAATGCCAAATTTCTTGGCCCGTCTCTCTAAACGTTCTTGCAGACTCAGCTGGCCGAGTTTGCTGCTGCTGTCGCTAGCGTCCGCTGTGGCTGTTGCTGCCGTTCCACCTCCTATAACGATGGGTTTGTGCTTGGGCGGCTCAACTTGCTTTGACTCTTCACTAGCCTCAGGTGCTGCATTCTCTTTGGATGTGGTTGTGCCAGTAATGGCTGCTGTAGTTGTCGTTGCTGCCCCCAGCTGAGAATTATTACGCTTGAGCACTATTTTCTTGGCCGGCGACGTAGCAGCTGTGCTGGTATCGCTTTCCGTCTTGTCAGCCGCCTCGTTGTCGGGTTTCAATAGATCCGGCACGGAGGTGGTAGTGGGTGTGCTCACTGGGCTCTTGAGCAGCTCATCATCGTCATCTTCCAGTAGCTTGTGCTCGTCCTCATCGGTCAGCAAAACATCATCATCTGCGTCCAAAGCAGTCTCAATGGCGCTGTCTTCGAGGGACAAGCTGCCTTCCAAGAGTGCCGTTTGCAGGCGATCGGAAAGTTCGTTCTTATTGCCGTTCACAGGCAGGCCACGCAACTTGAGCTCCCGTTTTAGATCCGCCACTTTCATTTTGGTCACCTCACTTTCCGGCATTATTGGGATTTTTTTAATTGAAATGTTCGAGTAAGTGAAAAAACAATAGAAAAACACGACATGCGCTGTTAGCGCGCTTATGTTAAAGACGGTGCTGTTTGCGCAATGTTAGTGCCATTAGCAGCGTTATTGGTGTTACGCCATTTTGTTACGTTTCGATAATATCGATAGACTCGATATAATTTTATACGTTAACATTTCGCGAAATCTATTAACCAAAATGGGATTTTTCTGATTTACTCAAGAGTTTGCTTAAACCAACAAAATACAAAATCAAAGTGGAAACAATCAAGTATATTTTTTAAGGGTATTAGGAAGAAGTTGATGGCTTTAATGTGGTGAGCAATTTACACCCGTTGGCTAGTGGATACTTCAAGCCATTGTACTCTGACTTACGAATCATTAAATCGCGAAAAAATAATGGTCTAATAAACCAAAATCTAAAAATAATTGCATTGAGAAATAATGCCAAAGTGGTGGTTGAAGTAGAAATTTCAAAAATAAGCTATAAAAGATCTGATGCCCCAATTTCTCAGTCTTCGTGCTAAATCTGAACAAGGTTATGCAAAATCAGATAGTCCATTTAACAGAAAAAAACCACCAAATGTCAAACGGACTTACTGCACAGTGTTTGTTTATCTTGTGGGATTTGATTAAAATTAAATTAATGTAAAAAAAGTGCAAATGCAGGAGTTTTTGGATGATATTTGGAGAGCAGAAGTCATGGACAAACCCTTAGTTGGGTTTTATTTTGTTTTTTGCTGCAGGCTGCAGCCATTGTTGAATGCGTTTAGCAAGGGTAACTTGCTAAATAATTGCAAACCATTTTTTTTCTTCTACCTAGCTAAGCCTATAGCTAAAGCTATCCTCATTTTCTATGCAGTATCAGCATATTTGGCATGTTGTTATTTCCATCTCCCAAGGATTATATCATAAAGTGTTTTCTCATATTTTCCACTTGCAAGAACCACTAACTCTTCCTCAAGATGTTTCTTTAAATTTTTTCCAAGGCTGCCTTTGGAATTGTTTTGTCACTTCACCCTTATGATTTTGTAGCTGCTCTTGCTCAGCCAAAGATAAGATACAAAAGTAAAACTATTTATGATTGCTGTTCAGAAATAGCACCCGAGCAGACAAATCGACGACCGGAAACGGGAAATGCTAAAGCAATGCAATATTATCTTTTGTCGCCGCCCAATCCCCCATACCCGTTTTCGTTCCCCTTATCTTTTTTTTGTTTTTGATTTTGGTAGCGAATTTCGAGTGCACCCACCCCCATGACCTTGTATGAGTTTTCAAGAACTGCACCTGCTACTCTCTCTCTTTCATTCTCTGTGTGGCTCCTTGCGAACACATGTTGTTCATATGCGATGCTATAGATGCACTTGAGTAGCCGTTCCTAATTGGTTCATATTTTAATTCATAATTTTCCGGCAATTCTTTGGCCATTTGCCGCTCCAACTTGGAGGTCACAGGGCCACTCAGTTCTGTAATCGTAATTAACGTGTCTTGTAAATTGAATTCATTTGCTGTATGTGCCACATACAGGCTTTGCCCGGCCCATATAAGGCGGCTGAGGCTTAATTACTGTCACAACGACGACGACTTAACCCCAAAGCGGACACACGCACAACTCAGCAAAAAATGTGGTTGATTAATTAAAGTTCTTAGCTGGAGGATTACGCAAGCAGATTTGTTGAACTTTCGCTGAAAATGCGAAACAGTTTGTGCTTTATGAACTCTTGACAGAGTCAAACAATTCCAAGAAGAAATTTGTCATTCAAATCATCATAAATATTATAAATAAAAATTATTTTTAAAATTAAAAAAAGGCGCCAGTGATATCGAGACCGGAAACTGATGTTTAAGACCGAAATTGGAATCGAATCCTGAAAAAAAGCTCTACTTTGTGTGAGTTCGTTTAAAGTATGGACAGCTTTGTCCAGGAGGCGACCGGGCCAGTGATACATAATTTACTAAAGCTAAAACCAGGGCTGTAAAAAAATCGAAAATAAGTACTGGTTCGGTTCAGTGGTTCACGCAGCTTCTGAACCGCCGGTTCGGGTCATTACATGGTTTTTGGAGCTAACTAAACCGCGGGTTTGGTTTTTTTTTTGGTTTTTTAAAGCAACTTTAAAAAAAATTTTATTTTTAAACCAAAGGGGACTTTGTAATTCTTATAAACCATTTGAATTCTGATTGATTATTGAATTATAATTAATCCATGACCTTGAGACGGCTAACAATCACTTTGACTAAAATCAAAACTTGATCGTTAACAAAAAAAGTCACGTGAAAGTGTTTTAAATTTTTAAAAACTGAACGGTTTCTCTATAAAAACATTCAAAAAATACCTTGGTATTTATAAAGGGCAAAGAAACCCCCTTTAAAGTGTATTCAAAAGAAATGCTTGGCCAGTTATCTTGTCTGTTGCGTTGTCCACAGAAGTTTAACAGTTGCCATTAAAAACAACAAATACACATACGACATTGGACACAGCCCCAGCACCATTGCAATAACTGCGGAGGAAGCTGTAGCTATTAATAGACGCATTTGAACGTAAACATAAAAAATACTTATGATTCCCAAGTCTTTATTTGGCTCAGAGTGGCTTTAAATAGAATTTAAATTAGTTCCGGACGAAACCGTTTCTGTCTGAGTATCGAAAATCTGCTTTGTGTCCATATGTTCATAACATTGTTGACGATTTCAGATTGATTATAGAATTAAAATCAATCCTCGACCTTAAGACGGCTAACAATTACTTTGACTATTTAAATATCTTTAAAATCCTAAAAAGAATGTTTAAAATTTGTGATGTTGGATTTGCAGGACTCGTCTATAAGTTCCTAGAGGTATGCCTTTCGAAAACAGAGAATGTCGTCTAGAAAAGAATACGTACCATGCATCTTACACACCCTTTTAAGCGTATAAGAAAAAAAAACTCTCCTCACTAAGATTAAATTTAGATGAAGAAGTACTATAAAATATTGAAAATTCAAGAAAAGAAAGCAGATTCATGACAGATATATTAAAAGACCGGCGGGCAATGCAGAGACATGTTACATATTCTAAAATTTGTGTCAAGTTATATTATTCCTGCATCTACCTTGTAGAAGGTCAAACGAAATGTCGTATAAAAATTGTCTTAGGGAAAAGATTCAAATTCCCAAACTATTAAGTATCATTGGCTAAAGGAAAGCGATTCACGTCTTAAAACTCGTCAGAGAACTGAGCCGAACCGTTTTTCTTTGTGGTTTTCGGTTCGGTTCAGCGTTTCTGAAAGGAAGCCGGTACGGTTTGCGGTTCGGTTCACCGGCTGGAATAAGCGGTTCGGTTCGGTTCAAAACCGCTTCGGTTCAGAACCGGTTTGCATCCCTGGATAAAACAAGCGTTGAATTGTCAAAAACTGCTAGGAAAAATGTTTCTTACAACCTCTTAAAGTGAAGGTCTTGGTTCTACGACTAAAAGTTGAATCTCTGAATATTTTGCTTCGGAACTTGAACTTCTGTAATAATAATATTCTCGAATTCGTTTACTGCCACGAATTCCAATGTTTCTCAGAGACGTGCCAATTGAATTTAAGCGCGTTCAGTTTCCTATTAGATTGGTATTCGCAGTGACAATCAATAATTCGAAAGGCCAAATAGATATATGTGGCATCCCTGTAAACATTTTATGAAATTTTTGATCACATTCGAGTCGTTTTCGAGTACTCGGTCTGATCAGATTAGTCATAAATACGCTCGATTTCTGATCATAAATGATACTTTTGTCAGGAGAAAATGGTACCCTAGCCGCGACTCTTTTTGAAGAGCCACTATTAAGCCGTTCTTCTGATCAGTTTCGACTCATTTTCGAATAATTTTGCGAGTCTTTTTCGAGTAATAATTCAATAATTCACATTTTGACCATATACATGAGTACTTTTCGAGTGTTATTTTAATGGTTGGGTAATAATCTCTTTTTTTTAATTATCAAAAAGACTCGAAAAAGACTCATTAAGGTGATTTTGGTTAAAACGATCCCAGCAAGCAATATGTGCGTGATCTAACCATTTTCTGACACTTTTTTATGAGCATTCACCGTCATAATGTGCTCACTTTATGTTTAAGATTTCTGAGTCTAATCTGACTCCTTTCTGACACAGATATAAGTGCTTTCATTCTTCCAATGTAGCATCCTAGCAAGCAATATGTGCGTTTTCTGACACTTTTCTGACACTTCTTTATGAGCATTCACCAAAAAAATGAGTCCGGAATGAGCGTTTTTTCTATGAAAACGGTCACACTTAATGTGATACAGATATAAGTGCTTACATCCTCCCAATGAAGCATATAAAAACCTCATAAAAGGACACATAGAAGTTACTTTTCTAGGCACTTGAAGCAAAACATCCAACCAAAACAATATTTTTTATTACCAGCCTATTTCGACTCCGAAAATGCTAAGACATAAGTGCTTTTTATGAGCCGGTTCATAGAGAGCACTGAATATACTCATAAAAGTTCTCAAATTTTTGTGTGTACGCCAAAAACGTTCTAAGCTCGGCTCCTTTCAGTCACGTATTTTGGAGCTCACCAAACTTTGATTGCTGGGATCTTCCAAATGTTGGGTGGCATGTTCTCGAGTGGGCAAACCATCGAGCTTATTTGCAAGGGTATGCATATATCGAAAATATTCACCAAAACATTCACTAGATATGATTTATATGGCCTATTATAAGCTAATGGTTTAATAAGTTATTTTCCAGTGGAATATTTAGTACTTAAGTGCAGTAAGACAAATATCAAGCTCAACCCCACAATTCCCTTTCAGTTTTGAGCAAATTAGTTGAACTATAAATGACATAAAGTTTCTCTTATTCTTATCAGACGCAAACTCAAGCAATCCATTCGACGTCGTAGCAGCTGATAAACGAGAGCCCAAGAGCGTTGCAGCCGACGCGTCGCTCTCTTGGGCCAGTGTTTTTGTCTGGTTATTTTTCTTTGCTTGTATCCGTGAGATACTCGAATTGTGGTTGAGGCTGATGAGAAGAGATGGGGCGCTCAGTTGACTGTCGGCTGTTTGGACGATCGGTTCGGTTGCGGTTGTTTTCTGGTTTTTTTGTACGTTCAGTCTTCACCCGCTCCACCCACCCGTAGACGAGCTGGTTTTTGCGATCAAATTCGAACGTCATCGCCAGACGTGTCGCTCGATTGATTGTGGAAAGAAGTACGAGTATATAACTACATAACAACTATCCAAAAGTACGTGTTGGTGCACAATTGGAAACGCATACGAATCTTAATTCGATTAAAATGCAACTTGGTTAATTGGAAAACTAATCAAAATTTATATTTGTGTGTGTGTATAAAAATGATGACCTTGTGCATCTGTGTGTGTTTGTGTTATTATATATTTGTGTAAACATTGTTAGCCCAAAACTTCAGGCAGGGTGAGGATGTTGATGCGTGATCGTTTCTTTATCACCTGAGTCACACTTGGTATGGAGCTCACGTCACACCTTTTGGGCTCTGACTCTAATTCCGACTCTCAGCTAAGGTCTCTCTCCGTCTCTCGCTCTCACTGTTTCTCACTCTCTATATTGGTGTAAGCCATTTTTGGTATCCGTTATCCATTTTTAGTTAACAACAAATTATCATAATATGGTTACATAGACCATTTAAAGGCTATCGGAGGAAGGCCAGTACGTGCCTCCTGCACACAAAACACCTTTCCCTCCCCCAACCTCCCCAACCTGCCATCACCATAAAATTACTAATCAATTGTTTCCCTGATAAATATTTCGCATTTATCTCAGCTAATTAGGCTAATTGAAGAGCGCATCCTATACCCCACCCATCCCCTTCCCTTTGAATTCTGGATACGCCTATGGGTTTGATTTTCACCAGGTAACCATTTGCCTGGTGTTACTTATCGCTTGACTTTTTAGAAGCTGACTTCTATATATATATATTCGTACATATGAATAAGTGGATGTGTGTGTATATCTTATCTAATCTGCTTATTTAATACGAAAACGCATGCGAGAAACCATAATAAAACACAAACACATATTTACATTTTTGCGCAAAAAATGGAATGGAATAGAAAAATAGGAAAAAAATCGTTGTACTGGGTTTTTGTTGGCATGCTCCGATTAGGGTTTAAAGTGCTTGTGATAACATAGAAATGTGAAAACGGATTACCTGAAAATCTGCTACAGATTTTCTACCATTCCAACTAAAGAGTAAAGTTGAAGATCCTATGTTTGTTCCAAGATCAAGACTTGCAGACTTGTTCAGAGTTCAATCTCATAAACGAATCATATCAAAATGTACTTATTTGAAAAACTTTATTGGTACATCATTTAATAAAAAATGATCGTGAACAATATTTGATCTCAACATATTTTCGTTTGATAACTCGAAAAGTTTGAAAAAATTGCAGTAAGAAGTTCAGTTTTAAAAGTGCCACACTAACCCTGCAGATTTATGTGAAGGGTATTTACCCAATTTGAGATTTGGCGTACTCAAAAAAGTGCTTGAAGTGACCACATTTAACTTCACTGTTTCTTACACTGCTTTTGTCACAGTCTGTGCTCAGGGTGTACCGACTAGGATACCGCAGGATTGTCAAGAACTAACTAAACTAACATATAAATTTTTTCCAACTTTAAATAGATCTACTAAGGAAAGTCAATAAACTATTTGTTATTTTAATTAAGGAGGCGGAGTCAGAGGATAGTATAGTTAAACAAAGGATTCGGAAGGTTACTGATGAGCTGTGTTGCCATTTTAGCTATTTAGTTTCTAGATCTAGCAATTTTGAAAGTAGAAATGCAACTAATCGAATCAATTTTCGTGTAAACGTTGGGTTTTCTAATATAAAAATCACAGTTTTATATGAAAAGTAAAAAGAATTTCTGCATTTACAAGATCTGCATTTTGACAAATTGAATCCACTTAGTATTGAGCCATCGGTTTCAACAGAAACCGTTGAAATGTTTGTCACCCTTCATATAAAATTGTTAAGTTTAAACCTTCATCTATGCTATAGAATTTCCCCTCGACACGCCTCAAATAGCAGTAGTAAATTGGAAATAACTCCAGTTCATGAGTGATTTTAGCACTGTTTCAATAAAGCCAACCTCTTGAAAGAACGCTCTGCCTTTGTTAAATTTATGACTGAAAAGTATTTAAGAAAGCCATGTTTTAGTATCAGTGGTGATTTCAGTAATGAGTCTATGATACTATCGATAGCTTCGTCAATTTTATTCGTACTTTCAACAGGATAATTTTTAAATATAACTAAAATCTCTAGAGATTTTCGTCTATAGAGATATTGGATTTTGAGTTAAACTAGGAAGAGTTTATCGGGGGTGACACAGAAAACTCTTCCAACCACATTCCAACCACATTCCTATCGAAAACTAGTTCTTAGGTGCCACAGAAACCTCTCGTATTTCGTTTGGAGATTTTGGCAAACCAACCAACACAGAAACCAGCCAATACACAAACCAGCTAACATCGACTTCATGAACCTTTTAACTCGACTTTCGAAAATGAGAACGAATTCTCTCGAAGTTCTGTGGCACCGACGGATTTTTCGAGAGATTTGAAAACGAACCGTGGTCAAAATCTATAAAGATTTCTGTGACACCCCCGTATATGTATAGTTTTATGAATAATGTTGCCTACTAGATTATAGGGAAGAAAACGCGCTTTAACCTACGCTTTAAATCTACTTGGAGTTGAGCAGTCGGTTTCAAATCTCTCAGTTTATGTCATCTAGTCTAGTAGATTTCTATTTTGGAGACAATTCCCAAGTAAAGGAAAGCAGTTGTAGTTCGAATTAAAACCGTTTATTCGAAACTTCTCGGACACCCCCGATTTTGTATAATATTATAATTCACTAAAAAACTAAGCTTACCAGCTTTAGAAAGATATTTGATTCATTTCACATTTTTAAGTTCAAATAATTCTGTTTTAAGATAACTTTTTACAAAGTCAACCTTTAGGGTCAGTGTAAGTGACTGGACTGAAAAAGGCTGAAATTCTATTCTGATTCCACGGATTGCAGGGTTACATTGCGATATATTCTCAGATGAATGTTTCATTGAACAATTTTGTCGAAGCTCAACACTGGCGTTTGCTTTTATTATGAACTTATTGCACTTTTTTTGGTTTCGCGCCTTTGTTTAAATTGGCGCCAATTGTTCTGCATATGAAAGCAAATCCAAATGAAATCAGGTACATTCCATCAACTGCAAAAGGGCAGGCAGAAGGAAGCATCTCCGACACCATAACGAATTTATATTCTTGATCAGCATCAACAGCCCAGTCGATCCAGCCATGTCCGTCTGTCTGTCCGTATGAACAAACAGATCTCAGAGATGGTATGAGATAGAGGCTTGACAAGTATGGGACAAAATCGTCTTATATTTGCAGGCAGATTAAGTATATTTATTTTAAATTTTTACCACGCCCTCTTACGCCCCCGTAAATTGGAAAAAACGGTTTATATCCCACATTTTTATACCCTGTTCCCCTTTGAAAAATGGAAAAAGAGGTTGTGCAAAAGTATGTAACAGGTAGAAGGAAGCATTTGCGACCCTATAAAGTATATATATTCTTGATCAGCATCAACAGCCGAGTCGATTTAGCCACGTCCGTCTGTCCGTATGAACGCGTGTTTCTCAGAGACTATAAGAGCTAGAGCCACAAATCTTCACATCTAAATCCTTCCGCAAAATTTTCCACGTTGTTGAGTAACAGAGGCTGCGAATGGCGGCGAATCGATAATTGATGGTCATCATTAACACTGGCCGATACAGCGTGTTAGTGGTTTAATGTCCAACAATGTAAATTTGGTGCGAAATTTAGTCACAATAGCCCGAATAGCCGCTTCAGTGGGTCGATTAAACTGACCATAAAATGGAAGAAGCGCGCGATGAAGTTTCTTAACAGAGCACGCAATTTGATAATAATAAGACGATTCATAATTAAATTATAGACCAAACTGAATATGTTTGACAGTGAAACAAAACACGAAACGTGCGTGAGCTGTTTAAACCAGTGTTGCCAAAAACATAATAGCTAAAAAATCACCCTTTATTTACCTAGATTTTTCCTGTTTAAGGGTAAACGAGGCTTGTAGAAAAACTACATAAACGTATTGGGTGTAAAATCCCGGTCAAAACGTGTAGAAAACCTACCAAGCTACCGACAGGACCGAAGTTACGCTCTCGATTGCAAGAATCTCAAGAATGAACGTTTGGAAAAACATAATTAACTTAAATTGTAGTTTATTAACTTCAGCACAGGCAATATTTCCAAATTTCTTCTTAAAAATTATGACAAAAATATTGTCTAACTGCAACCTTAATAAAAATGATAAATTGCATTGCAATAAAGGCAACAAAATCTTCCTCAAAGTAACAACTTGGCAACACAAGTTTCTTTCTTCGTTTCTTGGTCAATACATTCTAAGCAAACTTGTTCTATAGCCATTAGGTAGCACCATAGCCGGCTACCACAGAAAACAGCAAAATAAATAAATAAACAGCAAAAACCAAAGTGTTTTTGCTTCTGTTTTTGGACGCGATTTAAATTATTATAAACAAACAGCTTTGAGGCGCTGCTGTTTTTAGTGACTACAAGAGTGCAAATAATTAAGTTCACACACACACGCATACACATCCGAGTGTATGGGTATGTATTTATATCCAGCTGATTAGGCAATATCCAAAAAAAAACTATTCAATGATTGGTCTGTAATGGAAATTCATTGAACAAGCAAACAGGTGTGCAAAAAAATAACAGCTGGAAAACCATTTTCAATAAATTGGCTTTATAAAGTAGCGAAATTGAGCAAAATTATTTCAAAATGAACATCAATCTCTTAGAATCTTATGTTAATTCAGTAAATCCACCCGGATAATAGGAACTTAAGAAAAGAAATGATGAACTCTCCTGCCTCATAGCAAGGAAGCTGTTACTATTAAACATTGGGAATTAAAACCTAAAACCTTAAAGGAAGCTTTTATTATTTAACATTAGGAATTAAAAACGTTTCGAATTTAGGACTAGTTGGGTTCAGTGGTTCACAGAGACAAAATATGGACTATATGGGCTCATCCTAATGGATAATACTTATATGCTGCCCAGTCAGAAATGATTTGCTCTGAATGTGTCAAATTCGACCACAATACCAAGCTACTTCAATCTACTATATGGTAGCAACAACGACGGATATTCCTTATCGATAATGCAAACAGTAACAGTTGTGGAATTTCTGACAGCATTTTCTCGCTTAATTGTAATTAATACGCTTAATAAATTATTTAAACATAATTGTGCTGGATGTACTTAAAGTACAAGTATTATGCAGATGCATTGTGTCTTTGTGTTATCTGTAGCCGCCGTTTGAAGCTATGGCCGCGCTCTCTGGGGTTGGCCTCTGGTAAACTTTACATATCAAGTTACGCTTCTGCTGTTCTCGGAAGACTTGCCACATTTCACTGTCAATCTGTTGCTCCCTGCCTCTGCACTTCTTTCCCCTGAAAATTGCTTAATATAAAAATATTTAAGCGAGTCTTTATAAACTTATTATGTGTACATACATATTTATTGTATATGGAAATACCAAGTGGTTGCCCACTCCTTTGTGTCTTATCAGAGAATTATGTCTCAGTGGCTGTGACTCTGACTTTATAAATAAGTCTCTTTTTTTGTAATATGAATGTATATTTATGGTTAGCAAGTGCGTAATGGTCCACCCTCTCTGTGATTTATAAACTAATTTAGAGTAAGAAGTCATCGCTACTTTATGACGTTAATGAGATTTGTACTCAGGCTTGGGATTACTCAACATTGAAATGAGTAAATATTTTAATCTTGGGAAAAATTCAAAATATAGCTTGTTAGATTCTGAATATGGGTTTAACGACTTGCTTTGATTTTAGTCAAAGTGAATGTTAGCAGGCTCAAGGTCGAGGTTTGATTATAGTTCAATAATCAACCAGAAAATACATATGACTACGCTTTTGACTTTGCAAAGTCAGCAGCTTTGCTTTTCACAAGACAGCTATAGCAGCAGGTGTGAGTGGATGGGTGGTGTTAGTGGATTAGCGATGACAAAACAGTGACCGAGACATTGACCAAAACAGTGATCGAAACAGTGGTCAGATCAGTGACCAAAACAGTATCAAAACAGGGACTCGTATAGTGACCATAACTGTAACCTCAATAGTGACCGAAACAGTTAGCCAAACAGTGACCGAAACAGTGATCGAAACACTAACTAAAATAGTGATCAAACAGTGACCAAAACAGTGACTTAAATAGTGACAAAAACAGTGCCTAATATAGTCACCCAAACAGTGACTAAAACAGTGAACAAAACAGTAATGCTGGGCTTACACTGTGTCACAGAGTGTCACATTTTAGTGTCACAGCTCCATACGAATTTGACATTGTGACACTAAAATGTGACACTCTGTGACGCAGTATAAGCCCAGCATAACTTAAACAGTGACTTAAATAGAGACTAAAACAGTGACTTATATAGTGACAAAAACAGTGACAGTTACTAAAACCGTGACCAAAACAGTGACAAACAGTAACCAAAACAGCGACTTTTTTGTGCCCGAGTTTTTGAAATGACGAATGCCGGTCATGTAGAAGATCGTAGGATCTGGAGTAGTCCCGAACAACACCTTCACATGCATCAGAAGAATGCGAAATAGTTTGATACTATGATTTCATAGTAGTTCAAAAACCAATTTTGAATTCCTAAAAAAGTTTCAATAATTGGTTAAAACGAAAAATTAAAAAATATTTCAAGGTATCCCTCGTAAAGAGCTTCGCTCGTACCGGGTGTGCCACGACGCCAACTCTTTTTTTTTTTAGTACTGTCGACTAAAGACTCAGTTGATCGGTGTTTCCCTTGCCTTAAAACTTGTTGTGTCCGATGAAAAGTAAATTGCATATCAAACTCATTTATTTCTTTTCTATATATATTGGGCCAACCTTCGAACCTCCAATTTCCGAATTTAAAGAAAGATTTTTATTTTCGATTAAGTTCATCGCTCATTTCTAGACGAAGCTTGATAAACTTTTGTATCTATTTGATAAACGGTTTACATGTTTATCAATTTATCCAGCTTTACTGAATCAAAATGTCACTGAAAATATTAGATAAAAATCATTTTTCAAAGTGTTAAGCTTAACAACTCGAATACGATTTGTTTTAACTTAAAGCCTTTAGGTTAAAAGGGCCATATTCCATTGTAAAATAGATTAAGTTTTTAGAAAATTATAATAAATAGAAAATTCTGAGACAATTAGATTTCTTCGATAATGTTCTATTTAAGCTTAAAGTGGCTTAACATGCCTGTTTTTATCCTTTTTACGCACGTTTTGTGGGGAACCCTCACTCTTGTTCTTATACTCTTTGATATTATCAAGAAGTACTTTTTCATAGGCAGTACAAAACTTTGTTACTTCGATCACATGTACTCATAGCGATAAGTCTTTGCCTTAAAAAATTGCAGAAATATCAAAATATGAATTTTGAGTAACTTGAAGCTCAAGTTACCAAAATCTAGAAGTGATGGACCATTTCCGATAATAAATTCGTGTTCAGTACACAAAAATCATCTTGAATCACTACCAATCCTGCCTAGGCAACACTAGTGTAAAAAATGCAAAGAAGTTTTCCCTATGTAATATGGTTAAGGGGAGAACACTGAGAGCAAAAGTGATGTTTTAAAAAAAATTCCAGAAAAAAGTAAAGAGATTTTTTATTTTTCTTAATGAAGAAAGGAAAATACAAAATTTTTTTGTCAAAGAGGCCGTTTGAAGTTATCGGCCTCGAAAATGATGAATAAAAAGGTGCCCAATGGTGACAGTCAGCACTTGGGATGATCTGAAAAAAAGAAAAATCGGTTATGTTTAGAACTAAGTGCTACTCGGCCCTGAAAAATTGAAATTTTTGACAAGACGGCGACATTTGAAAACCAAAAATTTTTTTGTCTTTTTTTTTAGTGTAGTGTAAAAAAGTACACTAAAAAAGGGGGGGGGGCGAAAAGGGGCAAAAAATTCCGGGGGGAAAAACCCCCTCCGGGGAAAAACGGTCCACTGGTTTCTCTGAACTGCCAGTTTGAAAAACGTGATTTCGAGATAAACGCGTTTAAAGTTTGCAGTTGCTAGGCAAATCGGGTCAATTTATCTATTTATCTTGTAATCGGGTCAATAGCTATATCTTCTATACTATTTCGAATTTTTGAAAATCCTTTAAGGGGATATTTTTGAATATCAAGCTACAAAAAATATGCAAAAAAAAATCGAAAATTTGTTTTCCGCAAAGTGTTTTCCCCCTTAAGGCTTCATTTAACACAGTTTTGGTTGCATTAGTTGCAAATTATATGGCATTTGGTTTGTATTTATGCCCCAATGGCTGCTGGGGATCCCAGTTCTTTCTCAAATAATTGAATCGAATTTTGAGTTCTTGTTTGAAAAAACGATCAAACAGATTTTGCACTCGAATTTGCGTTCTTCTGTCGACTCTATTTTCTTTTGTGCAGAAGCAGAATTTCCAAGACACACAGATAGCAGCACTTAACCCCCATAAGGTGACCTCCCCCATAGCAATTAGACGTAATTGGCTACCCCTTTGAGGGAGAGACACCACTCAAATGTACAATCTTCACAAAGTGTTTCCCAGTCAAAGTTCAGCACATCGCGTGCCATCCGACGCCGGAAAGTTCAAAATGAAATCATTCCGGTTGAACGGTAAAAATGTTGAACAAATGTCACAATGTAACCGGTTATGATATGGGTTAATTCAAGTGGGTTGATCGACTCGACAACCTTTTGTGGGATGAATCACTTTTGAAATGTTCTTCTATTTATTTTCCATAGGCTGCTGTTCATTGTTTATAATTGCAATAAGAGTTTTGCACAAACCGCCCAGCCAGCCACAATTCGAATTGATGACTCATAAACCTCAAAGATAAATTATTTCCCAGAATTTGAATGAGTTTTCTGCGTATTGAAGAATCTCCCACCTGCTCCAGGGGAAGTGTTCAAACTGTAAACTTATATGTAAATTAAACAAAAGTCTTTGGGGGGAAATCTAGTTTGGGGAACCAGTTTTAATTAAACAAAAACAACAACAAAATGAAAAATGTTTGAGCGGTGAAAGTCGTGTTGTGTTATATAAGTTAACTGCGAGAGAAACAATTTTCATTTGAGATTTCGCAGAATTTATTGTGCGTCTATAAAAGCTTCAATTGTTGTTGATTAGATTAATGAATTTGAAGTTCAAGTGAAACGTTCTGCAAGTAAAGGCTGACGATTTCCGGTTTCGCGGCCTGTGGGTGTGGCACAGATAAACACGAGACCAAGACATCAACATCTGCCACCAAATGGTGCAATATCACAAAGCTGTCACTAAAGCAAAACTCACGCCTTATTTCCTTTTCCCTTTTTTTTTTTTGCAGTTTCTTTAGATTCATTTCAAGATGACGACGAACATATCGAAGAGTCCGCGCCCTTTGAAAATAACCATTGTGGGCGATGGTATGGTTGGAAAAACATGCATGCTGATTACATACACACAGAATGAATTCCCCGAGGAGTACATACCCACAGTATTTGATAATCATGCCTGCAATATACTGGTTGATGGCCATGAATACAATCTAACGCTATGGGATACAGCCGGACAGGAGGACTATGAAAGACTGCGACCATTGAGCTATCCCAATGTGAGTTTATTAAATGAAAATTTTAATATCATAATGCTTCTATTAAAAACCGATTTCAAATATAATTGAAGATAAATAAGATTTTATTTCCTGACTTAATTTTTCTAATTCCCAATTTTCTTCCTTGTTCACAGACCAACTGCTTCCTCTTGTGCTATTCGATTAGTAGTCGCACCTCGTTCGAGAATATCAAAAGCAAATGGTGGCCAGAGATTCGGCATTTCTCCAATAACGTGCCCGTAGTTCTGGTTGGCACCAAATTGGACTTACGCATACCCAAATCTGAAAAATTTGTCACCACACAGGAGGGCCTCCGATTGCGCAAGGAAATCCGTGCCTACAATTTGGTTGAGTGCTCGGCAAAGAAAAAACAAAACTTGCAACAGGTCTTCGAGGAGGCCGTTCGAGCCGTGGAGAAGAAACCAAAGTCTAAAGCGCCCACGTGCTCCTTACTGTAAAAAAATAAAACAATTACAAATAAGCCAATTAATTGTTCGATTTCCAAAACAAGCAGAGAAGAAAGCAAATTGTGTATGTGTAGAAAAAAATGTATTTAATGTTAAGTTATAATTATTTAAGGGTTAGTTTGAGTATGCGACCAAAGTGCATTTCTGTATAAAAATAAAAAAAGAACAACCTAAACAAATCATTTATATAAACTTAAAATGTAAATTATAAAATTATATGCATTAATATAAAATAATAACTTGAATGAATTTAAATATTGTACATTTTGAATAAATCAAAAAACTAGTCATACACAACCATTCGAATTAGGCGCGCGTTATCGATAACGATAACAGTCTGTTGGAGACATTGTGCAGCACCTTCAATGTTTATACGAAGTCGAAAAGACAAAGTTATACATGGAATTAACAAACGCTGGGTTGAGAAGCCAAAAAAAAATTTTGATAAAACCCCTGGCTGGGTTTAGTCTGATTGGCTAAAGTTTTGCAAATCTGCGAGCGTTGGCAAAAGTCTCTCCAAACTATTATAAGCGAGCTTAAAAACGAGTGATATGCAGGAAACAAAAATGATACATAAAAAGATGACACAGGAGGGGAGAGGGGAGTAAACAATATCAGAAAAGGCCCGTAAAAGATATCACAAAAGACTCGCAAACGAATCAGTGGCGAGCTATTGGGTACGAAACTTTCACTGCCACAAACTGAGCGACCAGAGATTCGTTTTTGTATCGTTCTGTTTGCGATTGTTCTACACGTTTTCGTTTCGCGTAATTCTAGTTTGCAATATCGATTTCGAAGGTTTGGTCCACTGGGCTCTTGAGATCAGCTATAGAAGCTTTAAAAATTATAATTTTTAAAAAATTAAAAATGTTAACATACACTTTAAAGTTACCTTAATATGTATACAAATTTTTGCTTTTACAAATTTCAAGGTCTTTTCAAGAAAAATTCTGAAAAACTAGCTGCATTCCTGCCAATTAACTGTATTTAACCCCTTAAACAATTCCTAATCAAACAAAAGATAAATCATTTTAAAATTTTGAGCTTTTCAAAAGTTACCGAATGCAAAACAATTCTGGACCACTGCGCGACGCATAAAAATAAATTCACGAAAAGTAATAGAGCAGTACTCAAAGTTGGAAATTGAATGCTCCCCCATTCATAATGAATTTTTTACGATTTTACAGCTCAGCTCAAATGACTTGTCACCAAAGCGAAACGCTACTTATATACTGAATATCATGTTCATGCCTATCGTATAAACTTGTGAACGGCTTAACGGCAATGGTGTTGCCAGACCACTTGAAATCGGTAGCTAGCAGCTGACAGCGAAGCAGAGCTATGACATCTCTATGATTATTTACTCTCACCAGCTCGAAGCGATGATGTGGAATTTAATTTTTGTGCCTAAATATTTAAAACTAAATTAAAAATATGGACATAACCCAGCACTTTAAGGCCAGCGTAATGACGGTGCGTCTACAGCGCAAGACTGAACTGGCTGCTTTGGGTAAAACTGCCCTAAAATCAGCAGGAGCAGGCAAATCTCCGGCGGGACTACGAGATGATTTCGCCAAACAGGCCAAGGATGTGTGCAGCAAGATCACCACCCTGCGTAATGTGCTCATAGAGAATCGCACCGCCTATATGAGAATTGGTCAGCACTTGAAAAGCGCCACCCACATGACCGACGCCCAGCGGGATTTGATTGACCGGGAATCGGAGAAGTTTGTTTCGTTCTACACACAGCACTTGGCCAAGATGCGTAGCGACTGGAAGAGCTCCAAACGGAAGCCACAAGAGCGTCAGCACATCGAGGCTGTTCTCGATCTTCTGGTCAGTTATTTGCACAGCGTGGAACAGATATATTTGGATCAGAAGAAATATCGGGTACAGCATGAGCTGGAGACGTACAGACTGATCAAGTTGGCGGCGGATAAAAAGAAAATACCAGTTCGGCCAGCAGGCGCCAAAATTGGCAAGCGTGTGGAAGAGTTGCCTCAAAGGGAGCGGGAGGATAATGATTGGAATAACGACGGCTGGGGAGATTGGGAGGAGGAGGACGAGGAGGAAGTAGAAGGGCAAACACAGCGGGCACTTACAGCCTCATCTTCAGACACAACAAAGCCACGCGTGCGAAAGCGTAGCAAAGCTGCAAACGAGGGCTTGAGGGTCAACAATAACAACAATTCGGACTCTTCTGCCAAAGTGGCTTTGGATGAGGATATACAAAAGTCGGCTCAACAGGCTGCCGATGAAGATGCCTTAAGTGCTGAGGATATGCAGCTATTTGAGGCAGAAAATGTGCACATCTATAATCTCTTACAAGGTGTCTCCGAGGAGGTGGAACAAATTGGTAAAAATGTGGTAGACATAGCCCAGCTGCAGGATATATTCACCGAGAAGGTATAGTTCATTGGCTTACTTTTTCCCGAACTATTTTCCAATCCCCTTTTCATTTCCAGGTGGCCATGCAACAGCACAACATTGAGCGCATTGTCAGCGCGGTGGTGGGCACCACCGAGAACGTCAAGGATGCAAATGAACAAATCCGTCAGGCCACTCAACGCAATGCCGGCCTGCGCGTTTGGTCATTGTTCTTTCTGCTGGTGATGTCATTCTCTTTGCTGTTCCTCGACTGGTATTACGATTGAATTAAACTCGCTTGGTTCCGGTTCAGAAAACATTGTTTGGTTTATTTTAAAATACATAATTTATCAATTAATAATAAACCTAAAATCATTTATAAAAAAAAATTAAGTTCATTTCTTTGTTTCTATGCTAGGCTGTGGTGCTTTATAACTTTTCATTGTCTGCTCTTAAGGCTAAACTACAATTTAATTATGTCTCTCAATGTGTTATTCATTTAATGAACTCTGGCTAAGTTATCATATAACTAGAACTAGGGCTTAGATTTAAGTGTAACCTGTATTTATGTGGGATGTGTTTTTGTGTGTGTGAGTGTGAAAGACCCTAAATTACTTTATCTACCGCTAGCTAGCGGTGGTGAGTTCTTTCGCTAGCTACTGGTATTGTTAATACTCGTTCAGAGTTAAATTTAGATTTGTGCCTTCATGTTTGATTCTCTAGCTTTCTTTGCTATCCAAAAAAGTGATTCCTTAAATAATAATAAAAAAAAATATTTCATAAAATTGTTAATAAATTTTGGATTTTGTCAAAATTTGTCCTCAGTCATGCTTTAATTTTTAAGTTTAAGAAATGGTCAGACAATATTTTTGTAATTTTAAATTCAAATTCTAGAATTGTAGCTCTTAATTGGTAGAATTTTGATTGGGTAGGGTGTATAGCCTGTATATTTGAGAATATCGCCCTAAAAGGATTTTTTTTAAATTCGATATACTTAAGAAGATATAGCCGTTTCTGTCGAACAATGTCTTCGCTAAAACGAGTCGTTTTTGTGTTACTTCAAACTAGAGATGGGCGCGGGAAAGAAAAATTTGATCCCGTAGCGGTCCCAACCCGAGTTATCCCGTCCCGTCCCGTTTCCAAACTAGTGTTGGGTAAAAGTTGTTCATTTCACTGAACATGTTAACTTGTTCTTGTTCAATTATTCTTGTTCAGTTTTCTTGTTCAGTTGTTCTTGTTCAGTCGTTCTTGTTCAGCTGTTCAGTGTTGGTTTGAATTGTCGGCCGCTTCGTTGGATCTGTGCTGTTCCAATTGTTAATCAGTTCTCCACCTGGGCATTGTGACTATTAGCGATCATTCAAACTAATTTGAATCCGTCGTCGCTGGTCACACTGCGGAATGTTGCCTATTTGTTAGTCATATCTAAAATGGTTGCCAGGCCAGCATCCCAGCAAACATTTTATGAAATTTTTGATCACATTCGAGTCGTTTTTGAATCCTCGGTCTGATAAAAAAAGGCATAAATGCGATCGATCATAAATAATACTTTTGTCAGGAGAAAATGGTACCCTTGCCGCGACTCTTCCCAAAGAGCCGCGTTCAACCCGTTCATAGTTCAATAAATCACATTTTGACCATATTCATGAGTAATTTTCGAGTCTTTTTTTTTTTAGTTGTTAGGTATTAATCTCTTTTTAATCATCAAAAGGGCTCGAAAAAAGACTCATTAAGATTATCTTTGTTAAAACTTTCTTCCAAATGTTGGGTGGGATGTTGCTGGCGGACAAAAAACAGCTCAAGAGTCACCAAATTGAGTGAACAAGTTATTGAACAACTCACTGAATAGCTCACAGAGCAAGAGAATTGATCAACTCTGACTAAACAACTCACAGAACAAGATTGAGCAAGTGCAATACCAAAGGAACAACTCTGACTGAACAAGAACAACTCACAGAACAACTGAGCAACCGTACAACTGAACAAGATCGACTGAACAGTGAACAACTGAACAAGAAAAAGTAAAAAACTGAATACGAACAACTGAGCAACTCTAGTGAAGAACATGTTCACTTGCTCAGTTTAGAGAACAACGCAACTCACTCATGATCAACCCAACACTATCCCAAGACCATATTTTCAGTTCAATCTCCTCCCGCCCCGATGGTCCTGCGAACTTTGTATCGCCTAACAGCCAATGAATATAGTTATAGCTTTTGGCAAAATTTATGAATATAAATTAACGTAATAAAATGAGAGCTCAATATTTATTAAGTTCAATAGTTCAGGAAAGTCATTTCTTTTAATGAAGTTGGTTGCTGAGTTACACATGTGTTGATTTTTCTTTTTCTAAAGGGTGTCCGGTTGTGGCTTAGCAAATCGATGTTACCACGGGCTCAGTAAGGAGTTCAAGATCAGAGCCCTTCTTGAAAAACGAAAATTGCGCTGTTCATGTCGCTTATTATCCCAGGCGATCGTCGAGAGAAAAGTCCTTCGGAGGATTTATGAAACACAAACTGCTTGAGCCTCTATAGGGACACTGATCTAGTCAAGTGCATAAAACAAGTTTTAAAGCTATCGAGCTGAAATTTTGTAGTCTTCTTTTTACTGCACGCTGGAACCTACCGAATCGGATGACTGTATTCCTGTAGTTCAGCTGGTGTCATCACTACACCACGCCTAACGACCTGATGCATCACTGAGCGTCATTCGCTTCGTTACCCTGTAGTTCAACTGGTGTCAAGGCACTACCAGGCCTAACGATCTGATGCATCTCTGAGCGTCAGTCGCGTCGTTAACGACAGGTAAACGTCGCAAAACTTTGTTTTTATTGTTTTTCTAAGCTTTTTTTTATAATTTTACTAAGTTTGGTGAAAATCAGACAACTATATGGTATAGCAAAAGATAGGTCTGAAAATGGTCTTAATAAGAAAAACTTTTTTGTTTTTAATGATACCGTCTTAAAAGTTGGTATTGGTTTGTTATAGCTCCCAAACGAACGATCGGTCTGAAAATGGGTCAAAGTAAAAAAACTTATTTCAATGTTACAGTTCTTCAATTTGGACATCATATTGTTAAACAGATATTGCAAAATTTGGTCGAAATCGTTATATCAAAACGAGCATTTGCAAGGGTATTAAAACTTCGGCACAGCCGAAGTTAGCTTAGTCTTCTCGTTTTTATACTCTGTATCAAAGTTACGCCGAGTATATTAAGTTTGTGACAATCTACATAAGTCACAACTAGAAGTAAGCATCTTCCATCCTATAAAGCAGGGATGCCCAAAAAAAGCTTAGGGCAGAGCACTCACCAATACTCACACAGAAAAGAACAATGAAATTTGGTAAGGCAACACCAAAATCACACAAAATTGTTGTTGGTCAGTTTGTTTGCTCCAATCAAAGGAAAGAATAAAATCGGTTTTTTTTCTACGCGACGCACACATAACTACGAAAAGTTACTTGTATGGATGAAGTTTGCATGTGTGTCCTTTTCTATACCTCGCGCCCTGCATGTATACGCTCATTGACTTTTTATCTTCGATGCAATTACAAGAACAAAAAGTAGCCAAAAAGCATAAGGCTGGGCATCGCTGCTATATAGTATATATCGCTTACTTACTTTCAGACTGACTTTCAAAAATTCGAATTCCCAATTGGGGAGGAAATGGGTGTCAAAGTTTGTTTAGGTAGAACTCATTTCGTAATTGACTAAGCGCAAATCAGGGCTATTTTATATACTGGGAAACTGAATTAACTTAAGGATGGACTTATGTTTAAATGAATCAACATAATTTTTATTTTTCGCATAACGCTCAATATAAAAAGGGCCCAAAAAGTATTACTATGCACACAACCAATCAATCAGTGATTTAAATCAGCGGTGGGCATGAAATTTGGGTTTGGAAAAACCACTCAAGACAAAATCAAGAATTACACTGCATATATGGGTTTTGGCAAAAGACATAGCACCTGTTTCGCCTAGCTGGAGCCGTGCGCCGCTGTAGATTTTTTGTTTTAACCGGATTCAAAGCTTTACAATTGTGTGCGATGCCATTTTTTATGCGACTGAGCACGGCGCCAGTTGGCGTAAAATAGCTCTAGGAGCAATGGGAGCCAGGGCATGCCCATCGCTGACTTAAATCACAAATATCTTTATGTCTATTATGTTATTTATAGTCACCCTGTGTTTTTTTTTTAGGTTAACACATCAAAGCAAAGAAAATAGCACAATCAAAAATGAATAAGGAATCACATAATCTTGTAAAGGTTACGACAAAATTTCTCTTCTAAACGAACTCGAAAATCATTTGAAATATTTGTAGAATTGTGGGAATTGTTTTTAGAGTGTAAAATATTGCTTTTAAGTAAAATTAGGGCCACAGGGTCTTATGCTTCGATTGTCACTATCAAATTGAATGAAATTCGCTAATTTCAGATATTTGATTTTGTAATTATTTTCTTTAAGGTTTTATTCTTTTGGAAGCTATTAGCTAAAAATAGCCATAGTAATAGGAAGGCGCCGTTGTCGTTAAATGGCTTGGTTGTTGATCTTGTGGTTGATGATTATGATATAAAATATAATTATTATAAACTAAATAATAATTCGGCCACATGGGTTATGGCGTTGTGGCAATTGTTTCTAAAGGAAGATTTGTGTTAGCACTGCTACTTTCCACCGAACTGGGCGATTCATCTGGTTGTTGCTTTGTGATGGTGGTTATCTCCTCCACATGCTCAGATTTGGTAGTCGTCATCAAAGCGGAGTCTTCGTTCAGGAATACACCCAAGGGTAGATGAGAATTCATGTGAGCTATTTAAGAAAAAAGTTTTAAAAAATAAATTAATTTACATTTTTTATAATTGTTTTTAAGTTTTCTAACTAAAAGTGTATGCCATGCACTGCCAGCCAAGCACTTCTTCTACATTCTAAACTAAACTTAAGCCATAAGCACCTAGAAATTTGATATTTGAAACTTTACCATGAAAACCCGTAAAATGCAAGAACGAGCGCGGACAGTGTTCGCATTTGTAAAACAGTTGACCATTGTGGGTGCGTCGATGCTTGCGCAAATCTTTGATATAAACGAATGACTCATCGCATTCATCGCATTGGTAACCCAGCTCTGTAATATAGACACAATTTTTTTTTTTTTGGTTGGGCCTCTGTAGGTGGATTTTGACATTGAACAGGATTAACAACACACATAAAGTGCTGGGAACTAAAATTCATAGTGCTGAGCTTTTGAAATGGTTAAAACAAGGAACAACAGAAAAAAATAAACGGAGTTAACAACAGACATGTAATACTTGTTGTATTGGGGAGGGAAGGAAGGGACTTGGAACTAATCTCTATTGATTCTAGGGATGAAAACCGATTGGAAATAAGAACTGGTTCGGTTTAGTGATTCACAGAGTTTTCGAAACGCCGGTTCAGTTTATTACATGGTTTTTGAAGCCAACTGAACCGCAGTTTTGGTTCGGTTCAGCGCATCCCTCTCAATTTATTGTATTTGTATTAAAGGCCTGTTTCCATTTTCTCAGAAAATCCCGATGTTCCCTTAAATCTGCCCTGGAAGAAATTTTTTCCGAACTTTTAAAGTTAAGTTTGTCCCAAAAATGCCAAAACGCATTATATGTTTTTGGATCGGCCGAAATACTGTCAAATCGAAAGCTCCCTTTAGTATAAGGAACCGTTTTTAAAATCTGCGGGTAAAGTTATTTTTCGGACTTTGAAAGTTACGTCCAGTTTACAAAAATGACTCATTTCTGTTCTGGGATCGCCCTTAGGTTGGGTTGCAATGGCTGAGAGCGACATGTCGCTCTCCCACTTAAGCCACGTGGGCCTGTTACGATGCCATATACGAGGTGTGTTCAAAAGTATCGCGAATTTTGAATTTTCGCGGCTTACGTATATCGTTTCGATTTTTTGTGGCGTTATGTTGGTACCAGTCTACTTATGCCGACAAGTCGGCCATTTTGAATGTTCACTTAATGTTGCAGCTGCTTTGCTGCACGTGTTTTGGATCGACTTCGATTTTTACATATTCAAAAAAATGGATCAAAGAACCTGTATCAAATTTTGTGCGAAAAACGAAATTACACATTGAATGTTGACTCATACGGAGAAGTACCTGACCGAAGCAACGTTTATCGGTGGTACAAAATGTTCTCAGAAGGCCGAGAAGATGTGAACGACGAAGACGTCCGGACGCCCGAGCACAACAACAGACGAAAAATTAAGAAGTGGAGAAAATGGTATTGGCAATCGTCGAATCACCGTTAGATATGTTGCTGAGGACCTAAACATATCGATTGGCCGGCCATCGTTTTTACAATGATTTGGGCTGAGACGGGTCGCCGGAATTCGTACCTTGCAAAACCGAATATTTAAACCGCGGCGACGACCCAAATTTGCTCAGAGGGTATAACTGGTGACGATCGTGGGTTTTGGTTATCGTGGAAAAAACTCAAATAGCCCACGAAAAAGCGCGCCAAGTTCGGTCGAAGTGAAAGCTTTGCTGACAGTTTTCTCGATGCAGGGCGTGGCTCGAGTCGCCAAAGACGTAATTCAATTCGCCGGTTGGAATTTTTGCACGAACCCCGCAACAAAAACTAAATAATAGGTTGGGATTTCTGTTAACTGAGAGGCCCAGAAGGCGACGTTACTACTTGGATAAAGCGGTCGAGGGCAAATCTGTTACGGGGGAAAATGTATTCAGTATTTTTGAAAAACACAAAATCATACTTTGAACACACCTCGTATCCCTGTTAAACCCTAGGGTGGTCTTCAGTACTGAATCATTGTGTGATCAGAATATAATTAAGTATATCTGGGATCTGTATGTCGGATGTCTTCCGATAGGTTGAGTAAGAGAGGTTGCCCAAGAAAGCTAAGTCTCCACCTACTTAAAACGGGGCAATGACACTGACCGATTCTTCCTCTTCCTCAAATCTGCAACTTCTACAGAAATCATAGGGTTGCACGCGTAGGTGCGCTGCGAGCCTGCCTATAAGACAATGACCTGCCAGGACCCCCACCAGAAATGGTAAGTGTATTAGTACGTTTAAGGTCAAATGCTGGACACGTAAGTCTTGCTACAGCAAAAGAGGAAATGTTTTTCAACGGTTCCGGGGCGAGGCGCAGTGTTTCAGCTTTTTTTGTGAAACTTGTAGGTAGCCTGCGTCCCCGAAGGGCCGGTGGTTGTGCTTGGTCTGGACAGTGTGTCTGCAGAGTCGTTTCCACATATGTTCCGGTGTCCAGGCACCTGTATTAGGTGAATAGTGAAGTGTCGCCCAATCTCATTCAGGGGTAGGCGGCATACAGTGAGCGTTTTAGCATTATTTGTGTAAGAGTAAAGAAGTGCCTTAAAGGCTGGACTGTCCGAGTATATAAATACCCCTGTAGTTCAGATGGTGTCAAGGCACTACCAGGCCTAACGACCTGATGCATCACTGGGCGTCAGTCGCTTCGTTAACCTGTAGTTCAGCTGGTGTCAAGGCACTACCAGGCCTAACGACCTGATGCATCACTGAGTGTCAGTCGCGTCGTTAACGACAGGTATTGCATCACAGCGCTAGTCTAGTACGTGAACTATAGTGTGCACCCTTCACCTTACCGATCGGTACGTTTTCCGGACATTCCCATATAAAAGTCGTTAGGCAAATACTTGGCTGGTGGGTGGTCTGGTTGCGAGTGCTCACTACGAAGAGTTAGAGAATTCGTTAATGCCGCACCGGTGCAGCTGAACTACAGGGTAACGACAGGTAATTCATCACAGCGCTAGTCTACTACTTGAACTATAGTGTGCACCCTTCCCCACACTAACGACTGGTAATGCAGGGCCGTACCGATCGGTACGTTTTCTGGACATTCCCATACAAAATTCGTTAGGCAAATACAAGGCTGGTGGAAGAAACATAACTAATTTCCTTTTTATATCCAAATTAACGTTATAAAATCTATTACTAAACTACAATTAACACTACTTAGTATGCAGAGCGATCTCTTAGCGCAAAAACAAGCTATTTTAGCTTAAAATGATCGATATGTTTATTTTTCATGCGTTTTATAAAGCTGGGGTTAGTTCAAGCTAAGCAAAAATGGTGCGCTCTTTGTGACTGGGGAAATGCCATAGTTATGCTAAGAAAATTTTCTATATTATTGATTTCCAATTGAATATTTTAGTCATGGTATTTCCCGTTGATTCATTGTTCCGTTTCTTTTTGTTTTCTTTTACCTTTCGAGCACACAATCACGGTTGAATAAACTGTTAACAATATATGGAGAGGGGGAACATGGTTAAGTACAACAATAACATTTTTTTTTTGGGATTAGTAGAGGAAACTACATCATAATATAATTGGCGCACACACTACTACAACTACTTCTACACAACAACCAGCTTTTGATTAGACACCGCATCCGCATGCGTGCGAGCACCCAAAACTTACCACCATGAAACTTAATGTGCGTCTTCAAGGCGCTCTCCGTACCAAATTGTTTGCCGCACTCATCACAGGTGTGCGGCTTGGACAGCAGATGTACGGTGATCTTGTGCAGCGTCAGCTGTGAGGGTCGCGGAAAACGCACTCGACACACATTGCATTCGTAGGGTCGTCCCTCGGCATCGTGAGATTCCATATGTCGATGCAGGGCCGTACGCATGCGATAGCCACGCTTGCATATGGTGCACACAAAAGGCATGGTGGTCTGGGCACCATGGGCCAGCTGATGATGCTTGCGCAGGGCAATGTCATTGGTGAAACGCTCCTCGCAGTAGATGCACTGATGGCTGCCACGTAGTTCGCTTACTTGCAGAGCAGAGGTGGCGCCGATGCTACTGCTGCTGCTGCTGGTGGGCGGCGTTGGTGTGGTATTTGGGTGGGTTGTTTGGGGCTCGGCCATGGTGGAAGACGAAGGCGACGAGGATGGCGAGGGTGAAGCAACAGGAGTAGCCATACAATTGCGTTTGCGGAACTGACGCAAAGTCGTCGTGGAATCTGGCTCCGATTGTTCGGGTGAGGGCAGGGTAATGTGTGGTGTACTGCACATGGGAGGCTGTGGTGAGGGCACTGAGACTATGGTAGAGGGTGGTGTCAATACCGTAGGCGGTGGTTGTAGATGGGTTAACTCTTCGAAGGATCCAGCACCATGATGATGTCCAGAGGGGCCTATGGAAAACGGGAATATTAAATTTATTAGGTTCATTTTTACATATCAATCTTAACTTACAATCCTCGCAGTCTGGGCAACACAGTATTCGCGTCTTCCGTGGCTCATTTGCATTTGTTTGCAGTTCCAGGGCTAGGAGCAAAGGGGGAAAGTATATAGTTAGGAATTTGTAAGTATAGTTTGTACTAGGGCTGCATTCCCCGTTCGCTCTAGGATTATTTATTGATCCGCCAAAGAAATGGTAAGGATCGGCTGATGTATAGTTGAGTTATATGGAAAACAAACAATTATAGGCAGCGCTTCACAGGTACATATTATATTAAAGTCGGCTTGACCGACTTTCTTTCTTGTTTTAATATCCTTTTTACGTTATTCAGCTCAATTGGATGAAGAATTAAGATCAATTCAATTTACTTTTTTATGACATATTTATTTTACATTAAAATGTTCCAAAGGAATACGAAATATTGTGAAATTTATCATGTTTTGCTTTTAGTATCGAATTTTTAAAACGGCAAGTTGATAGCCCGAAAGCCAATTTACTGAATTATGAATGAATGCATACAATACTTCTTCTAAGAAATGTCATACTCCCTATTTTTAGGAAAATACCAATGCTTAGATCCATGGGATATGTAATCAGATCAAATGGATATTAAAATGATATTATTTAAGATCAAATGTATATTTAAAAGATATTAATAGCATAAAGGGCAATAAGTGGGACATCGAGAACTCTCGAAGCATTGCTAAACTCAGCGCTATTCGAATCAAATCCTTTCACTTATCTCGATTTGTTAACACGATTTAATAAAATCCGGTCTATTTCGACAAATCTTTTGAAGTTCCCTTATACAATTAGTAGCGGCTTTCTTAATCATTTACATTCTGATGTCATCTTCACTGAATTTAGTTAAGCTTTCAATTCGGTCAATTATTAATAAGTTGTCTAGTTTGGGCTTTCCCCCAATTTGATTAATGTGGATATCTTCCTATCTTTCCAACAGAAAACAACGTGTCATATAGTATGTGTTACCTTTCGAGGACGATTACTATTTGGTTTGCTTATCAATGATCTTCCTCAGTCTTAATCTTTGCGGATGATCTTAAACTGTCTATAACGCTATATTCTCTTGTATCGTATACAAAGAAACTTTACCTTGATAATCTTCGATCTTGGAGCATACATTCTTCTATGAACCAAAAAAACCCTTAGTTCAAGATCTGGTAGTATTGTTTGATCATAAAGCTTTGCTTTAACGATCATATCTCTGTCATATGCAACAAAGGCCAGAGTTGGCTGAGTTTCTTTAAGCGGTGGTCAAAGGAGTTTGACTATCCACATGGGATATCCATCCATTTCGATTATTTCGTCACCTTTATATATTAATTCACTATCAAGATATACTCAAAAGCAGTAACTTCTTTTTGCGCTTAGGGGCTTAAACTGCGATCCTGTTTGCCGTTTGTTTCCATATCTAGATAGGCTACGTCTTCTGAACCTACCCTAGTCTAAGAGGCCGTAGGACTATTCACGGTATGATTTTTCTGCATAAGCTTGTTGTTGATGATGTTCCTCTCATTGCAGTTGTAAAAAAAAAAACCTGTTTCGTGCGGCACATCGACAAAGAGGAACGCTCTCTAATAGTGTTCGATTGGGTGAGGAGAGACACACATTTGTTTTGGTTTTTTCGCTCTTGGTCTTTTGCCGACCGTTTTTCTAGGACCGCATGCTGAAAAGGTCTTTTTGTATGTATGAGTCCGTGTGTGCTTCTTAGGCTACCGATATCAACTCATGTTTGTATGTATGCGACAAACGATGTGCGCTATCTCATTCTTTCTCGCACTGTTACGCTCTGCTCCCACTTGAATATGCTCACCGCAACCTTTTTGAAAAAACACTTTGATGTGTTGGTCTTCGAATAACTCACCCATTGGGACCGCTTGACTGAAATGGGCCTGTTATTGGGTTGATGTCAGACCGACCAGCGCAGTGTGCACAACAACAGCAGCTTAACAGAGAGCGCAATAGAAGCACAGAATCGGTTGAGGGAAGACCGAGACCGTTTTTATTTTATTTATTCGGTTATGCTCGTGAGCAGGGCAGACCGAAAATATGTGTTGAGATTCAGTTACGTGCTATGCTCCTAAGTCTTTTGAAACGGAAAGAGTCTTTGCCAGTGTTCAGTTTAAATTAAGCCCGTAATGATTCTATTCGAGTCTTGTGTGATCACTATGATGACCTCTACCACCCAAGAGATTGAGAGAAGCTCGGCTTGCCCTTTTGGGTTGGGAAAAGCAAAATATTTGAATTGCTCCCATTATAAGTCATTGAGATCCATAGGATATTTGAAAGATCAATTGGATATTTCTTGAGGATCCAATTGATATGAAAAAAATGATATTTTGTAGTAGTTCAAAAGGATATTTAATTTACTTTTTAAAAAATAAAAACGACTTCGAAAAGATTTAATGGATCCCAAAAAAGAATATTGCACTATTTGGTCTAAAGGGATGCCAAAATATCATCCAAAACTATACTATTTTTCTGTTTATCAAATTTTTAGAGATTTGCAGCCCAGCACTTCTCCGGTTCCCCTGACTCACCTGGCTGATGTGGCGTTGTCTGTGCGATCAACTGTGGCTGTGGCTCATTTGCAATCTGCAATTGTACCTCTTCCACACGTACACCGACTCCGCCTCCTCCATTTGCCATTCCGTTGGCCGGCATATGAAACCGTTGTATATGTAAATCCAAGGCTCGCTGTGCCGGAAACACCTGTGTACATTGACCGCACTGATATTGCTGGACCACATGATTGCTAAGTATATGCTGAGAGCGTTTACTGCGACCGGCAAAGGCCAAGGGACAATGGGGACAATTGAATGGGGCCACCGCTGGATGCAATTCGATGATATGACGACTATACTCGAGACTATTGGAGAAACGTGGTCCGTTCTGACAGAAGCGACACTTGAGTGAAAGTGCCCGACCCTTGGGTGTGGTGGCGGGCATGGGACTGTGACTGGGTAATACTGTATGACGATGCAACTCATTGCTGATGGGTGCACCATAGATGTGTAGGGGTGCCTGCTGGGGATTACTGGCGGAGGCCACAGGCTGTTGCAGTTCCGGCTGTTGTATAAGTATCATGATGGGTTGCTGTGCGGTTGTTGGTTGTGGATTAGCCTGTTCCAGCACATAATTCTCATTGGTATCCAATTGGCTGCCGTGTGGTAGCATGGCATAGGTGGTTTCCAGGGAAGGATTAACAGTTGGTTGTGCTGGAGCATACAGATCACTGGCTTGTATGTAATAGGTGGTGGTGGTGGTGGGGGTTGGATGAGGGCTTTCAATGGGTGTGGTTTTAATGGCCTCCAGACCACCTACTGCTGACCATTGGAGCTGGGTAGTCGTTTGCAGGTGCTGTTGTTGTTGTTGTTGTTGAGGTGGGGGCCATGTTTGTGCAGGTTCCACCGAAGTATAAGCTGGCATAGAATCATAGCTAGTAATGTTTGGCTCTTGGCTAGCAGCAGCAGCAGCAGCATTAGCAGCCGCCGGCTGCAACTCATTAAGCAATTGCGTCAGCTCCATTTGCAAATTCCGATGTGATTCCGGAGTGGCTTCAATATTCTCAAAGCAGGGTATGTCATTTTGAAAGCCTATGAGTTCATTGGTAAAGCTATTACTATCAAAGAGATCTCCTCCGGTGGTGGCTGCTGGCGTCTGTTCGGGAACGGGCGGCTCCTGTTCGGTGAGGGGTGCATAATCAGCGGGTGTTAGGAACTCATCTATATGCGAACATGTTGGTGTATACATATGCTGATCTTGCATTTCATTTAAAATGCCATTCAATGTGCTCTCCACATCGTTCATCTCGACCTCCAGCTGTTGTTTGGCCTCCAAATCGTTAAGTGCTGGTGGTGGTGGAGATGGAGGAGGAGGCGGAGAAGGCGATTTTGTTCTAAGCTCGCAATGTTTCTCAAATTCGGCTAAAAAGTCCATGGGCGTGGGAGCTGTTCTTACCATTGGCACTTCTTTCTCTTCATCTTCTTCTTCATCCAGCTCCTGCTGTTTTTTGTCATCTATGTTTGGTGGAGTTTCCGCTACTAGGAGTGGAATTTCCGTTTCTTGTTTTGCTTCAATTTCAAGGGGTATTGGGAGTGCCACAGCAGCATTGAAGCTATCTGCTGTAGCACTCTGACAAAAATTTTCAGCATTTGCATTGTTATTTACATCATCATCCTCCTTGGTAGACTCCTGTTCCTGCTCCATATTCATGTCTCCCTCCACGCAGAGTCGACGCTGTAGATCATCGCTAAGTACTTCAAGGGGTATGCTTACTATAAGCTCAGTTGGTTCGGTAGGTTCTGTTGATGAGCTAACGGTACAGATTTCCGACTGCGTACTTAAAGGTATTTCCGTTTCGGAAACAGTGTCTGGTTTCTCCTTTGAGGTAGTTTCAGAGGGATGCTCATCAAAGTTTGTTTCAGGCACCTTCTTCACATGTTCTATTTGTTTAGATGAGTTTTCTATCGCATTATCTGTGTGGGAATTTTCATAGGAACTGGTTTCTGAGGGAACTTCAACAGGGTTCTCGTCTGAAGAGGTTTCCGGTAAGCATTTTTGATGAACGGAAGAGCTTTCCGTGGACTCAGCAACATTGCTGGAGATAATTTTCTGTTTAGAGTTCGATTTCTCGAACTCCTCTGCCTCGCTGCAGGGTTTTTCTATAGAATTAAGATTGGAAGAGCTTGATAGTTCTTGCTCTTTTTCATCCAACTCTTTCGATTTGCTGGAACAGGTTTCTGGCTGATCATTTGAGTTTTCATTTTGTGATATTCTTGGCATGTTTTCAACAATACTCTCCGGCAGCTTTTCCGTTGTACTGAGTGTAATTTGGTCAGGGTTCTGGGGATGAAGCTGTTCGGAAAGCTCATCCAAATTACTTAAAGGAATTTCTTTAAAGTTTTCCAGGGAAGGTGTAACATTTTGTGGCTTTCTAAAAGAAATCTCCGTCGTTGTACTGCTGCTGTTGGTGGAAGAAGAGCTTTCATCCTTCATAATTCTAACTAAATTCTCAGACTTGGCATTCTCCATCATTTCAAGTGCATCTGAAGGCATTTTCTTTATTAGCGTACGTCTCTGCCGTTTGGCTGTTGTGTATACAGGCGCATTCCGTGAACGTCGTCGTCCACGACGCGGTGTCGTCTTGGGATATTTCAGCTCTGAAGTGGATGAAGTTGAGGGATTGCTATCACCGCTTTCGAAACCACAACATGGTCCCACAGATAAATCACTGCTACTTGTACTTCTTTTGGACTCCACTTCCATTTCCCCATAATTCTCTGTTATTTGTTTCCTAGCCGCTTTGGTTTTCCAGGGTAGGTTTATCTTTTCACCTTCAGCTGGCTGTTCCAAGCATTCGGTGAGGCTGGCGCGCAATTTGTGTAATCGCAGCTGTAGTCGTCGTATCTTGGGTGGCGGAAGCTCTTCAATTTCAGTCTTAACTTGCTTTGGCTCTTCATGTGATTCCACCTCAGTCACGGGTTTCAAGCGACGTTTACGTTCCAGCTGTGATTCGGGTAGATGACTGTAGGCATCATTTTGCTGCTGCTGCTGTAGTTGTTGCTGTCGCTTGGCCAGTATTTTGGACTGCCGGTCGGCAATCTCTTGAGCATAATCCTGCAGACGTTGCTGCATACGAACACATTTTCGTCTAAATTTGGCCACCATTAGGAATTGGGCTTTGCATTGACGGCAAATCTCTTGGGGTAGTCCATCTTCGCGGCTGATCTGGAAATGTAAGAGAGTGGAAATTAAGTAAATTAATCTGGGTTTAGCAAAAAGTTTAAGCAAGACAATAAATTTTAAATTTAAGAAGTCTCATCGATTGTTCGACGATCAAGGATTCGCTCGGTCTATATTAACATATTATAGTGAAGTCAAATTAGGAGAGAAATCCTTATTGTTCTAATGCCTAATTAAATACATACAATTTCAGGTGCTTTGGTATAATATAAAGCAGCGGTGGGCTCGCATTTACTTCCATTGCTCTAAAAGATAGTTTTCGGGAACTGGCGTCACTTAAAAGCATAAGAAATTGCTTCAAGGCGCCTAGACGCAGAAGCAAACGTCGCAACAAAAGCAATTGCCTCGGTTCAAAGCGATTTAAAGCAGGGGTGCCCGCGCTATATGCGCATGAGGCGCTTTTGTTGTTGGTTTGCGCGAAGGCTTATGGCATGCGCTTAGGACTAACGCAAAACGAAATTGTAGCAACAACTTCGAATGTGTCTCTCTTCTCATTCTCTCCTATGCTCTTGCGAAACCAAAGGCAACAACAATACGTGCAAAGCGGATCGTCGATTTTGTTTTTGTAGTCGAGCCACAAGCACACACAACAACCGGTTTTCTCTTTTGTTTTCTTGTGGTTGTTGTTGTTTCTGATTTTAAATTTTTTATCTGAGTGTGTAAAAACGCACGCATAAGAGATATTTGGACACCTCTGATTTAAAGTAACAAAATCCACGAGAACCGCGGCGCCAAGGCCCATACGCAGAAGAATTCTTTTTATAAAAACCTTTTAACATATTAGTTTCATTAAACCACATATCCCCATACTGGCGTACATATCCTCGTGGCTTGGAAGAGGTTCCACTACTACTCAAAGTAATGCGTCGTAGAATTATTCCAAGTTGAATTATGGTCCCTTTTTATTTTGTTTCGATGTGTGCTCCAAATGACATTCGTGGCGTTAGGATTACGCAGATACTTATACTCCGAAGTGATTTTATAGGGTTCGATTTGAAAAACCATTGCTCTGAAGCAGCAAGTCGGTTGCCATTGCTGAAAACCATTATTTCGGATTTCGGCATGTTCACTTCCATTCCCCGTAAGTCACAGTATTTTTCCAAGCGTAAAATCATTTTCTGCAATATCATCGTCCGATAAAATGACAATGTCATCGGCGTATAGCAGTAGTCTTACCCTAACGTCCTCGATATAGAGTCCTCCTTCCAATTGATCATAAAGATTGATTAGATATAACGTGAACAGCAGAGGAGAGAGTAGACAGCCTTTTCCACCAACATCAAAATTTTCTGGTACACACAAATTTTCCGTATTTTTATACATTGGAGAAAGTTCAATTTGGTGAACCCAGTTGTAATTTAATAAAATTGGTGTTTGTAACCATAGAAGGAAGAATAAAGTATATGATCAGCACGACGAGCTGAGTTGATTTAGCCCTGTCCGTCAGTCCGTCCGTCTGTCCTTCTGTTTCTATGCTATCTCCTCCGTCATTTTAAAAGCTATCCTCACCAAACTTTCACGAAGCTTTGGTACAAATACGTAATGAACCGGATCAGAGAAATATACAGAGAGATTGAAAATAGTCTTAAAGAGAAAAATTTTTTTTTAATGGAAATCCTCAAAGTAAATAAGAATTTAGAAACGAAATGAAGACTATTATACAGGAGTGAAAACATTAGTGAGAAAACTTTTGTTTTTAAGAAAACGTCCTTACAGCAACTCTATTTTATAACTTAAAATAAAATGGTGAAAGATGATACATATAGCTATAGGAAGACGGTAAAAAGTAGTGGAAAAATTTTAATGAAAATTAAAAAAAAACAAAGTGGTGAAACGGAAAGCAACTAAGACGTCGAACAGTTGATGAAGAAAATTTTTTGTTTTTTAATGAAAACGTCCTTTTATGGATATTTTATATACTTGGACATATTTACAAAGTTTTATTAAAACGAAACAATCAGTAGAATGAGTGAAAAAAAGTTTTTTTTTAAGGATTCCAATTAAAAGTGTATTAGCTTTTCATGATTCAAAGTTTTGAGCTAAGGGTAGACAAACTTGGCAGAAGTTACCTTATTTTTATAAGTGGAATGATGAAAGACTCATTCCATATGGATAAAAAGTGAAAGAGTTCAAGGGACAGGTTACTACTGATGGACTAAATCAGTCATGACTTTAACTAAAAGGTTCTCATTACGCCCACTTAAACTGCTAATCGTTGTAGATCTAAAATATAAGTTTCTTTCTATTAAGTTAATAGGCACTAAGAAGCGATATTGATGCAAATGGTTGTCAAAGTTTATATGAGGAAAACTTTTTCCTCATTTTCCTTAACTCATATTGAAGCGTTCTTGAATTAACTGCTGTATCAAAGGTATATAGAGATATTGGCACAGTTATATACAAATTTGAGTGGTATGTAACATTCAGCTTGAACCACTTTTTAACTAATTTATTTTTAATTTAAGGACTGAATTATTGAAGAAGTATTTTAAGAAACAATCGGGGGTGTCCTGGAAATCTCCAGAGATTTCGGCTTCGGTTGGTTTGCAAATCGCTAGAGAAATCCGTCGGTGTCCCAGAACTTCGAGAGATTTCGTTTTCTTCGAATAAGATTATGGTCCTACTACAAAAACAGTGATATCTTGCGTGGGTTCTTGAAGTCGCTATTGGTTGGTTAGTGTATTGGCTGGTTTGTGTATTGGTTGGTTTGCCAAAATCCACCAACAAAATACGAGAGGTTTGAAACCAACCGAAAGAGATTTCTAGGACACCGAGAATTGGTTTTAGGTTGGAATTTGGTTGGAAGAGGTTTCTGGGACACCGCCGAATCTGACTTTTTAAGGTTGTCGATTTCGATCTAATCAGGCGAAAACGGAACTGTTAAATGTGCCGGCTTTAATAAACTGACCGTGATTTTCGGCTTATAACTTAAAATTCCCAAATATTTTCATTCGACACTCTGATTGACAAAACGTTTCATACGAATTCTTTAATCGTTTCTTGAAAATCACAACTCTTACCAATTCCGATCAATCGAATACAGGAACGAGAACAGGCCTGAATATCTTTAACAACAGTAAGCGTGAACCAAAACAGCAATTAAATTTGATCCACAAAACCATTTTGTCAACCGAAACCTTAGTTTTACAGCTCGTTAAACCGTTCCCTGCACAGAATGTAAACAGTTTGCTCTTATTATAGAACTAGTAAATGTCATGTCTACGCATTGTACCATATCTTTGGACTAGTTGCCAACTCAAAGATGAGTTTCAAGTTATTTTGACAGCTTATCAGGGCAATTCAACAATTAAAAAAAAATTACCGCTTCAACATTTTGCTGTGACAAATTTCCGACGGCTTTTTGCACATTTTTTCTGCATTGACTAATTATGGACGTAAATTGTGGCTAATTAAAATTTTTTGTATACATATTTATTTTATTTCTTCTTGACACTGATCAATTATACAAACAATACGGAATATTATTTCAAACAGATTTATAGATTGTCATTACAGCACCAACAATTTGGCTTCTTTATTTCAATTTGGTTGTCGTTTGTACTCGTCTTGTATGTGTGCTCGATTGTTATTTTTATGAGACTCTCAATGCGTACAAGGGGAATTTTATTTTATTTTACATTTTATTCGGTGCATTTGCATCTATTTTTATGTCCTCGTCTCGTTTTTGAGGGACGACCGGCGGCATCGGCATTTAATTTAATTGTCATTTGACGACGTCCACCAGACCAGTCTTTCCTCTGGCATTGTCAACAGTTTTCTTTTATTTTATTTTTCCGAAATGTTAAATTTCCGTTCCTCTTACTGTCGACCTATGCATAAATTTGGTCTGTTCAAGTTTTATGTCACTTTTCGGTACTGAGGTATTCGTAGGCTCCCCTTTTTGGAATTACCATAACCATATCTCTAACCAAATCACGTTGCCGTTTCTTTGTTGTCGATTTTTGCTTATTCGTGCTGTACAAATTTGTTTGGTATCAGCATTCTCCATCGCACTGTTTCCTTTCACCAATTGCAGGTATTCTTTATGGAATAAAATCGAAAAAAAAAAACAAAGATCTTGAACTTGTGTACTTTCACTGGTTGAGTAACGCACTATTTTATAAAATTTGTAAATTCATCACAAAATAAGTTCCATAACAGTTATCTGCCAACTTAATATTGGGATCAACCCAACATGAAACCTAATTTAAATGATCAGTTTCTTTAAAATTATTTTTCATGTTTTATGTTGTTGTGGTATTTGCCACTTTTAATGAAATCGCTCATTTGGAAAACAAAGGTAAATTATTTGCTCCAAATCACAGCAGACAACGTCATCAGGTTTGCCAGTCGAGTGCTTCGCTAGACTTTAACAGACAACACCTGTGTTTTTTTTTTTTTCTTTGCAGATTATAGTTGGCCATAAATTTTAATGTCGTTTACTTTCCAAAACAAATATGCAAACATTTTGTTGGCCCTGTCAATTTCAATGTCAATTAATTAATTCATAATTTGAAAATGACTTAACAATGAATGAAGTAAATGAAAAAAAAGAAACTAAACGGAAGTAGTAATTTATGAGTGGCGGCCAATAACCTTGATTAAGAGTGGATATCTATTTGATAACCACTTTTATTGTGAATATTTTATTCAAAGATTACTGAGCCAATTATGATTGAGAAAGAAGAAAGAAATGAAGAGGAAATGGTGCAAGAAATTGGGGAAAATCTATATCAGTTTTCCTACATACTTATTGACAAAAAGTCCTTGACAAAAAAGTCATTTTTGAACATAAGGGGTGGTGCCCACAGCCTGCTTACGGCACAGCAGACACCAGACCTGAGTGAGTTTTATAACAACATTTGCTCTGTTTATAATTTTCACACAGAGAAAACAAACGATACGTATTTCGCCCTGACTAATTTCACATGATATATGTAAAAAACAGAAAGTTAAACGTGGTATGTAGAAAAACTTCATGTTATATGTAGAAATAAAAAGAATAATCGAAGCATGTAGAAAAGTAAAATGCAGCGTGAACAAAGGAATATACAAAACATAAGAAAGTCTAATTATTGCCAAAAAACTTCAACATTTTTCATACACAATCTACACACAAACAAGAAAGATAGTTTCAAACCCTACTATAACATACTCTGTACCTGTGATGAGCTGCATATCACCGTTGCGACCGGTGCTGCCCATAATTGTTTGTTTTCCTTATAACTCGAATATCGTTCATCCGATCTATAGCGTATCGATTAAGAATCCCGAATACTAAATTTTTCCAGAAGGTTCGAACCTTCTATTTATAAAACTGTGGGAGATATGACGATTTTTTCCGTATTGCGAGGGCGGGAGGGGGCGTGGCCAAAATTGAAAATAAGCTTGATCTGCCTGCAAGTATAAGAAACATATGTTCCATACATGTCAAACATCTATCTCTTACCATCTCTGAGATCTGTTTGTTCATACGGACGGACAGACGGACACTTCTTCTTCTAGTTCCGATCCCTTGTGGGACATAGGGCATCAACCATTCCTCTCCTCCAGCGAACTCTGTTGTTGGCCGTCGCTTTCAGTTCTCCCCAATCTTTCCCGATGCTTTGCGCCTCTCTACCGACAGTCCTCCTCCAAGTTTCTTTGGGTCTGCCACGTGACCGCCCGATTCCGTCCAACGGGTTCCATTCCATTGCCTTCCTTGCGATGTTGTTCTCCTTTTTCGCAATGTATGTCCTATCCAGCTCCATTTCGACACTCTCCATATTCGCTCGTTCAAGTAGCTCAGAGTTCCGTATTCTGTCAGGCCAGAATATGCAGTAGATGCGTCGCAGGCAACGGTTGACAAATGTTTGGAGTAAATGCTGAATTCTACATATACCATACAGCTATGCTCCCATTTTCGCATTCGCAAAAGTTTTCCGATTTGGAGAGCAAATTTGGTCAAAAAACCGGTTTCAAATCGCAAAACTTTTGCGAATGCGAATATGCAAGTATGTCTGATAGAAAACAACTCGAAACGTGTTGTTGATCCCATTCGCTCATCATAGCTTTTCGCTACTCTTCATCTAATGTGATTTACGGCAATGTCGCGCAAGTGCTTGATAGTCGTATGGGCTAAGATGCCGGCATTTATGTTTTATGTTCCGAGGCAAGGTAAGTGAGCTGTGAGTTCGATTACCAGACAGACAGACTAACAGAAGGAAGTCTTTGCCCTCCCATGCTACTTCCTCCCCCCCCTTACCGCACTATCCTTTTTATCATTCTCTCTTTTGCAAATAGTTGTATTTAGGTTGGTTTTTTCCGTGTAAAGGCTGGGCCCTAAGCGTGGAATGTAGAATTAGAAAGTAGAATTAAGATATGAGAAAAGAAAACGCGGTAGAAAAGCTACATAAACGTAATGAGTGGAATATCACTGTCAAAACGTGTAGAAAAACAAATTTTTCGTGTAGTTTTTGCATATTTTGCTTTCTCTGTGCAAAGCAATCGACTGTTTGCCTTTCACCTTGAAATTCTTTGGTGCAGGTTTACGAGGCGAAGTCCACACAGATTTATTCTCCGTTCTTCCAATATAATTCCATGGTTTTTATTGACAATTTTACTTCTCCTTCCTCTTCTCTTGTGCTGGTACGAGGTGATTTTGTTGCTTTTAAGGTTAATTCTCAGAAAATTCAAGCAGGGATGCAAACCGATTCTGAACGGAAAAAACTATACCAAACCGCTTATTTGAGCTCGGAAATCGCACCGCGAACCAAAAATGCAGAACCGAAACGTTAAATCGTAAAAGAATGCTGTTTGGTTCGTATTCAGGCTTACTCAGGCACAGCTTTTCACTACCCTTAGGTCTTAGATAATAAAGCTAGCTCTACTAATTATATTCAATAAAGAAGTCAAATTGCATCAAACTGTTTGTATGGATCCACTAACCTTCCAACCTCTAGAGCTTTAAACAACCTTTCAACAAGTGATTAAAACTGAAATAATACATTTTGATTTTGGGATTCTCTGTTCTCCTACAAAAACATTGTTTCCAGAATATCCGACTCGAAGGATCATGACGTAAAAACCAAGAGATTCTTTTTCTAAATGTTGTATTTCTCAATCAATATTACTTTAGCCAGTGCCGTACTTTAATGTTAGCTCTTTAAAGTTTGCAAAGAGATGAGTAGGCATACTTCTCTCTCAGGAGATTGCTTACTTTTAAATTCAAATTGTTTGGTTCAGATTGAAATAACTACATTTGAATTGATTTTCGAGGCTATTTTAATGTTTGCTAGGACTAAAATTCAAATAAAAAAGCGAGAAGTCGAAATCTTTATTCAAAAAAGTTTAACCGAATCAAAACCACGGTTTGCCTTGCCTATAAAACCATGATATGAGCCAAACAGTGGTTTAAAATGTCTGAAAACCAGGGTTTGTCAAGTAGAGCGAGACCAAAATGTGAGAGTGTATTGGTGTGCGACAATAAAGCGACGCAAACTAGCTCTGACCTGCCATCATCGACCACAAAAAACAGCGTTTGCAGAACTAAAAAGTTTTCCCATTGCTTAAAAATGAAAAGAAAAATCAATCCATTAAAACCTTGACCAGTGCACAATACAATGGCCACAGTTCTCCACAACAATCATTCAAATAATCGCAAACAAAAAGTAAACGAAGCCCGAAGCAAAGTTAAATGTGTCTCCGTTTCGAAACAATTGATATTTTAGCCCATTTTCTTCCTAGTTTCTCAACGACAGAAAAAATAACCAAAACTGCAAACAAAAATCAGGGAAAAACTGTGTTAAATTTCACGAATAACCTTAAAAAGAAAAAGCCAACAGATTTTTAGCTAGACTATAAAGTAAATTGATGTTGGTTGGAGAGGAAAATTAATAACTGAAAACTGTTGCAAACAAAGCAACAACCATAAATAAAAGTTTTCCAGGCAAGAGAGGGAGACGAAAGACACTCAGACAGACAGACACTTTGGGATAACAAATCGCTGGTATGCAAACATAAATTTACATTTTTGATGATAATTCTCTTGCCTTACAAGGCGCCAACTTCTTTGACAATGCCAATGTTTAACTAATTAAGCGTTGAGAAGGGGAGGATAACATTTCATCTGGAACCAGTTGCGACTCTAATGTAGCCATAAAAAAAAGGCCACCAGCAAATTGTAATCAAATTGTATGAGGCCCCCAATAACGACAGAGAGCTAGAGAGAGAAAGCCCAACCAGGAGCCAGCACACTTAATAAATCATGGCAGGCAGGCAACAAAACACAGCAAATTAGACAGTACCCTGCCCCCTCTTAATGGTTAGCTTTTTGTCAGCCAACCCAGTGGAGGATGTTGGCCAAGAGGGGGGTGAACGCTACACAGGAGGATTTTCAACACCGACTGGTGGGCGTGTGCGAGTGTGTGTTGGTTTGTTGCCTTTTTGCACATAATCCAAACCAACCCACTTGTGGATCTTGTTGGCTTTGACAATTTGGCTTAATTGCAGCGGACGCAACAAAGTAAGCAAAACACACACAAAAAGCAACAAAAAGGATGCTGTGTGCAAAACTCTCTCACTCTGTACCTCTCTTTCTCTTTTCCCCGATGGGTGTGCGTGCTAATAGGCGGAGCAATAAAAGCCGCAACCAAACGAGAGGAGGAACGTGTGGGGGTGAGGGGGACACATGACATAAACCAGGCCACCAACGGGATTTCAATGGAATGGGAATTAATTGTGCCCTACATTCAAAATCAGGCATATTGATTGTACAGAATATAAAAAAGGAATTTAAGTTGGTTTAAAAAAGAAATCACATGAGAATAGTTGATTTTTGATTTCCTTTACTCTTTTTCTTTGGTTTTTCAAATTGTGAAATTTAACGAAATTTGAGAAAAACCTTAAGTCTTTCACAATTCGGTAGATAGATCGACAAACCAAGTTTGGAAAAGGTTAAACCAAACTTGGAGCGTCATATCCACAAGTTCACACACACATTGCACTCTACACAGTCCGCATGGCGCCACATTTAAAAGAGATAAGTTATTTTAAAATTTCTGAACAGCTGATATAAAATCTTAAATAAAAGTCTTAAAAAGACATCTGTGAAATTCAGTCGTATCTCATCACTGTCTTCATTTGATCGATAAGGATAAGATAGTGGTTACCCTTATTTGTGTACAGGTACAGGATATCTTGTAGACTGCAGTCGATTTAACATTCTTTCCATCCTTCGGATATCCAAATGGTTTCTAAAAGAATTGTACGGTTCTTAAATATTTGGTAGTTTTACTCGAAGTGGTTGCATCTACTTAAAGTTCATATCTTTCCCAACATTTTAATGCCTCTACCTAAAGTCAAATAATATACAACTACATTCATAAGCTTTAGCCTCTCTGACTGGTATTTGTTTCGCTCTACCACGTCTGTTCTAAACCTCATTCTTTCAACATATTTTCCAAAAGAAAAGGTAAAAGAAAAACCATAATAAGATTAATAATTTGATTTAGGAACCACAGACTGGAAAAGAATGTTAAGGGGAAAGAACAAAGAATAAACCTAAAAAAAAAAACATGGCATTGAAATAAGTTAGGGGGCAAGAAGAAGGAGCAGTCCAGCCACTTTGTTTCTGATAGAAATTCCTCGGAGGAAACATCCATGTACATTGTACAGCCAAGACAGTTTAAATAATTTGATTTCGTGATCCTATGCAATTTTAGTAGTCAACTTTGTTGCCATAAAACATCAATCAAAAAGAAGGTCATGTTTTGGAAAGATCCTAATCGTTTAAATGTCGAGTCGTACCTAAAAATTCCGATCCGATGCGGCCATTTTACAGTTTTGTTCTCAGTCTCATAAATATGTATTGTTTGGCAGAGATTTTCAGAGAGTGTATTTGTTTATGCAAGGCAGCTGCTCTTGTTGTTCCGTATTTCTTCGATTTCTGCAAAGGCAAACAAAATTCACTACAAATACATGCGCATATCTTTGTTTGTACTCGTATGATTTGCAGTTTATCTTCTCTCTTTCTACGATCTTCTTATTCAAGTGGAAGGCTCCTATGAAAACACCCAACTGAGAAGATGTCCAGGTATTGATATCGTACCAAAGGGTAAGGGTTTTTGGGCAGCACAAACATTGACTGGCAGCCTTTCCTTGCCCCGCTTTTAGTCTACATTTTCTTAAAGTTATTCGAAGAAGATTTAAATGGCTTCTGTCAATAATGTTTATACACAAACATTTACCAAACGATTTGAACAAATTATTGTACAAATTACAGATTCTATTATCATAAATTAGCCTTGGTCTTTACACAGAGAAAAAAAGAAGTACTAAAATTAAGTTCTTACTTAAATGAGTATGGCCGGGTGGCTAAGCAGCTAGTGTGCGCGACCGCTGTGCACTTTACACCCGGTCACCCCTCTCTGCTGTTGGCGACAGCTTTGTAGTAATTAGCCATGGAAAGCTTTTTACACTGCCGTTCGGATTCGGCGTTAAAATGTAGGTGCGAAAATTAGAAGCGCACAAGCCAAGAGATTGAGAAAGAATCGGCTTTGTCCCTTTGGGGCTATGTCAAGCCATTTAACATTTTACATTATAAGTATGATGTTGAAAGTAAACATATCTTTATGACAACTTATCAAATTTGGATCGATTTGAGACTCTGTTTCACGCTCCTTAGAAAACTTATCCAGCTTGGTTTAGTTTAAGACACTATTTCTAATAGCCGCCTTATAGCCGATCAATCCGACTGCCTGTAATTCACTCATTCTGTTATACATAACTCAAAATAATCCATTTAATGTTTTTAATTGAGTTAGAAATATTGTTCTCTCAGTGTTGAGTCAATCTGGTAGGGGAAGAAGGGGTGTTCTGAGCCATGGGGTGTTGTGAGCCACCCGAATATTGGCCCCAAGCAAAAATGATTAACAGCTTTATGTTTATGTCTAGTTTCTCTCCTCTTATTACCAAAATTCAAAACTTTTTTGGAATCTAAAAAGTAAGTATGACAGAAATACTTTAAAAAAAAATTAAATTAAAAAAATTGTTGTTTTAGGTTTTTTGGCGCCAATAAAAAAAAAGTGATATATGGGGTGTTGCGACCACCGGAATTTGTCCCTGCAAAAAAGTCGGTTTTGACTTCCCAATAGAATGTTGCAATGATACGCAAAAAGGCAGAAGCAAAACGCTCAAAAGAGGACAAAAAACATTAAAAAAGCCACAAAAAACAGCCACTAGCATAACGTGCTCGTAAATATAAGAAAACAATGCGGCTGCCGTTTTTTATTGATATTTTTTATTCAGATTATAAAAAAAGATATTTTTTTTTGAATTTAAGAAAACCAAAAACCACGAATTTTTAACTTTTAAACGGGTGACTCACAACACTCCACAAATTTTTGAAATGTCAAAAAAATCACTTTTTTACAAAATGATATGAAAATACCACACAATTTTTTTCCCAAAAACTAATGATAAGCAAAGTTACATGCATCTTTTAACTAAAATACAAAATTTCCGGAATGAAAAAAAAATATTGAATTTTGGCGAAGTTATGTTCGAAAAACCTTACTATGATCACAACACCCCATCTCCCCTATAATATTTTATATTTGAAATGCTCATTAAAGAAGTTTGGAGAAAGATATGAAAAATTTACACAGTAAAGAACACGATATAAGGAATATTTCTGCATTATTAACTCAAAATCGTGTTTTTGAGTTGCGACAGTACATTGAAGAACAATATTATTTTCACAGTTACGACACCGGTCGCAACGGTGATGGGCAGCACTTCACAGGTACAGAGTATGTTATAGTCGGACTTGATCGACTTTTTAACTTGTTTTATTGTTGAACATGGACAGAACAGGAACTCATAAGCAACGAGCACACGTGTGATGAAGCGGTAAATTACAGTAAAGAATGTACTCATATGCTTATCTAATTTACACACGGCGTAAATTCGTATAGGACTTGAAGTTTCAACAATTTTGAACCAGAGGATATAGTTGGCCGTTGTAATTGGATAATGAGATCCGAAAAGATCGGTATTTTCATACTTCTGGGAAATCTTAGCATATAATTTAGTCGATAGCAAGTGCTAAAAGTATCTCATGACAATACTGTGACATAAATAAAACTATTTCGTTCTTATTTTAAGTCAATCAATTAACATCAAGGCTGCGAAACGGTCCGAAACCGAACCCCTGAGAACCGATTCGGTTCGGGTTTTTTTTTTGGGTTTGGGGTTTTGATAATTACTTATAATAACTTTGGTAATTAAGATTAAGTATATGAAAAGAAAGGTATATTTTATTAATTATTAACAAATTAATAAATCGAACCTTGGACATTACAATTGGTTCGAACGCAGGGAACAAACCTTCTGCAGAATTTTAGAGGCTTGCAGCCTTGATTAAAAAATTGTTAAATGACTTCTTTCTACAATTTGAAAGATATCGATTTTAAATTGAAATTTATTTACCTAAAGTCTATCATTTCTCAAATTTTCATAAAGATCGGATGAAAAGAAAACACAACTTTAATATGTTATCATTAATGTTAATGCATGGTTTTAAATAAGGGAAGAATACCGAGTAGTTCTTCCCCTGAAGGGGTCACCCAAATTTCTTAGATGATCAGAAATGTAATGTGAACAGTCACTGAACAAAGAGTAGGGGTAAGAAAAAAAGAAAGGTGTGAGTTTGGCTAACACTCACGGGGCCTTTATGTGAATCATGTTGTATACGATAAGCTCCGCCTTTCACATTCTTGCGGTTGTGGGGTACTTTATACTCTATATATGCGGGTGGGTATTTAAGTTCTTGATATTAAACTCTCGTTACTCAGTATTTGATACTCAGTATTAAGTACTCGGTACCAAGTTTCCGATACTCATTAGTTGATACTCAGTACTCGATTCTTAGTACTCGATACTTATTACTCAATACCAAGCACTCGATACTCAGTACCCGATTCTAAGTATTCGATACTTAGTACTCCATACTAAGTACTTGATACTTATTTTTCGATACCAAGTTCTCAGTTCTAAGTACTCGTTTCTAAGTATTAGAGACTAAGTATTCGGTACTTAGTACTTGATTCTAAATATTCGAGTATAAGTACTCGATGATAAATTTTAAATACTCAGTATTCTGTGTTTTGGTCTTTGATTTTGTCTTTGCGTTTGTTTTTGTGTTTGCTTTTATATTTTTTTTTGTTAGAATTCCTTTACACTGCCCGACACATGAGATAGGCCTGCGTCTTGTTTCGTCTATGAATTTGAAAAGTTTTTCACACTTATTACAACCAACAAAAAGGACTACTAGACTATTACGTCTCATGTGGCTCATGCATGAAACAGTTCTCCAGTTTTTCCAAAACCGACGCGTTTCTAATTCGGATTCGGTTCCCAGCAAAATACTTTATACTCTGTCTCCGAGTAGTTGAATGAATTTACAGTTCCTTGACAAATTCGTTTTAAATTCGTCAACGCAAACCAGAAATAAGAAGATCTTATCAAGTGACCTTAAAGAATAGTTGTTCCTAAATCTCCCTTCCTCTGTTAGTGCATGGAGGAGGCCTTATCTTATCTATTGTAGACAAGTTGCGACACTTTCTAGAGATCAAGATCAGCAATTTTATGTACATATATATATTACAGTAGGCAGCAAATTAAATTTCATTTAAAGATCAAAGCCAAAGGTCATTTGTGGTTGTATTACTTTTGTAGGGGATTCTTCAGAAAAAGTGAAATAAACTGAAACAGAAGGAAGCGACGGGCAAACCTTTCTACTTAATTTGATTGGAATATGCGCAGGAGGTACAGGGCATGGTCGCGTGGTATGCCAGTGGGGGATTAGCACGCAAACACACACACACACAGCAGCCGCCCGCCCCACCATCATCCTGTCTGTCAGTATGTCTACTGCGCTTTGGTTGGCTGATTGTTTCTGGCTCTCGACATCGTCCGTCCGTTCTTGTTTCGGTGGCTGCAAAATGTCAAAAGCGGTGAAAAATGAAGCCCTCGGCTTTTGATGTTCTGCTGTTGTTGTTGTTGTTGGGCCACCCTCAGCATTAATTTTTCATTGGCGTGTGTCCGGGACAGCCGCCAGTAGGAGGGATAAATCCATAAAACAATTTGAGAAATTAAACAATCAAAAGGCGTTAAGTGTTGCTGACTTGTGTTGTGTGTTGTTGTGGGGGGGTTGTAGCTGGTTTGTTTGTTGTGGTTGTTGTTGTTGTTGTTGATGTTCTTGTGAACCAGCTGCTTGTGTTGGCTTCTGTTTGTTTACTTGATTAACCTGAATAAGGGGGACTCAACATCAGCGGACGCTTTAGGATTTGTCACACATCATCATAACGGTTTATGTTTTTATATCCCTACTCTCTTATTTCAGAAATTCCGGGGTGTGAAATGTTTTTATTAGTATATTTTATTTCGTTTGTTGAAGTAAACATTAGAGGGGGGGTTAATTCTGCGCATAATTGAGATAAACTTTGATATGCTAAGATATGGCCACCAGGTGAGCAGAGTTTTACAATCACAGAACCTTATCAAATTGCAGACCAAAATTATATTTTTAAAGAGTTTTAATTAGATGGCATTGCTAATCTCTGAAACTACACAGAACATTTTTTATATGGTCATGGACAAACTAAAAGTTTATAACATCATCAGTTTGGCAATATTTGTTTTTTCTTTTTAGATCCATTTCATTATCTCAAACTTTTTTTTCAAAAATATTTATAAAAATCCATTGGGAAATTGGTCTTATTTTGGTTTTAGCTCTCTTCTTTCTAGTTCTCATCACATGCCAAATTTTCTCGCCACATTGTTTGACATTAATCACCATTTAATTAGTAAAAATGCCAGAGGCGTAGGAGAGCTGCTCTTTGTTTTGGTTTATTTGTTTATGTTTATTTTTGCCTAGTCTTCGCTGCTCACTTTGTGAAATAAACAATTTGCTAGTGTTTGAACTTTTCATGTTTTTTTTTCTTCTAAATTTAATATGCAATTGGCCGCAGTCCCAAATTAATTAAACATATTTTTGGCTTTTGCATAAAATTAAATAACAAAATGGTCTGTGAAATGTGCAAAGTGAATGCCAGCCAACCTACGATGTGTCACCTTCGAGGGGCTTAAAGTGTTGCAAGTGCAACCAACTGACACAAGGGATTTTGCGCTCGCTTTTGTTGCACAGTTCAAAAGAGAGAATAGAATTTTTATTTATTTAATATTTGTTGTGCCGGATTTTGCATTTTCTCATTAAGAAGTAAAGTGTTAACACAAGTTGAAATGTGCTAAAAATCAACAACGACACTAAACACACGAGACAAACAAAACTACTTTACACATTTGAGCTTCTTTGGAAGTGCAGTAAAGATCAGGGCTGCAAGCCTCGTGATAGATATGTATTTTAAATGCATGTGAACGCTGTTCAATAGTTATAACCATTTCCCAATTTTGAAGACTACAAAATATTGGAAATTTATGTTGAAATGTTTCAAATTATAATGATTTTAAACACAAAACGTAGAGGCGTGCTTCCTTTTGGCTGTTGCATACTTTTCACAAACTTAATATACGCACCCCTGGTACAGAGTATAAAAATCCTCATACAAACTTTTCCGGGCATTTTCATCGACTTCGGGATCATAACTGAATCGGGTCTATGGCAAATCTTAGATCTCTAGGATAAGCGATGTGGGCTGTGGGTTTAAAATCAGTCTATCAGTCAACTGTCAGTCGGACAAAGAGATTATTTATATGCAGGACTGTCGTCGTTTCCGCATTCGATCGATCGGAATTGTTAGGAAATCCGTTGAAGCTTTCAGCAATCAAGACGATTGAACACAGATATGATAAATGACACAAGTATCGGAAAAGTATCGGGTTTCTTGTTCCGATTTCGCAAAATTTCATCGAAATCGAAAGTGAAAACAGGCCCCATAGATTGTGATTTTTCTTTGTGGGTTTTGTGAGTCACTCTTTCTGATTCATGGAACAAGTTTCATTAAGACAAGTCGAGAGTTTAGAAGATATCCCTTAATAATTTCGCGATAGAGGAAAACTTTTTTAATCTAAATAGAAGGTCGAAAGACAAAACCTGACCTAACTGAAATTAGGGTAAAACCAATTTTAAGTGGATGTTTGTAACGCATAGAAGGAAGCATCTCCGACCATATAAAGTATATATTCTTGATCAGCGTGACGAGCTGAGTTGATTTAGCCCTGGCCGTCTGTCCGTCCGTCTGTCTGTTTCTATGCTATCACCTCCGTCAGTTGTAAAGCTATCCTCACCAAACTTTGCACGAAGTCTTTTGGTACTTTTGGTGGCCGGGTGGCTCCGCGGCTAGTGGGCGCGACGGCTGTGCAAGAGGTCGTGGGTTCGATCCCGCCTCGGAACATCTAATGAAAAGTTTTTTCTTTGAATAAACTTTACACCCGGTCACGCCTATCTGCTGTTGGCGCCAGCTTTGTAGTAATTAGCCATGAAAAGCTTCTCAAGCTGCCGTTCGGATTCGGCGTTAAACTGTAGGTCCCTTTCTCTTGTGCGAAAATTAGAAGCGCACAAGCCAAGAGATTGAGAGAAGCTCGGCTTTGGCCCTTTGGGGCTGTGTCAACGTGACAAGCCTTGGGGCTGTGTCAACTAGACAAGCCATTTTACTTTTACTTACTTTTGGTACAAATACGCTGCACATTTGTCGGATCCGGCCGGATCGGATGACTATAGCAAATAGCTGTCATAGGAACGATCGGTCGAAAAACTAGTTTTAGTGCGAAAAACTTTTTTGTTTTCAATTGAAACGCCTCCAAACCTCGTATTTCTTAGTTTACTATGCTTTTCCATGATTCCAACCAATTTGGTCGAAATCGGACATCTATATAGTATAGCTGTCATAGAAAAGTATTATCTGAAAAGTAGTCTTAGAAAAAAACTTTTTGTTTTCAATGGTAATGTCCTCAAAATTGGCATGTATTCGTTTTATATGCTCTCACACGACTCTACAAATTTTGGTCAAAATCGGATGACTATAGCATATAGCTGCCATAGGAACGATCGGTCGAAAAACTAGTTCTTGTGAGAAAAACTTTTTTGTTTTTAATGAAAACGTCCTTATCTTTGGCATACACTTATTTTATATACTTTTACACAATTCTACAAAGTTTGGTCAAAATCGGATGACTATAGCATATAGCTACCATAGGAACGATCGGTCGAAAAAGAAGTTCTTGTGAGAAAAACTTTTTTGTTTTCATTGGGATCGCCTCCAAATTTTGTAATTAACTGTTTGCTATGCTTTTCCTTGATTGCACTAAGTTTGGTCAAAATCGGACATCTATATAGTATAGCTCCCATAGAAAAGTAAGGTCCGAAAAGTAGTCTTATTTAGAAAAACAAACTGCAAGGGTATACAAAACTTCGGCCGAGCCGAAGTTAACTTCCCCTATTTTTCGTCTTAAAATAGATCAATGAACTAAACGGTTTTGATTTGCGGTTTTTGGTTCGGTTCAGCAATATCGATATGACCCCAGTTCTGTTCGCGGATCGGGTAACGAGGAGGTCCTTGGTTTCGTTGATGGGACTCTTACGCAAAAATGTACTGTTTTCCACTTTCGCCCAAATTCACAAGCTTGACCAAGCACAATTTTGACAAAACTCGGGCAGGCTTGCATTTATCATACTCCATATCCATTTCATTTGATTTCTTTAGTCTTTCCGACAAACAAATCTCCATATAATCAATTCATACAAATCACACAATCAATTCCTGGCATTTGTTTTAATTTATTTTCTTAGCAAAGCTCAATAAGACCAAAAAACATCCCATCGCAAGCAAACACAAAGAGAGTCAGGCACAAAATGTGCAAAAATAAAATGTAACTGTAAGTTGCCCGATGCACAGCAAAAATAGCAACGTACTCAGCAGGAAGTCTGGATAAATACGAATAAATTGAATCCTAATTGTGAGAAATGGCTGAAAATGTGCCATGAACTGAACACAGCTTGAGAAAATTACGAAACGCATAACATGCGACTTAAAAATCACATAAAGGGCAAACTAAGGGACGTTTAAATGTCGCTGAACAAGACGTGGAGAAATTTTTACGAGCAAACGACAGAAAACAGAGAAAGCTGACAAATAACGAGAGCAATAATGCAAGATAGGCTTTTACCCCCTGGTGTTAACCCACATTAAGTACTGTGCATAAATATGCATTACAAATTGCCTACAATAGTAGCACAATTATTGTTTCGCAATAACAAGCAAAGGTTGGAGCAATGGTTGGAGGAATTTTTTAAAAAAATACGTCATAAGTTGATTGGAAATCAGTAGTTGATAGCAAAGTCTGCTAAGAAATATTATTTTCTAAGCTGGTAATGCTGTGACAGTTATCTCTTTCAAAGTTCACATCATTTTGTAAAATTTTAAAACTAATTTCGTCGATTTTCTTAACCTGCATTTTTTGAGTAAAGAAGTTGATTAAAGACCGATTTCTCATCTTCTAAATAAAGCTATCTGTAACCTAAACTTACAAATAAAAAAGTAAATTGTAAGATTATCTGGACTATCTATCTGAACTATCTAAAAGTTAAGAAATCGATCCCTTACTAATTAATAATGGTATCAAAAAAAATCCCCAAAGTGCCTTTTAAAATATGTTTTGGGTCTCTCGTTTGAGATTCTTACTGTAATATAAATTGAGGTTGGATTTTTTTTGCAACCACCGTATTCGCCTGACTGAGCAACGTGTGACTTTTGAACGCTCCGGGGACACCGTTTTGCGGCGACTAAAGAGCTTCAACGCAAAATGCCTCGCGCTCTAAAGGCAATAGCTAAGGTAGGATATACTGCGACACTTGGAAATTATTATTTGATACCAAAATGTCGACCATTTTCTCATGCGTGCCACTTGGTGATGTTTCCGTACAATCAACACATTGAACTGTAATCCTAAATAGAAGCTCTCAAATCAGTTGTTTTAAGCAAGGCTGTAACGAGTGAAAACTAAAAATCTGCACAAACTTTGACATAAAAGCTTTCGGGATGACATTTCTTTCTCTTTGTTCTCCTGTCAACACGTTTTCATGCCCCCCTGACAAAAAATTTTGGCAAGTAGTCGCCATCATGCCGTCCGAGCAAGAACGTCTTCGTGATCGCGTTGTAAAACTCTACGAAATGCACGCTGACAAAGGTAAAGTGTTGACAGTAAACCATTTTACCCAAGAGGGCAAGTCCAAACGCACTATTTATAGTATTTTGCAACGAAAAATAATAAAAAGAGAAGTTGGAAGTGGTCGGAAAGCAAACATTATGACCGGACAAGCTGTCAGAAAGCTAATCCAACTTTTTAACAACAAAGACAACATAAGTCCACGAGATGCAGCCAGAAAATTTAATTGCAGCCAACAACACATCAGTAAAGGGCTGAAAAATAATAATATTGTTGCCAGACGTAAGCAAAGAGCACCAAGTTACACACCTGACCAAATACAAACTGTCAAATCTCAATGTCGGTGGAGGTGCAACCAATATCGCCTTTTTGCCAATATCCCTTTTGTACCAAAGGAACGGAACCAAACAAACTTGCCGCAGTGTCGTACAATTGAAGATTTTTTTGGAAGTCTGAGTGCTGCAGTTTACAAAAACAACTGGAAGGCCAAAAATATCAAAGAACTGACCAACAGGACTCGCTAAGGTATCCGGTTATGGTTGCATTTTAAAGTTTGTGCAGATTTTTAGTTGGCACCCGTTAATTCGCTCCAGAACCGACCGACTCAGAAGAGGTTTCTTAGGTTTCTAGGGTCTCTTGAAACTGACTATTATCTACGTATGATTGACTGGTTTCCAAACCATAAGAGTTAGGAAGCTGATTTATTTACAGTACCTTTAGTTTTATCTTATGCTAAATGGGAATACCAAGTTAAAATTTTATAAATTGTATCGGGAAATGTGGAAAATTTGAACCATAATTGTTTGTTTTTCTTATAACTCGACTATCGTTCATCCGATCTTTACAATGCCTTTGGCAGATCGATAAAGAATCCCGATTACTAAATAAAACCAAAAGGAACGAACCTTCTATCTATAAAACTGTGGGAGATATGACTGTTTTTTCCAATTTACGAGGGCGGGAAAGGGAGTGGCAAAAATTTAAAATAAACTTGATCTACCTGCAAGTATAAGAAGTTTTTGTCCCATAGACGTCAAACCTCTATCTCTTACCATCTCTGCGATCTGTTTGTTCATACGGACAGACAGACAGACGGACATGGCTATATCGACTCGGACGAAATTGATTGTAACATACATATAAAGTCGCCAGAAATGTTATGTACATTTAGGCCACATAGCGTATAGAAAATGCTTCAGCAAATCTTGACTGCTTAACTTCACTTCAAATAGCAGTTCCGCTTTGATAATCCTAACATCAAAACCATAGAACTATAAAATTGTTCACGACCCCCTATTAGCACTCGATTTTAACTGAGTGATGATGATCATCAGTTAAGCAGTAAGTCATCCACCATCTTCGCCTCCTTTGCCCACTTACCGGCACAGCTGATTAATATCTCTGTTTGCATACATATTTATGGCTTTCACGCGGAGCGAAATTCACAACATTTTTATGATGCAGCAGACCCAAAAAGATCGCCAAATGAAAAGAAACACGTCTTGTGTTTTTTAGGGAGATTTTAAGTGTGTCAATTTTATGAAAACAAAAGTCCAAAGAAAAGAAAAGAATTTCTTTTTAGCCGCGCCGTGACTCGACACTAACTAACAAATCTTCGCTCTACGATGTGGGCTATTGAACCCAAGCGAAACCGGCCAAACCGCATGAAAGCCTCGTTCGTTCGTTTTGTCTACAACATTTAAATGTATGTGCAAGGCAAATGTTATCAAGTGAAGAAGAACCCAACACTTGGACAAGTTCCAAAAACAAAACCAAACAACATTTCGTATGGACTTTACTCATTTCCATTATGCAAATGACGTTGTCTTTTCTGCGTTGACTGCGTCATCATTCTCCCAGCTCGTGCTAAGGTCAATGGCGACATATGCAGACAGAAGACGGAGGCATTTCTCGAGAAGACTTGGTTTATGTATTTATTTAACTTGACTGACTGATTTACTTAAAACTTTACGTTTTATTTGCCCACTGCGTTGTGTGCGATTTTATGTTTGCCTTTTTAGCAGAAATATTTTGTTATTTTTGTTAGCTTTTGGATAACCCCACACACATACACATGCACTTTCACTCTGCCACCATAAGGAAAGATCTTTTCAATGGAAAATTTAGCAACATTCTTTAGATTCCTATAAATAAACTTGGACAAATTGTAAATTTATTTTTCTAACGTCACATAAACATTCTTTGGGGGCGTGGGCGCCACCTCAAAATGTTTGTGAAAAATCTTGTCGACACTTTTTCGATGAGTAATGTTTATTAGTTTTATTATTGATTTATTTCGACAGTTTTTCCATGAGAAATGTTTATTAGTTTTATTAGTTATTTATTATTAAACATGCATCCTGAAGGATAGCGTATGGAGGGTATGCTCAGGGTTACGGACACAATGCAAGAACTACGAGTCAACCGAGAAAGAACCTCATCATTTTGGACATATTCGTTTACTCGCGTTTGCATGTTGGTTACACACTTAAGCTATGATCGTTCATCCTTTTGATATCTCAGCTTAATTCTATGGAATTTTAAGGAAAAACGCTGAAGCTCAGACAATATATAAAGGGTGATTTTTTAGCTATGATCTTTTTGGCAACACTGGTTTAAACAGCTCACGCACGTTTCGTGTTTTGCTTCACTGTCAAACATCTTCAGTTTGGTCTATAATTTAACCATGAATCGTCTTACAAACGAACAACGCTTGCAAATTATTGAATTTTATTATCAAAATGCGTGCTCTGTTAAGAAAGTTCATCGCTCGCTTCTTCCATTTTATGTTCAGTTTAATCGACCCACTGAAGCGGCTATTCGGGCTATTGTGACTAAATTTCGCAGCAAATTTACTTTGTTGGACATCACACCACCAACACGCTTACGTAGAGTGCGAACTGAATCGGCCAGTGCTAATGATGACCATCAATTATCGATTCGTCGCCGTTCGCAGCAATTGGGCCTCTGTTACTCAACAACGTGGAAAATTTTGCGGAAGGATTTAGGTTGAAGCCTTTCAAAATATAGCTGGTGCAAGAATTGAAGCCGAACGACCTACCGCAAGGTCGGCAGAGAAAAAAATGTCGGAAAAAAGAAAAATCGCTTCCATGAGGAAGAAAAAATTAGGTTAATAAATGCCGCAAAGAGGCAAAGCTAATCATTTTGGACCTTATCAATAACAGGCTCTGTATGCAGTCCACAAAGAGCTGTAACAGAGTTGATGCACAGCCCAGGAAGAACAACTACTGTAATACATATGTACTAAGTTTTATTGAATACAAACAAATAAATAAAGAAAGTGTTTTACATTTTTTATTGCTTGCACGCCAGCAGATTGCTGTCGCGCCTGGACGGTGTGTTTTGCTTTGGAGCCAATTGCAGTTCCAGCAATCTAAATAGGCAACTAAAACTGTTGGCGCTCATTTGGAAGTTTTGAAAGAAAAATTCTGTGTTTCGAATTTTTCCGTCCTTTATGATAAAGTAAATGTAAACGCCGTAATATTGTTAGTGTAGAGAGAGCGCAAAACTCCATCAACACTCAAATTTTGCAACTCTCTGTTCGCATGAGTATTTGAAATAGGCAACACGAGTTCAGTTTGAACCAAAAGCGTAGGTTCAATAAGTTGAGGAACCAGGAAGCAAACCGAACCTACATTGTTGAGCGTTCAGATACATGTTTTCTATCCTAATAAGTTTTCTTCAAAAGTTTGAGTTAAGTATTTTGGAGGGTAATGAAACCTTTAACATCTATTGAACCGCCACACCATTTTGAAAGAAGAACAAACTATTAAGAGCGACCATTACTACAGCAAGTACAAATGATCCGATTCGAAGATACTTACAACTAATCGATACAAAATGCCGCCCTTAGAGCTTTGCAGCCTAGCTAAATATAATCATTTTGAAGGTCAGTGAAGTAACAGAAGCCAAATGTTTATTGTCTATTTACAAATTTTTTTACCATGTGGAAACCATCTCCAGTACAAAGGAATGTGTTTTATTTACATAAGTTTTTTGTGCTTCTACACCAATTCAATATTACTCAATGGACGAATCGAGCTCTCTCTCTATCAGATCATAAATCAAACCCAGAGCATTTTGAATTCGACGCACCCAGGTACCAGCAAAAATAAAAATAATGTCTATATACGACGAATATGTTGTTTTTCCTCTACATAATTTGTTTTTTTTTTTTTATCTCTGCCCACAGCCGGTTTACCAAAGCCCAAGTATGTACGTAACTTTGAAATTGTTGTTGTTGCTGTAGGTAGTTGTGGTACATGCTTGTACTCGCATATAGTTGTCTATGGGTTGTCTGGCGGCTTTTTGCATTTGTTGGCGTTGCGCTCTATTTGACTTTTACTTTTCATTTGCCGTTCATATTTCCGCCTTCTCCTACTCCGCCTCCTGCTCTCGCCAACTTCTCGTGCAAAAGAAAGTAAAAGCAAATAATAATGGTTATCTGGAACCATATGATGTTTACCAGAGGCTTTTAATTGTTTCTTTGGCTTTTTAATGATTTTTATTGAAGTGGATTTATGGCTGGCTGACCTCATTTCGGCAAGATCTCTCCGAGTGTAATCAATTGGGCCACATCTTTCCACGTCCATTAACTTCATTTTATCTTAATTAATTTGTTACGGCCTAGAACAAATGACCTCAACCAGCTGGAGACAGTAATTACATAACATGCAATTAAAATGTATAACGAACATTAATTTTTGTATGTTAATGCCCTCCCACCAAATGCTTTAAGCCACATTTATGACTGATGATGACGAAAGTCGTTGCTAAACAGACAAAATTCAGATAACAAAAGGCGCAAAAAGTTGGAAATTGAATTTGGCGCGGTGGCCTTTCATTGTATGTTAATCTGATTTAAGTTTGCATGTCAGTTAATGTTAACCACATTATTATATAGTGCCATATCTTTTGGTCGTCTTGTCGTCACCATCCGCCGCACAATGAAACCCAATTGTGCGTTTGCTCATTCACATATGCCACTGAAGCGGAAGCGTTGTACCGGGGTAAAGACACCCCGCATCCTCATCAAATTTACAAGGGTCTCTTTTTTTTTCTCTCTCTTTTCCCATTTTCCATTTCAATAGGTCTCTTGTCGAGGCAGCACTTCAAATGGTTTGCAATTGCCTCTCTAAGTGATTCTCAAGTACTGTGAAGCACGTTTTGGGGGAGGGGGGTTTTAGCATATCAATTGATAAGTCAAATCTCAACATGTTCCATTTTAATACCTGAAAAATGCTCATTTAAGCTAAATAGACCTATAAACTTTCGAGCTGTCGAAAAGTTTTATCACTGAACGCAATTTCTGGGTCTAGTTGAGGTACCAAAAACACACACAGAGGATTTGCCTAATTGCGAGAAGACATTGGTTGGAGTTTCGAGACAACCATATCGGTCAACAGACTCTTTCTCGCCTGTGTGAGACTCCACTACTAAATGAATCTTGTGAATTCTAAGTCCTCGCGTTTTTGCGTTTTCATTTCTAGTTTGAACGAAAGAATGACATGCAATTATTTTGGGGTCTTAACGTGGGAATCATCACACATTTATCATGTTTTGAAATAGGACTGCTAGATATGTATAGAGAAAATAGTGTTTCGTAGCAAACATATTGTATTTTTCACATGTCTCGTCATTGTAGGACCAAAATTGAATCGAACCAACTCACTTTTCTCGCATATTTCTGTTTATAAAAAACGTTGCATACTTTTCGGCGTTTCCATATTTGGCATCACCATGCGCTGTCTGCTAACATAGTGTTAATATGTTGTTTGATAACAGAAAATTAAGGCTATTAAACATTTCTTCCACTGAGTAACTGGTATTTCAGGGTCGGGCAGGGCCTACTTTAACTAACGCTCCTGTTTTTTAATAAAAGGTATGTAGAAAATAATATATAAACGTTTATGTGCCGTTCTTTAATGCTTTAACGGTACAAACTCTTCTAAAATAGCTCTTAATAACGCTTATTATTTCCTATAGTTTTTGTAAGTGCATTGAAAGTAGCCTGTTTCAACTGTATTCAAGCCAGATTGTTTATTACCTGTTAATGTGAGTAACTGTGAACGTGAAATTTCCAATATGAACTGCGACTAACTGCGAACCTACATAAAAATCTTTCTTTTTTTAAGTTAAAATAAAAATTGGGGAATGTTTTTGGATTGAACCGATATTGATCGTTTTTCGGAAACGGAACACTATTCGTCCGCTGTCGAAAAATGGGTCAAAATAATAGGACCATTCAAATGGTTATAATTTAAGAATTCTAAAATAAATCCCTTTTTAACTGAGTACCAATAGTACCGATATGCTCTTTAACCAATCCCTTTTTGTCTTACATTCCTTTTTACATTAACTACGAAATGATCCTACCCGACAATTTCTCGTATGCATCTTGACCTACGAGAATTACGTAGGTTTTTCTTCAATTCGAAGTCCGAGAAATCTCGAGTATGGACTCGAACAAGTGCCTCGACAACTAACGTTTTGCTGGCACAAACTGAGCGACAGCTAATACTTTTTCGGTCAAAAATCTGACACGTTCTCGATAGTTTTGAGAACGATAGTAAGAGAACATTTTTAAGAAATGTCAAAAACGGGTCCTTTCTTGAGGTCGATTGTCGGGTGGGTAGTCATAATACTTTTTCTTGTATCAAGAATTTTATTTTTGAATTTTTATCGGTCAATTTCGCATTTTAGAATGACTCGCACTTAAAGAAAGTAAGTTCGTAGCATACCGAAACAGGATAAAATCAATAGAACCGTTTTTTTTTAAATGGATTAAGGTGAAAAAGCATGATAAAATATTGAGAAAGTTATTCCGTACCCGGAATAATAGACTCGCGAAAGTTGATTAGAAATTTCCAAGGAAGGAATTTAATTAGGTATATTAAAATATTGTGGGGCAATTGCAGGAAATGGACCGTCGCTAAGATCCATTGAAGGGTTTCCTTGTAAATGGTGATTTTTTTAGGAGCTGTAGGAAAGTTTAAAAAAAGCACATAAAATTCAGAAAAATGCATGAAATCTTTATTTGAATCGATAGTACGGTCCATATAATTTAATGTTTGAAGATTATTTCATGCAAATGTTGACCGTGACTGCGCCTCAAATGGTCCATCCGCTTAGTCCAATTTTTTGCAAGCTCTTTCCAACATTTCGGCCGGTATCTCACGAATAAATGCTTCAATGTTGTCTTCCAATGCGTCAATTGAAGCGGGCTTGACTGTATAGACATGAGTTTTAGTTTAGGCGCCCAAAAACCAAAACAAAACTTGAACAACTCTTGAATACGGTCCACACATTGAGATATGAGGCAGCGCCACGACCTTCGTGTAGATTTTTGGACTGCCACACGAAGACGATATCATAATGCGGTGCCGGCTCAAAGCAAATAAGTACAATCAAGTCTTACACCTGATCACACAAGGCACTCAGTCACAGGAATACTAGTATGACAAAGAGTGAGTGTTTGGTTTGACTGCATATTTAGGGTGTCTGTCACACCGCATACGCTTTTATAGCGAGTGCATTCGTTCCTGGTTAAGAAAACAGGCAATCTAGCACGAAAAAGCGCGAGCATTTCACCTTTACTCTAATTGTTAAAAAAAACTAATAGCAATAATACAAGAATTAGTTTGTTTTAGTAGTTCACTAAGATTTTTACCATAGTTACGGTTAGTTGCATGGTTTTTGCAGCTGACTAAATAGTGCAAATTTCGTAGAGGATCTATGAATAAAACAGCAGCTATGTATAAATGAAACAGCTGCTAAAATTGATGTTTCAAGACTGATTTCATAAATATGACATAAGGTAAAGACACAGTATAAGTCAGGTGAACTCAGTGCCGATGTTTCATCGAATAAGAAGGGAAATTTCATTTGTAAATCATATTTTAGAACAAACAAATATGAGAAATGTATATCATATTTCGGAACGGAGGTAGTAATTAAATAAAGCATAAAGCTTTTCGACCTTAACTTAGATAGTTAAATTTAGAATTGGCTTCCTTGGAAGGCAAAAACTCTCCTGTGGTTATGGGGACGTATGTAGTAAGGCAAAGTTGCTGATCGGTTTAACATGCATCTCAAGTCGACTCATACCTTCCCGTGGTAACCCCTGGTAACAGAGCGATGTACCCGCAAAGCTGCTGGCTAACGTGAGCGGCGACCCCATATATATACTTCGGGCTTGGCACCCGATTATCGTCTAATACATCTGCCAATGAAAACTGCGACAATATTGCCTCGGATAGAAGGAGTTTTTAGCCCGACTTTCGGCCGATTTAGCCTGCACGAAGAAACCTCCAAAAATGGAGGGAGGCCTACAGACTTCGCTTCGGGCCGGAACATGGTCGTTAGTAGTACCAGATTTGAACACCGCGTCCTCTAATCAACAAACGGAATACCAGATTGATCACGTTGTGATAGACGGAAGTGCGCTCCGAGGATCTAATATGGACTCGGATCACCATCTTTTTGCCACCAAAGTAGGCACACGGCTCAGTGTGGCACATGCCGCACAGTCAAGCCCACATCGAAAGCTGAACGTCGAGAAGCTGCAATCACAACAGACATCCGAAACCTACTCAGCTAAACTCATCCAGTTGCTCAGGACTAACCCATCTTGCCTTTCTGGTGTGTGCGAACAGTGGAAGCATATTTTACACTCGATGAGTACGGCTGCCAAGGAGATTCTCGGATTCGACGAGCACCCCCGAAAACAGTCATGGTAAAATACAAATGGAGAAACTATACCTGCTGGGAGGTGATGACGAACACAATGCTGCCTCTGGGGAAGTAGCGACACCAGCAATCGATAACATAGAGTTAGACCTGTCTGACCATAATGAAGTCTGGTTAGCCATAAAAAGGCTAAAAAATAACAAATCTGCTGTCGCTGATGAGCTGCCTGCTAAATTGTTCAAGGCTGGCGGCGAGGAGTTGGTAAGGCGCATGCACCAACTCATATGCAAAATATGGTCCGAAGAAATCAAGCCCGAAGATTGGAATCTAAGGGTGCTTTGTCCAATATTAACAAAAGGAGACCCTGCGGTTTGCGCCAATTGCCGCGGGATCAGTCTCCTTCCCATTGCATATAAGGTTCTATCATGCATCCTATGTGAACGTCTAAAGCCGAGAATGAGTGAACTGATTGAACCTTATCAGTGTGGCTTTAGACCTGGCGCATCCACAACGAACCAGGTATTCACACTGGTGTTTACAGTACTGCGACAAATCCTGGAGAAGACCCAAGATTATAAAGCCGTCTTTGACACGCCGATAAGGTCAAAGTTCTTTGAAGGCCTGTCTACTTTTGGTATACCAGCAAAGTACGTTCGACTTTGCATGATGACTTTGAGGAGCATAAAAAGGAAAGAACCTTTCGGAGCCTTTCGATACCAAAAGAGGTTTTAGGCAGGGTGACACCTTATCGTGCTACTTCTTTAATCTGCTGATGGACTATAGACTGCGCCAGTGCCCAAATGCTAACAGAATGGGCACCCTTCTTATCGGAGATAGCGAAGCTGTGGTATGAGTGGCGTTCTCAGAGATTGAGAAACAGTCAAAACTTATGGGCTTAGCGGTAAATGAGGATAAGACGAAGTACCTTCTATAAACACGCAGAGTTTCTACGCGTCTTGGACAATCTGTTGCAATGGGATAATACAATTTCAAGGTTGTTAAGGACTTTGTCTATCTCGGAGCAATGAAAACCAGCGACAACAACATCAGTCTGGTAATCCGAAGAAGAATTACTCTTGCAAACCGATGTTACTAAGGAGTTCAAGAGCAGAGCCCTCTTTCGAAATACGAAAATTGCTCTATACAAGTCGCTTATCATCCCAGTTCTGCTATACTGCGCAGAAGCATGGACAATAACAGCAGCGTATGAGGCGCCAATTGGTGTCTTCGAGAAAAAGTTCTTCGGAGGATTTATGAACCTCTAAAAATTGGCGAAGAATTTCGTATCCGAATAAATCACGAACTGTACGAGCTCTATGGGAACATTAAAGCTTGTCAAGCGCAGCTGCTGCGCTGGATAGGACATGTTACCCGTATGGATGATAAAGCTCCAGCAAAACGGGTGTACAATCGGAATGCGAACGAGTTATGGAACACGCCCAAGCCGGGGCGACCAGGTGAAGAGAGATACTTCGAAGCTGGGTGTGCGAGTGGCGACCGTGAAACGGTTGTGATGCTATCATCAGGCCAAAGAAGAAGAAGAACTTTACCCCGATGTTTCGGTTCTTTATGGTTCTCAATTATATTGGCTTTTGTATTCAGGATCTGTAAAATATCAAAATGTAGGATATCACAAGTGAGGTTTCAGAGCGAGCCAAAACTTTTGTTTCAGTTTAGTTTGTATGTGTTTTGATTGCTTATCAACGAATGACTTTCTTAGGCTAAACTATGCTAATTAACACTGAAACACTTTGTCAATGAACAGGGAAACACACAAAAACTATTTTGTTTGCTCAAAATGAGTTGGTGGTGGTTGGCTGCTTTTAATTAACCAAAGAAAAGAAAGGAAAAAAAAATAAACCTGGGAGAATTGTAAAATTTTAAATGGGTGACCAAACAAAGGAAAACAAACAAATAAAATACAACAACAGACAGCCAGAATTCTATGAATGAGGGGAAGAATTGTAGGGGGAGGGGGCAGGATTGAATTAAGTAGCTGTTGTGGGAGGGTGGATTTCCATTCTTCTTTTTTTTTTTGATAGTGCAATTTGAACGCTTCAATTAGGTGGCAGCAGCAGAAACTAAAACGAATCGGCACGCACAAAGCCGCCCCCGTCTTTACCTCAACAGAAGTAAACCTCCTGGACGGTGTGTGTACGTGATGTGGACAGGGTTTGGCTGGTCTTTGGGGGAACTCGCTAAGTCTGGCATATTCTCCATTAGTCTGTCAAACACACACACACTCACTCACTAACACAATAAACGGCCTGCAAGTCGTGCATTTTATTTGCGGCGTTCTCATTTCGATTTGAATTCGATTTTCTCTACTTTTATTTTGTTTACTTTTGATAACAAACAAGGAGACAGGGAAAAGACACGCTCGGTTCTAACTATTGTATTTCTCCCTCTCCCTCCCCGCTCTCTATTTGGTTTGTCCTTCGGTTTTTGTATGCTTTTCGGCCTTTGGCACAATATTATTTTGCAATTTTCTTTTATTATTGTTATTTGTTTATGTATTTACCTGCGTATGTGTCATTGAACACTTAGCAAACTAAACAAAAACAAAAAGTTTTCAACCCATTTTCCACGCTGTTATTATTACCAACAGAGAGACAGACTCCCCCTTCCCCTGCACCCCCTTTCAAAGACCTTTTCGTAATTGTTGCCTGGTCATAAAATGCAACGAGTTTGTTTTGGTTTTTATAAGAAGTAGTTTTTTTTGTTTTGTTTTTTGTTGAATGAATTCGTTTCCCACGTGGCTGTTGCTGTTGTTGTTGTTGCGCGAATCTTGGCCCAAACGCCGCTCACTTGTTGGCATTTTCTTATATGGGGTTACAGTTTTGCAGAGTTGTTGCTGTTGCTGTTTTTGTTACCCTGTTCGAAATCTAAATGTGAACAAAGGGTATCATGAAGTTGTGCAGAAGCTTGTAACAGGAAGAAGATCACGGGTTGATCTTACCAAATATTTAAATTCCGAAAGTGTCAATAAGATCAGACAAAAAACACGGCAGTAACATAAGGTTTTAATGGATGAAGCTAGTTGGGCGAAAATTTAAAATTAACCCCACCAATTTAAACCCTATAAAAAGAAGCTTTTGAGCTTTGAAAATTTGTTTGAGTCCGATCGAATGGAAGACAGTTTTCCGGTGAATTTTCCTGATTTTCCAAAAAATTTAAAAATCACGTTAGTAATATTTTTTATGTGAAGCTTTGAAAATAAGTTTGGAGTTAATCGGAAGAAGAACCAAAGTATTTCATACAACAGCTTTCGATCCATTTTCCGACTTCGGGGGTAAATTTTTCAAAATCATTCGGGTGTGTCCCAGAAATCTCTAGAGATTTGTGTGTAAACGGTTTCATTTCGAAATAAAACTGCTTGCCTTAATATGAAGATTAGATGACAAGAGTTGAGAGATTTGACCGCTCAAGGCAAAGCAGATTTGATGCTTACGGTTTTCCTTCCCTAAAATCTAGTAGCCGACATTACATATAAAGTCCTCCTAATCAAATTAAAAATCTCTTCGTTTATACGAAAATCTCTAGAGATTGGTTCTTCGAGGAAATTGAAGCGGAAGACTTGACTGATATCACAGTGCAACATTTTGCAACTTTAAATTTTTGATCACATTCAGACCCGGTAAATCTGAAAGGTCCTGATGTATAAAGCAAAACCATAGCTGGATTTAGTCGGATCTTTTTTCCCTTAAAACGCTTCTCCATTGGCATGCTTATTTGGTGAAGACTCGGAAGGTAATTGCTTGGAAAACTCATCCAAATGGTTATTTAAAAAATGCAGTTTGAGCGACATCGAAATTCCAATAGTTTGGAATGACTTCATCATATTTTGCACCAAAACCTTTAAGTTTTCATCACGGTGTTTGCCTAGAATCTGCTTCGGGTTCAAACAACGACTTATTTTAAGTCGTGAAAGCAGTTTGCCATGACGCTTCGGTCATTGTATCCGGACTTGGAGGTCTTGGTGGTGGATTGCAATCCGAATGGAAGATATTTAGCTGTGACCATCTTAGGTGCATTCATTCCAAGTTTATAATTCAGACATCCGTAGCACTTTTGTTCATCGTGTTGATATGGATCAGTCCATATAACTGGGGTTCCATATGGCATGCTTCCTTTTTTCTTATTTAACCAGTTCAGAGCAGCACAATAGCAACGACTACAAACTGCATCTGGCGTCCACGGAAAAACGAACAGATCTGGCTGGTCAGAGTAGTATGAAAGATAAGATTTTTTGAATTCCCCAGTGAAAATTGTGACTTTCTTGTTTTGCTCTTTGCGTTTGGGCAAATAAGAGCCACAAACATGGCAAAAAAAATTAAGCTTCCAGCTCTTTTCCATTTGTTTTTGACGAATGACGAATTGGTATTTAAAATTTGTCATTTTCATATGGGCAAGAAGCAAAAACCACATTGAAGCCAATGAAATGTAAAGAGACGACCAGCACTGATCTAGCTGTAAAATTCCCATTCCACTTTGTGTTGAAACTCAAATTATTCAACGAAACGAGTGATAGGATTACGAAAAAGGGGGAAAATCCTTAATATTTGGACAAATCTTAGATTTTAGTTGAAAATACGAAATATTTTTAAAAAATCATTCAGGATAATTTTGTAGACTAGGCCAAGCTCTACAACTTTGCCGAAGACATTAAAACGAAATTCTGACTGGTTTTAGAGATATGGGCGATGCAAAAAGTGCCTCTTTGTCAGAAAGAGGCTATTAAACTCCTGTCAGGCTATAAAGTCGGGCAGTACCGACTTTAACTTACGCTCTCGTTTCAACTAGAAAGTTTCATACAACAGTTTTCCCCCATTTTTCGAAATTAGGGGTTGTTTTTCCAAAAGTCACGTTGTCTATATTTTGTATTACTTTGAAAATGAGTTTTAAAAGGTATTTAACAGTCGTGACACTCGACAGCAAGTCTCTTTCTTGTTTTGTATTTGCTTGTTAGCTGGTTTAGGCTTGAATAGTCAAAGTAACTCGGCTTGCTCTCTTTTAACTGGTCCCCCTTCCTTTTGGTACCGTCAATGGTTTTTGGTCTTTAACAATTTGTTATACACTTTCTATGATGAAATTGTTATTGATGAATCGAATTGAGGTTGGTGGGAGAGTGAATGAAGTGTAACTTAAAAAAAAAAAGTGTGCCAAAGCGTATGGGGAAACCCCACTAGTTGCTTCTTTTTAAGATATTCGAAGACAAACAGTTGGTTGTGACTGTTCTAGTCCAATGTAGACCAATTCTCACAATCAAATGCTTGCGCATTTACTCGTATAATTGTATTGTGTTTGTAGAGCACAAGCCTTGCGTAAATAAACTCGCTGAGAGTCGTGCTTTAAAGGTGAGGTTGATCTAGACTAACGACAATTTACTAATAGATTGCGACAGATTTTGCGACTTCCTTTTCTTCATTCAATCTTTACATTTGTGACCGTTCATAAGTTCATTCAATCTCAATTATCAACGATTTAAATCATTTCTAAATCGATAAATTTCAATAATATTTGTAAGTGGTTCAAGCTTCATCATCGTTTAAACTTCCGAAACCAAAAATATCCTACGTAATCGAACACGACATCGATTAGTGACAATTTTACATTGTCCATTTAATTGTTATACCCAACAACAACAACAATTAAGCAAAAAAAATATATAAAAACGCAAGCAAAAATGTGGCAATTAACCGAGGTTTACGACGACAACAAATCACTTGGCCCCCATGTACAACAATTTAGTAACTGTTAAATGAATTTATTACAAGCATACTTTGGCTTCATTGTGCATCAGATAAAGTGTTGACAAACTTTCTATTTCCTTCCAAGTGAACGGAATTTTCCCCAGAAACTTTGTTTTTATTAATTAATTGACTTATCCCCAGTAGGAGAAGCCTCTTTAGAACTCTTATCATATCATTTCGTTAAACCGGAGAGGAGATTGTGAGGAAAAATACAAAAAAAAAAAACCAAACAAAGCAAAACAAAACTATAAGTGGCCAGTTGGTAATCAAGTAGTCGACGATTTAATGACTTCATGTTTGTTCGTTTTAAAATTATTTTAATTTGAAAATAATTCTGAAATAGCAAAGTTCTGTCTAAGTATTAAGAACAGTGTGGAAAAAGCTGGTCCAACAAAGGAAGCAACCCCATAAGAGTCTGTTCATTCTATGGTAGTTTTACGATAATGAGAGCCTGCGTAATAAATTGATGGAAACAGAGCTCATTATTAATTTATGACCCCAAACAACAATTGAGAGGTTTCAGTTTGGAAAATGACGTTGCACTATCTGTTAATGGGAGTGGTGGATGGCTACATTGGTCAACTTCATTGTCATTGGTCATTAAATTCAACGATTATTTAATATGGAAAACAAGTTCAAGGAAATACTTTTTCCTTCCCCTTGATCTTCCTGTCATTAGATTTACAAATTGATTGAAAATGCAAAATTTTGTCTCAAAATCTATTGTTTGCCCTTTGAGCTGTGTCTTTGACGGCGACGCGATTCATCTAGGTCCTGTTGAATCTGACGGCCAAGGTCAAAATTAAAGGCTCCTATGGATTAGTTTAATCAAACACAGGAACCAAAAATAAATGGCTGCTTAGCGAAAATATTTTTGCTACCAAAAACAATTCTGCTGGCTGCTCTCCCGTCAGCAACAAATTATTGTGTGGCGAATTCCACAGCTGTGTCCTGCTCTCACCCATTTCAATTCCCATAAAAGCAAAATTGCTGCTAGAAATTGTCGGTAGATCATATTTATAGCGAGCCATACAGTGATAACTGACATCTCGCGCATCATTGGTGTAAAACATTTCAATCAATGTACGTACGTTAAGCGCTCTTTACAAGCTGCGAGAGTTTCGTGCAAGTCTAACTTTACAGAGAGGTGCTTGAATTTTAAACCTTCTAAGAAAAGTGGCTAGAATATCTGACATCGTGTGAATGACGTCTTTTCCTATTTGGCTTTGCAAACTTCTGACCAAAATTACAATGCGCCGAAAACCGAAACCGTAACGGTATCAACGTTTCGGTTTTATCCGTTCCAATAATAGCGGTAAACGGTATTCGGTTCTAAAAAAAGGTAAAAATTAGAATCGGTTCGGGTTCTGGAACGTGATTTAAAACGGTTTATTTCGGTTAACGATTCCGGTTTCGGTATTTCGGTATTATGAAAAGTAAAAAGAAAAGAAAAAAACTCCCAGCGAAACATATCACCTATTAAACGCATCTTGTCTTTTTTGGTTCAGACGATCCAATAACGAGTTAAGAAGTTCACCGCATAACAACTGTCCCTTATGCCTGCCTTATGCCTGTTTGTCTGTCTGTCTGTCCCTTATGCCTGCCTACGCCGTTCATCCGATTGCGATGAAACTTTAGGAAATGGTTGAGTGTTTGCTAGGGAAGGTTTCTAAGTTACAAAAATGGTAAGAAAATAGTCCAAATTTGCAAAATTATACCGTTTATCCGATTGCAATGAAACTTTTGGGAATGGTTGAACGTTTGCCCGGGAAGGTTTCTTAGTTGAAGAAATTTACGGAAAATGGACCAACAAACGCGAAAAATGCAAAATTTACACTTTTGGTAAGACATTGGGGAATGGTTCGACGCTTGCCCGGAAAGGTTTCCAAGTAGAAAAAATGGTCCAAAAACCGCGAAATTTACAAAATGTTCGATTGTGATGGAACGTTGGGAAGGTTTTTTAATTAAAGAAATGGGTGGAAATGCTCCAAAAAAGAGTTCTAAGGTCCAAAAATTGCAGGAAATGTAACAATTCGTTCAATGAGTGGTTTCCCTTAATTTAACAGAAATTTGAACAAAACTTTTCCGAGGGCACATATTATTATTTCCACATTTTAAGATTTTTTTTTTTTGCCTTAAGGTATGCGCTTGACGTCAGAGACCTGCAACTAGCCTCTAATGTTCGATTACACTCGTGCGTTTACTTGGCTTGGTTGGGCTCGTCGCCTTGGTTCGACACACTCGAAATGATCGCAAGCACAATGAGTCAGAACGAGTAAGCTCTTTGCTTCGCACGAGTAATAATATGAACAAGCTTTTCAAAGCACGAGCCTTTGCCAGCAATAACCAAGCCTTTTGGACACTCTGCTCGTGTTTACTCGGACTCGCAACAGAATTTACTCGTACGTACTCTGCTGGTTGACGGCGAGCTTCGACAAGCCTCTTATGCATTTGTTGAAAACTTCAAACAACAACATGCCACAAGAAAGAAAGAGAAAGTGTATGCAAAAAATAGGCCTTCATGCTATCTCTTTTGCTCTTACAAATTTTGGTTTTTTGTGTGCTTGTGAAGATTGTGTACAAGTGTTGATCGTAACAGATCGCAGCAGATCTTTGAATTCGGCAACAAGTACTCTCGGTGACTCGCGGCCGAAGCTAGAAGTAATCGCGAGTATTTGTAATGAACAAACTTTACTCATGACGGCTCGCAGCAGAACTTCGATTTTAGCAACAAGGCAATTGCGTCGACTCGCGGCCGTGGCGCTGAGTCAACTTGAGTATGAGTACGGGCAATACTCGAGTTTGACAAGCCTTTAGCTCTGAGCGATTGTACTCGTGGCGGCTCGTTGCAGTTCTTTGCTTGACGTCTTAAAGCTCGTCAGTAAGCTGAACCGAACCAAACCGTTTTGCTTTGTGGTTTTCGGTTCGGTTTAGCCATTTCGAAAGGAAGCGGCTCGGTTTGCGGTTCGGTTTATCACCTGAAATAAGCGGTTCGGTTTCGGTTTATCGATTCGGTGCAGATCAGGTTTGCATCCGTGGAAAAAACTCAATCCGTCTATCGGGATCATTAGGAATTTCGGGACCAAAGAGATAGCTGGGATGAGTATGAAATCTTTTATAACTTGTTTCATTCTGTAGCTAAGTCGTGTATACTCTTTCTGCTTTAAATCAATTACCAAGTACTATTTATTTTCAGTTCATTTTCATTTTATTTATTTTCAGTTCAAGTTTAGTTAAAGGGTCATTCGATTAGACTTATAGGCTCAGGGTCTTGACAACACATTGAGCGCTTCCCCTTCTCTCCCTATTAGCAAACATTTACCACAAATTATGAAAGTTTTTAAACTTCATATATTCGTTATGCTTGTTGTTGCTCCAATTTTAAGTTAACGAGCCATTTGGCAAGGGCCACCTCCAATTTGCATTTGTCCAATCAGCCAACCTATTGATAATGCTCCCAATTTCTACTGTTTAGTTTATCGTCTGCCTTATTGAGCATTTATGATCATAATGTGTCGCATAAATTAATAAGCCATAACATAAATATAAATATCAGAAACCAAATATTTGTTTGTTAGTGTGTTTTTTTTATGTTTTTTTTCGGTTGCATCATGTTCATAGTTATTGATAGGCTAGGGCCCGGGTGAAATGGCAAGGCGATAAGTCGTCGGCTCACTTTGGTAGAGATGATAGTGATTAATTGCGAGGTCGTGCCGAGTTTATTTTGTTTACAATTGGTGGTTATCTATGGCATTTACTTGATTTGCTTAGGAAATTCTTTTGAAATTAAGTTTGGGTTTGTCTAGTTGCGGTTTAAAGTTGATTCTTGGCAAACTTAGGCGACTTATAGCCGGGAATACCACGTTAAAGCAAATCAAAGAGTTTTGTTTGTATTCTACACCTCTATCCTAGTGTTGTCATTTTTAAATTTGAATTTCTTTGATGAATTTCCATATAATTTCTTTCTTTTAACCTTTCAAATTCAATTATTACATAATTTCAATTCATTCTTTCTACATTTCTTTCACAATCAAGTTCTTTACAAAATTCTTATGTTGTCATGGTAAATCAAAACAGGTTTCTTTACCTCGTTAAAGTTTTCTACACTATTTTTGCGTTTGTTTTTTTTTTTTTCAATTCCTTGGCTATTTTACAAGCTCCAATTATGGTCTCTCCCCTTTCACTTTACACGCACCTTGAATTCGGTCATTAGTTTTGTTTTATATGTTTTTGAAATGCTAATGAAATGCAGTTGAACTCATTTTGCTTGTGAGTTTGTGTTTGTGTGTTTTAGATCGATCGTGAAACACCTCAAGAGTCTGAACCATAAAGAATAATACAGAAAAATAATTACAAGTCAAACGCTGCTGTTGTTGTTGCTGCTACACGCGTCGTCGCAAGACTCTTAAGGTCAAACAATTTTTCATGCAACACCTTGAGAAGCGGCGGCCAACAAATCAACAAATCCACCGCGAGGTGCGGGCCAGGCCAAGCCTCTTCAAAAAGAAACCAGTTTCATGTGAGAGACCCCCCCGCACATTATGGATAATGAGTATGGAATAATTGCTAAGGTCCAAGTGTAAGAGTTGAGGTAGGAGTACGTTGACGGCCGTTCGTCGACGTTACCGTCATCGTAGCGCGGGTGCCTTGGTAATTGTCCGGAAAGTAACGTTGACGTTAGCGGCTATTTGCAATTAGAAGGTTCTCTGTGTGCCCAAACGGGAGCCCCTGCGTGTTTATGGGTGTGTGGAGGTGGAGGTGAGCACATATTGGTGGTACCGTCGTTCAACCGGTAGTTCCTAGCACGCAATGTGTAACCTAAAGTTAAGAATAGCAAATAATAACAACTCAAGAAAAGCAAAACTTGAGATACGCTTCAAAATTAGCGAAATTTTGTTAAACAAAATGTTGCCCCTGAGAACACGTTTGCTCCGAGAAAATTTATTTGAAAATGTAATAAAAGTGATAAAAATATTGAAAGTAAGATTAACAACCAAAACAAAAGATAGTTGTTCTGAGAAATTTGTATGCTTGCACAACAGGCTAGCACGTTTAGAACTGTTTTCTTTTAGGGGCTTACTGTAAAATTATAAACCACAATTATAATCCCGTACATTTCCTGCAATTGTCCACCGACCTCTTAATATGGGGGTGTCATCTGTTTGCAATTCTTCTTTAGAAGTTGCTAATCGATTTGTGTGCGTATCCCATTTCCTTTATTCCGGTGATCATCAGTTTGCAATTCACACTTCAATAAAAATTTTGTGATTTAAAACAGGTTTTTGGTGCAAATTTGTTCTTTTTAATATAAAAAAAAAAAGAAAGAGAGAAATAAAAAAAAATTTTTTTTTTTACCTCTTAAAACATTATTTGTTATTTTTTTTGTTGTTTTATTTAAAATTTTTTTTTTCTCTTCCCCGGGGGAAAAAAAAAAAAACCTTCCCTTTTAAACCCCCAAAATATACTTTCCAAACAGATGTATCGTAAATAAGACATTTCTGAATGTTTGATGTAAAGAATACGATACGTTTGGTGAATTTACTTATGGCGTATCCTTGAACAGATATAACTTTTTGGCATCAAATCGGTTTTGCAGAAACTTCAAAACTTCGAAAAATGACTATCCAAACAGATTTCAGGGTAAGTAGCAACGATATACTCAAGCAAGGGCTTTAAGAGGGTAACACTAAAGGGTGATCCTAGAAAAGAAATGAGTTTTAAGACGTTTTGCGAACCGACTTACCTTCGAAAGTTTGGAAAAGTTCGTATCCGGGCAGTTTTAAGGGTATACAGGTACTTTTTACTTAAGAAGGCCTTTAAGGCTTGAGACTTGGCGATATTAAGGACAATGCTTAAACAGAAATGCGATTTTGGATTCTTTTCGGACCGTCTTACCTATGAAAATCATGAAAAAATTTTTTTTTCAGCCAGATTTAAGGGGGCTCGAGACCAGGGCTGCAAACCCAACAAATTTCTCGGAATTCCGTTTAGCGGGTTTGAAACAAAATTTATCAATGGTTAAGGTTCGAAAAATTTGAGGTTCAATGTTTTTAGACGAAGGTTTTGGTTTGAACCTTGGTTTAGCACATCTCAAATTTATTTTGTAATCAAATTAATCCCATGCCTCGTTTTCGACTTGTATCGTTCTTAAAAATCATTCTTAAAGATGTATTTTTTTTTATTGAGAATTTTTGCTAATAAATATTCTGAAACCATAAAAAAGGGTTCAATAGCTTTGGTACTTTCTCACTTCAAATGTTCGAAAAAAGAACTATTTAAATTTTTTTAACATTATTTTTTTAATTCTCTTTATTCTCACAAAAAAAAGAAACGAAAAAAAAAAATACATAGCCTTCAACTTTTCGAAGAATAAACTTAAGAATTAGACCTCAAGTCTCGTTTGCATTCCATTCTTGGTATTCTGGCTCGGCTTTGTAGAGTTAAGGCCATTATGTCATCACGATTTTCTTTTAAAGTTCGTCTGGATACATTGGTATACAATCGCTCAGCTCCTTGTATTGGTGGATCGTCAAGTTCTAAATATTCTAAAAGATGCTCATAAGGAATATTGGCATTGAGTGGCGGCTCAAATAATATGCTGTCGGCATCCAAAATAATTATATCGACGTAGTCCGAGCAATCAAAGTTTATCAACGGTTTCCTGTGAGTTCTTACTACATCGGGGTTTAAAAGCTTATGAATTGTAGTACTTTCATTGAAATATATATATTTTCCGGCTAAAAACCGCCGGCTCGAAATGGTTTCTTGGGAAAAGTTTTATAGAATTTACTGTAGATTGCGTTTTTGCTATACTCCGGGTCGATTTTTATGGGTACATGCAAATTGACCCGCACTACTGTGCAATGATGCTCTATTCATATGAAGTACTGTGACAAAAATAATTTTTATTTGATCTAAGAACAGGCCTTTATCTGAGTATACGCCTTAATGTAAAATTCTATTTCGAATTCTACATAAAAAATACTTTCAATGTATGTTTATATCTAGTTTTGTGAAACATTGAATTAGCTTTGGAATCAAGGATCTTTAAAATCAGGGGCTATTACACAGTATAACACTAAAAAGCAAGTAAGGGAGCTGTAGTCGAGTGCCCCGACTACAAAATACCCTGTTCCCTTGACTTCTTGTGTTTTTATAAACATACACTCACACATACACACATACGCACGCGGTAACTGACAATGCAAGCCCCCTCCCTTCTACAAGCAAAATTGATTCGTATATAACTTCGGTGTTTTTTGTCCGATCTTATTGATCTTTTCAGAATAGTTAGATATTGGGCCTTACTTGATATATATATATTCTCGAGGGTCTAACTTAACTTAATTGTGGATCTGACAGTTTTTTGTGTTAAAGGGGGAAGGGGGAGGAATTTTTCCAAATCTGAAACAAACTCGATATGCGTATGGTCTACACCTACATCCATGGCTCTACCTTTTATAGTTTCCGAGATCGACGCGTTCATATGGGCAGACGAACGGAAAGACGAACGGGGCTAAATCGACTCGGCTGATGATGCTGATAAAAAATATATATACTTTATAGGTTCGGAAATGTTTCCTTCTACCTGTTGCATACTTTTGCACAACTTCATGGTCCCCTTTTCCCATTTTTAATGGGAACTGGGTATAAAAACACGGGATGGAACTTCTTTTTCGACCGCTCATTCATACTGCAGCTAAATGCTATAGTCACCCGATTATGGCAAAACTATGTAGATTTGTGTAAAAGTATATAAAATAAATGCCAACGTAAGAAACGATTCCATTGGAAACGAAAAGTTTTTATCACAAGAGCTAGTTTTTCGACCGATCGTTCCTATGGCAGCTATAACTTAGTCATCCGATTTTGACCAAACTTTTTTAAAATTGTGTGGGACCATATAAAACAAATACAAGCCAATTTTGAGGACATTTCCATTGAAAAAAAAAAGTTTTTCTGACTAAGACTATTTTTTTGACGCTACTTTTCTATGACAGTTATACTATATAGATGTCCGATTTTGACCAAACTTGATGGAATTAGGAAAAAGCATAGCAATCTAGGAAATATGAAGTTTTTAGGAGTTTCCTTTAAAAACAAAAAAATTTTCTCACTAGAACTATATTTTTACCTATTAATGACAGCTTTATGCTATAGTCATCCGATCCAGCCGGTCCCGACAAATGTGCAGGGTTATTGTACCAAAAAGACTTGGTGAGTATAGCTTTAAAACAGACGGAACGGACGGACAGGGCTAAATCAACTAGCTCGTAGCTGATCAAGAATATATACCTTATATGGATCGGCGATGCTTCCCCCCCTCCCCTCCTCCAACATGGCGCCATTTATTTAGTTTTAAATAAAACTCTACCGTGCGGTATCAAAGATAATTCAAATATAAATCCATTCATAAATATCCAAACTTTCCTGGGCTGTAAGGATAGGCATGGATCGGGATCGTTCCAAAATTGGTACAAAGTGTGAAAACAAACGTGCCAAATGATCATGAGGCCTATCTTAAAACGAAGTTAATTACATACCGAACACGAAAATGTAATTAAAGTTGCCGTCAAACAAAAGTGTTTCAAGTTAAACCTGATTTAGTAAATAATTTGCCCCTGAAGGTAGGCAGCTGAGTTTAAAATACCCACAAAATGTTCTGAATCAGGCTAAAAACATAAAGGATTAACTATCGAACTTATTAATGAATTTACCCCAAAGTAGGCTAACACCTACACATAATATCTATGTATGTATCAATCTATATGGATTTATGTTGTTACGAAATAACCGAATCCAGCACCTAATTCCTGGTTATTGATAAACAGATAACATCTATGTACAAGTATTTACTTTGTATGTATGCCGATAAGATTTTATATTTAGATAAGATTCGTGGGTTCCTCCCAAGTAACAAATTGAATGGAACTCACGTTTTGTGTTTCTTAAGAGTAAAGCTTTGGGTAAATGGCCCGACAAGTTAATTTATTTGCCTGCATTAAGAAAACAAGAAAAAAGAGAAACAGACGCATACTCCCCCCTTTGGGTAAATGGCAAATAAATCACATTAAAAATTAAACAGAGTCAACAGGAGACAGAGAGATAGAGTGAGAGTTACTTACATTTAGCATCCAAATGATCATCTCTTCTAAGACAACGTCCATGCCGCTTTGGGCTCCATTTAAGGCATAATCAATGGGATTATCAAGTTGGCGCTTGTGTGTAGTTGCAGTTGTAGTTGTAGTTGTTGCTGTGGTATTGTTGGCCTCAAAAAGGTGAAATAATTCCAAATCTCGTTTACAACAGCAGCGACACATACGCGGCATTTCGGCAGAGGTGGCTGCTGCTGCTGGCAGAGAAAGTTGTTGCTGTTGCTGATGGGAACTAGCGGGACTTTCGGGACTGCTGCTTCTTCTTCTATGCGCACTCATTTTGTTGTTGTTTTAAAACACAAATTTTGTTTAGTTTATTTGCTTAACTTCTCTGGTTGATAATTTTCACTTCTTCACTCACACACATACAGAAATTCCACTTTTATTTAGACGCTGCTGATTGTCGTAGCTTTCGTTTTGACCACAAAGACACGCGAGTGAGACCTAAAAAAAAAAACCAGAACAGGCAAAAACCAAAAAAAAATATGTAAAAAAGTGTCAGAGCAGCAGCATGCAGAACTAAGACCTTTCCCTGCCTGCCTAGTGTGTGTGTGTGTGTGTGTGAGCAAGTTTTGTTTAGTGGGCCAATTTCTTGTAAAAGGCTAAAATTAAACCAATTTATATGGTCGCTTTGCATGCTATGGTGCTATGCTAAGGAAAGTCACATCAAATATTTTCTTCAGTTCACACACAAATTCACTCACACATACCCAGAGAGAGACACTTAAAATGGCAATTTAAATTGACGAAAATTTACGTTTTATTTTTCTTTTATGGTTTTTTTGTAGTGATTTTTCCGCACGAACTGCACGCGACGCCTTTTGAAATTAAACTCAACAATCATTCAAAACATTCATTCTCATGCTGAACTCTGTGGTGAGTAAATATCCCATAGAGGTGAATATGAAATCAGCTGTTTCTCTTCCGCTCTCTCCCTCTCTCTCTGTCTCTGGCCCTTAAATTGAAATTTGCTGCTGCCCGAAATAAGAATAAGCAAAAGCCAATTAAACAGAAATAAACAAATATCAGCAGAAGTTTTTGTATGACTTTGGACAGCAACTGCTTAATCTGCAAAAATAAATGACGGCTCAAATTTCTGGAACGTGCTGTTGGTTGTCAGCTTCCAGACAAAAAAGGATTAAAATTAAAAAAAAAAATGGCTCTAATAGCGACATACATGCATATGTACTTATTTGTGTGTGTCTGTTACCTTTGTTGTTGCTCATCTTATCTTCTCCTCCTTCAGCCGCCTGCCTATGCTTTTTTAGGGCATGGCCGGCGGCACCGTTATTCATGCCCATGCAACGTTAGCGGTTTTTTATTGTCACTACTTTAGTTATATATTTGATAAATTTTGTTCCTTTATTTATGTCAATTATTTTAAGTTTATTAAAGCTTATATTTGCTTAGAAACTTGATTGCACTTTTGTTAGCCGCACGAATTTAATGAAGAGAGTGCGAAAAGAGCATGCACAACCGCAGCCAGTGTTGCCTATACTGGTTTTACAAATGACGAAGGCGCAAAAATTTGAAAAAATTATCTTTCGATTAGTTGCAAAAATCAGGGGAACAAAAGTAGTCTTTTTTTAGCTGTAAGTATTTGGTCGAAAAGAATATCTAGTAAGTTCTAGAAGGAAAATTCGAAAAATCTGGTACAATTATAGTTTTTGGGACCGAACACATATCAATGCAGCCTTTAACACAACCGAGCTGCATAAGTCAACCCGAAAATATGCAAATTGGCCTTTGAAGAGAATTTTTTCTCAGTTTATGGCAAATTTTTCAAATTTTATCGTCATGTACAAGCCAGAGCGGTGGTCGAATTTTAACCAATATCACTTAAGCATAAAGCCCAAAGACTCTTCTATTTTCACAAATTTTGTGGTGGCTATTTTATAATGGCTGGGTCAATGGACATAAATAACAGCTCTGATAGTTCAAAGACTCCATAAAATACAAAACTGCTGCGGTATTTTCCTTCTCACAATTCCATATCCAGGGTCCACTCCACGCGGAAAAAGAGTACGTGTTGCCACTAAGTTCTGTTACCAATTACGTAGCGAGTAACGTGCTGTTAAAGCCTCATTTCGCGCGTCAAATTTTCATGCGAAAGATCGATTCGCATTGTTCTTTAAGTCCTAGACGGACTTACGACGTAACGAGAAGATTCATACAAAAATTTAAGGAAGAAGAAGCAGGTGAAACAATTTCCTTGCTAATAACATTTTGCACGAAGCACTTAAAAAAGTATTCTTGCGCTTAACAGCACATACGTGGACTCTATGTCAATAGGAAGTGGGACTTATTTTGCGTTGAACAGCCGATGCAGTATTGTTGGCACTAGATGTTATGCGATCTTATTCTATATGCGTCAATCAGCTGAAGTTAACAAAATTATAAAAAATTTCAATTGCGAAAAAATGGCAGAAAAGCTAAAACGAAAGGACCGCTTGCAAATGTTTTCGCATAAGGACAAGGTTGCGCTGATTTTAGCGATGAGAGACTGGGATACCATTTGGGATTTATCCAAATGCTTGGGGTGGCTGTCGGACTTAAATTTGTTAACAAGAGTTGAAGTGAAGCGTCCGAGCTTGTTCAAAAAGAAGTTAATATGCCTCCTGTCAAATTGGCTAAGCGACCTGGCTAATACACTAGCCCACCTTGACACCTCAGCTACATCGGAAGGCCTCAAAATCAACACGAAGAAGACAAAAGCGCTCAGCATCCGTTCCGGACAATCCCAGGCTCTGGTTTTGGACGAAGAGCCAATTGAGCAATTCAGCTACCTGGGAAGCGTAGTCGCTGTTGATGGAGGGACGGAGCTTGATGTGGATGTGCGCCTTCAAAAGGCTTAAGGTGCCTATAAAATGCTGTCAGCTGTTTGGCGTTGCTCGACCTATCCACACTGGCTAAAAATCAGGCTCTTCAAGTCCAACGTAATGCCAGTACTCTTATACGGTTCTTCCACTTGGAAAATTACAGCTTCCATAGTGGCGAAACTCCAAACATTTGTAAACCGTTGCCTGCGACGCATCTACTGCATATTCAGGGCTGTCAGAATACGGAACTCTGAGCTACTTAAAAGATCAAATATGGAGAGTGTCGACACCATAATACGCAGGATGAAATGGAGCTGGATAGGACATACGTTGCGAGAATGACATCGCAAGAAAGGCAATGGAAAGGAACCCGTTGGACGGGAGGCCGGCCGTCGCGCGGCAGCCCAAAGAAACTTGGAGGAGGACTGTCGGTAGAGGGCGCAAAGCATCGAGAAAGTTGGGGAGAACTGAAAGCGACGGCCAACAACAGAGTTCGCTGGAGGAGAGGAGTGGTTGATGCCCTATGTCCCACAAGGGATCGGAACTAGAAGAAGAAGATTTTAATCGATTTTTCCTAAAAATGGTGGTAAAATATCGATGCCATGAACATCGCTTTTTTGTCAGCTCTTAAATGTATTTATAAGTGACAGTGGAATCAGGCTATAAATCTACTTGGTCTTGAGAAGTCCGTTTAAAATCTCAATTTCTCATCTTACCTAGAAGCTTAAGCCCAATTTACACGATCTGATCACTCAGCTAAGTTTTCGTTTGATTTTCTGTCAGCCCGTGTAAACAGGCGTCTGAGTAACCATCTGACCTACTCAGCTGAGCGATTAGGTGAGATAGAACCGTTTCTAATTGACCTGACCGCTCAGCTAAGAGTTGATGGGTTTGCCCCAGTCTGTAACTGACTCAACTGAGCTTCTCAGGCATGTGTAAATGCTGAACTGAGTTGCTCAGCTGAGTTTTTGACACTCAGGTCAGACAAAAGTCAGCTAAGCGATCAGGTCGTGTAAATTGGGCTTTAGCATTCTGTATACACTTTACATAAGCAAGCAGTTTAAATGCGATAAGAAACCATTTATACGAAAATCTCTAGAGATTTCGGGAACACCCTCAATATAGCTTATATCCAAAATTTTCTAGCTATTTTGAATATTAATCTAGCTTTTTTTAGCTAAGCTGAAGAGCTGTCAACACTGGTGCTGTTAGACGTGTCCGCAGCGCATGCTGTTAAGTTACATAGCTACAGCTGAATTTAGCTGGTGGTGATTCTACCATTACACTGATCTGGTCACACTGAACTTTCTGCAGCAAACGTAAACAAACGTGGAAATTGTAAATCTTAGCCAGAAAATGTCCATGCAAAATGCCAAACAAATTAATCAAAAGGAATATTTAAAGAAGTATTTATCTGGCGATAAGGAGAAGAAGAAGAAAAGGAAGGAGAAGAAGCACAGGCACAAGGACAAGGCCAAAGTGAAAATCATAGACGACGATGCGTACGAAAATGACCAGGGCGAAATGGATGAGGATCTGCTACTGGGTGGAGAGGATGCACCACAAATTGTGGGCGAATACATTGAATTGGACCCGAATGTGCGCAGCAAGTGGAAGAATATAGCGGTGAAAGATGAGCCGGAGGGAGAAGGAGAACGTGAGGAATCCCCGCCGGCAGTAAGCATCAAGCAAGAGCCGCTGGAGGAGGAACGTTGGGGCCGCAAAGCAGATGAAGTTAAAATTAAGGATGAATTTTCTCCTAGCCGCCGAAGAGCAAGTCCCCTGGCCATTAAAATCAAACAGGAGAAGTTGAGTCCACCTCGAAGCAGTCGTCCTAGGCCTAGACGCTCTCCGGATCAGAGTCCTCCCAGAAGAGTAAAAAAATCCTCTCCTTCCTCTGATCAAAGTCCGCCCCGTAAACGTAGGGATAGCCTCAGCTCGGATCAATCTCCTCCGCGCCGCAAGAAGCCCACAAGGGATCAAAGTCCCATGAGGAGAGGAAAAAAATCAGATGCAGATCAGTCTCCTCGTCGCAAAAGACGTTCCTCGGATCAAAGTCCTCCACGGAAACGTCAGAATCATTCACCTAATCGCAGGCAAAGACGTTCCCCGGATCAAAGCCCACCTCGAAGACGTTCCCCGGATCAAAGCCCACCTCGAAGACCCCGAAGCAGCCATAAAGATCAAAGTCCTCCCAGGAAACGCAAGGATTACTCACCTAATCCTAGGCCTAGACGTTCTTCAGATCAAAGTCCGCCCAGAAGAGGCCGTTCATCCTCCCCACCGCCTCCAGCACGAAAAAGTCGCTGGGCCAAGGCCTCGCCTTCGTTATCACCTCCTCCCACCCACAAACCCAAATCCACTCACACCCTAGATGGCAAAATGGCCGGCCTTCAAGATGCTCAATCCCTGAAGAAGGAAACCGATGAGCGACGCCGCCAAGAGCATCGCCTTTTCGAGCAAATGTCCTCGGACCTCTCAGGTCGCCATGCTGAGGTTCAGATGCGTAGCACCGGTCGACGTGGTCGTCGTGCACGTGAGGCCGCCCAAGAAGATCCCGCCGAGCAACAACGCAAGGAGCAACATGAAAAACGCAAAAAGGAACTCTACGATCGCTGGGGCAAGGGACTCAAACAGCTGGAGGATCACAAGGCGCGTCAAGAGGAAATGGCCCATGAGGCTTCCAAGCCGGTGGCACGTTATGCCAACGATGAGGATTTGGATCGACATCTGCGCGAACAGGAACATGCCGATGATCCCATGCTGGCCTATATGCGAGCCAAGCGCCAGAAACAGGAAAAGCAACTAAATCGTCCCGTGATGCCCAAATACGAGGGATCCTTTCCAGAGAATCGCTATGGCATACGTCCCGGCTATCGTTGGGATGGGGTGGATCGTTCCAATGGCTATGAGCAGCGGTGGTTTGATAAGCAAAACGAGCGGCGTGCCGTGCAGGATGAGGCCTACAAATATAGTGTGGAGGATATGTAAATGAAATTTTGAATAAAACTTTTAATATCATGCGATGGTTATAATAAGAGCTGGGCGCGTGAGCGAATTTTCTGACATGGTCACGACATGGCTGCTCACGACTGCTCCCTACAAAATGTTATTTCATTTTAGTGTGACCATTTTCTTGCACCCCGCGCTTGGCGGTTGTTTAAATTCTGCTGTTAGTTAAATGTTCAAAAAAGTTGTAAGCTTTGTTCCATTTAAAATATGAGTAATTAAATGAATTATGCATTTATTGTTTGCTTTTTACTTATTTTCATAATTCTCCTTACAATTTTTCCCTGCCTGTTCCACTTAAATAAATACAAAATTGTATATTATAATCATAAGTTAGGTCCCATTATCTTGATTTAGCTGTTTCAACTTTTGTGATTAGTGCTTCTGTTATAAGCCTTTTTGTAGTTTAAGCGCTAAGAATCTGTCAATCAATAAATAAAACTTTTGAATTTAAAAATAATCGATAACACCCGCTCACTAAGCACTCCTCACTAATTAGACGCTTTACAGCACTGCCAATGCAATCGAAATGCAACACTGTGTGTAGAATAGCACAACAAAAGCAAATGGTTAATTGTTGTCCTACGCTCTACACCTGCGACCTGCGATTTGTTAAAGTTAAATTGTGAAATTGTGAAAATTTATGCATAATTATTAAAATCAAAGTGTGGCCTAAGCGTATGCCTTAAAAAACCAAGGGTAAGTTGTGTTTTTATGGATAAAAACTAACAAATAAAATAGACGCTCAAGACACCAAAAGAGAAGTAGAGAGGACAGAGTCCATTTATTTTGCTGCTACAGTGAGACCCCGCCTCCGCCTAATTAACATACAACAACAAAGGCAAAAGCAGAGCAGTTGGCTGCTTTTTTTTTTGTTCTCTGCTTTTTGTGGTTTCCAGCTGCTGCCGCGGCGCTGCCCTTAGCCTTCAAATTCAAAGAGTTGGTCAGGCTATTTGAAAACCTGTTTTTTTGCTGCAATTTTCTGGCTAAAAATTGGCGCGAAAACTTTTTCAGCTGCCAAATGCAAAATGTGTGCCAGCACATGCACGCTCTTGTCTTTATCTTCGTCTCTATGTGTGTGTGTGTGCAAGCTGCTTGCATCTTTCCTTCTCTCTTCTCTTTTCGCTCTGACATACTTCCGCACTTGGAATTCATTCATGGCATTGGCACCCCTCTACCCCCCCTGTGCTCTATTGTGGTTTGTTTTGGCTCTGCTATTGCCCATCTTATTGCCTTTTTGCACTTTTTCGTATTTAATATTGATATGTTTTATCAGTTTGGTGAAAAGCCAAATAGAATTTGGTATGACAACTGTTGAGAGAAGCAAAATATATTCTTTTGCTGCCCCCTAAAGTAGGCAATACATTTTTTTTGTAGAGCTTGCCGAATTTTTGGAACTAGTTCAGACAAACTGATCATTAAATTGAACTTCTGAACTATCAGCCTTGTCCTCAATTCCACTTCCGCAAAATTTTTGTGATTTCAAACCGATTTTTGCACCAGATTTGGATTCTAAATCACAAAACCTTTGCGGAAGTGGAATTGAGAACAAGACTGTACGTCTCAAAGTTTTTTTTCTTTGAAAATCGACAAAATGGCGTCCTCAGAAAGTTTATTTTAGAATTTTCACGAAAAAAACCACGGTAAATTGTTTATAATAATCACAGATTTGAAAACAATTAAATCCTTCGATCAAGGACTAGTTTAGGATGTTTTAAAAAAATTGAAAAAAAAATTTCATTCAAATCCTCCGATCGGTTTTTAATAAGAGTGGTCACAGTTTTGAGAAAATGTTTTAGCAGCACTGTGAATTTGACTGATACGTCTCCTTACAAATCTGCATGTCACCTAAATATATGTACAATATCAAAATGCAAAAACAGCAAAATCAATTTTTTTAAAAATCTATCTAGCCCTAACCCCTTAACTTTGCTTCTAATGAACATGTTTAACTGAAAATTTCTATGTTTACTCTTGAAACACTTATTTGCAAGTGATAAAAACCCCCAAAGTTATATCTCTTCACTGGTCCTTACAAAAAATTTAATAAAAATTGCTTAAAAATCAGACATTCAAACAAGAGATGCCCCTTACGGCTGATCTTTATTTGACAACGTTTTTATTGTGAACTTTTTAAAATTTTTTTAATTTTCCTTGGTTCTTGTTGAATGCACCGGAGTCACAACGACTGGCCTGTGCCACGCTGAGTGTAACATGACAACACTTCTTTGCATACTTCCTTTTTTTTATCCCTACTTACTCATGAAACACGCACGGATCACGAAAGTTTACGCACAAGTCTCTGTGTTTGCCAACGTTAACGTCGTGACACACCGTGTCTACTTTCTACCAAGGAGCACTCTACACTGAGCGATGTGGAACAAATGTCGCTCTGATAAGGTATACAATTTTTTCCGGTATTCTTAATCCTTCTTCTTATTTACATTGCTCAAGAAGGACAGTGTTGATAGGGTCTGAGCAGAACGAGACTTTTCCAAAACAATTTTTGTGATTTGCATTGAAATAATAGAATTCCACATATGGGCATTTCCTCAGCACGCACGTGACAATCGTACGAATTTATTAACCTTCACCATAAAGAAACACAAAGAAAATTTGTAAAATAAATTGGTCCATTTTGGTTTTTGAATAGCATATTGATGAATAGCACTATGAATAGCACTATTTTTAATGTAAAAACTGGGAGTTGTTGAAAGACAAGGTTCATGATACTGGCAGACAAAAAGTTATACGTGATGTGACAGAATATGGACGAGGGTTTTTTTTTGCTTCAATTAAAATACACAAATCTGCGAAGCCCGTTCGAGTTTCTTAATACGATCTGCAATTATGTTACTTTTTATATAATCAAACCTGATTCGTTGAAAACTAAATGTTAGGTTTTTATCTTTGACTTATTATTATTACGTTTATGCTTTGCTCATTTTGTAAAATCATTTCTTGAAATGTGTCCGAGTTGACTATGACTTCGCCGTCAACGCTGCGCTGGTGTTGCCAGATCTTTTGTTTTCATATGTACGCTGGTCATTTTGTAAACAGAAACAAATTTGATTTTGCAAATTGAAGAAATCGTGAATTTCATAGCATATACGTAGTATTGATACGTTACAGGACATACGTTATGTGACAATATTTTCCTACGATTATTTTTGTAATTTCTTTTATAATTGAAGGCAAAAACTTACTGTTAATTGGAATCACATAGTTTCTTATGCAATCTTCATTCAGTCTTTGGACCCTTAGAATGATCTTATACCCTTGCAGAGGGTATTATAAAATTGTGCGGATGTTTGTAACGCATTGAAGGAAGCATCTCCGACCACATAAAGTATATATATTCTTGATCAGCATGACGAGATGAGTTGATTTAGCCGTCCGTCCGTCCGTCCGTCTGTCTGTTTCTATGCTATCTCCTCCGTCAGTTTGAAAGCTATCTTTACCAAACTTTGCACGAAGTCTTTTGGTACAAACACGCTGCACATTTGTCGGAACCGGTCGGATCGGATGACTATAGCATAAAGCTGTCATAGGAACTATCTGTCGAAAAACTAGTTTTAGTGAGAAAAATTTTTTGTTTTCAATTAAAACGCCTCCTGACCTCGTATTTCTTAGCTTACTATGGTTTTCCATGATTCCACCAAATTTGGTCGAAATCGGACATCTGTATAGTACAGCTGTCATAGAAAAGTTGAGTCTGAAAGTAGTCTTAGTTAGAAAAACTTTTTTGTTTTCAATGGAAATGTCCTTAAAATTGACATGTATTTGTTTTTTATGCTCCCACACGATTCTACAAAGTTATGTCAAAATCGGATGACTATAGCATATAGCTGCAGTACGAATGATAGGTCGAAAATGAAGTTCTAGTGAGAAAAACTTTTTTGCTTTAATTGGGATAGCGTCCAAATTTCGCAATTAACAGTTTGTTATGCTTTTCCATGATTGCACTAAGTTTGGTCGAAATCGGACATCTATATAGTATAGCTCCCATAGAAAAGTAAGGTCCGAAAAGTAGTCTTATTTAGAAAAACAAACTGCAAGGGTATACAAAACTTCGGCAGGGCCAAAGTTAACTTTCCCCTATTTCTTTATTCATATTCGATGAAATCTATGTTTTTTTTTAGGAAATAAGAAAGTCGGTCAAGCCCGATTATAATATACTCTATACCTGTGCTGCCCATCACCGTTGCGACCGGTGCTGCCCATAATTTTTTTTTCCTTATAACTCGACTATTTTTTTTATCCGATTTTTACCATTCTTTTATCGGATCAATAAAGAATACCGATCACTAAATATTTTCAGAAGGAACGAACCTTTTATCTATAAAACTGTGGGAGGGGGCGTGGCAAAAATTGAAAATAAACTTGGTCTTCCTGCAAGTATAAGAAGCATATGTCCCATACATATCAAACCTCTATCTCCGGGATATATTTGTTCATACGTACAGACGGACATGGTTAGATCGACTCGGCTGTTGTTGCTGATCAAGAAAGATATATATACTTTATAGGGTCGGAGATGCTTCCTTCTGCCTGTTACCTTTGGTACAGAGTATAAAAAGCTTGCAAAAAACGAGAAAAATGGTGATTGCTCGACTTTGCAATTGAAAATTACGAAATTGCTTATGAATAAATGTAATATTGGCTCATACTTTTTCAATTTAATTGTTTCCCTAAAAAAATAAACAAAAAAAATTTTTTTAAGTACTTTGAAAATTTATTTTTGGTCTCGGTGAATTTTCTGTGGAAATGCCCATATTTGGGCTGAAATATAAGGATTAAACTTAAACTGCCCTATTTTCCGACAAGTTTCTAAAGTTGGAAAAGTGGTGGAATCCAACTTAAATAAACTGTGAAACTTAATAAATTGGAATACTCTTGTCGAATTAATATTTCTTTTATGTGAAGTTTATGAGGTTTGGATGAAGTTTCCCAAATTCAAATGGGAAAATACTTCAGCTTTCAGTATAGAGCTTAAAATGTTGCGGGTAAATAACTTCTGCACCAGCAAAATAAACTAAGAAAACTTGATTTTCGAAATGGGGAATGTCTGTGTTAGTTGTTGTCATTGTTCATAAGGGTATTCAAACTTCAGGCAACCAAGTTGTAGCTTTCGCTTAACACACTGCAAACTGTTCTTTGTTATTCTCTGCGCCCTGTTGTTTGGCCATGAAAAAGTGCCTTCAACTTTTTCCTCCCAACTGTTGAAAATATTTGCAAATATCTTTTGTTGCCAATGGCATTCTCCATCTGGATGATCGTCTTGTAGATCAATGGCATTTGGCCTCCAAAAAATTGGAAAACAAAAGAAAAACGCACCCCAAAAAAAGGACCTTCGCGTTACCAAGCATCCCCCAACGATATGTGTGCTTTCTCTCTCTCCATCCCAGTTGGCAAGCTCAACCCCTGTCCTTGGTACTTTACTTTGCTGTGAATGTCTTGCCCTGTTGTGGGCTTTATTTTAGGGTGCTTCCAAGGACCCAGTGACATTGTAATGGCTTAGAAATTTACACGCTTGGCAGAATGCACCCCTTCTTGCACGTTTGATCCCCCGCCCCATACAGAAACCCTGAAGTTCGAGTTTTTTAAAGCGTTTTTTAATTCCTTTACATTCAAATTGCCTTTTGTTCTATATTTTTTTGAATGGGACTTGGTTTCGGGGAATTTTGTACCACGTGGTAACTCTAATGAGTGTTCAGCCAGAGGGGTTGTTAGGTGGTGGTAAAGGAATGCAAAAAGTGAACTGGAATTCTAAGACATTTCCAATCAGGAATTAGGGAAATTTTTCTTTAACCTGGCAGGGTGTAACCAACCTGGTTAAACAATACAATTTTCATAATTTTTCCCTAACATCTGCTTAGGGGAACAAGCACCCCCCGCTAGCAAGACCAGGAGGCAAATGTCTTGTAAATCTTCCATCAAACCAGTTTATTTTTTGGCTAATTTGTGCACACGTGCAAATCCTTAGACAAAAGATCCTTTTTAAAGAAAACTGGTTGTACCGAAAGAGAAAGTGTTGGGTTCAAAATGCTTAAGGCCATTGACACAGGAAATTAATGTTAATATTTCATCAAAATTTTGAGAATTCTCAAGGAAAACTTCATTTTTTTTTAGAATAATTAGGGCCTTGTTATGACACATCCAGGGAGGAAAGGAAAGGGGAGACAAGTTCAAAGCATCAAGTGGTGTGGAAATGATTAAACCAAATTTTGAGGAAAATAAATGAGAAATTAAAGCAAAAAAAAAAAAGATTACAAGATGAACAGAAGTCAAGAGACATCCGAAGGGGAACTATAAATAGTTCCTTTAGTTCTAGTTTGAATCCTATCCCAGAATGATATAATTTTGGTGAGCTTTAAAAAAGGCTTAGGGAAGCCGAGGCTTTCCAAAATAACTGCTACCTCTAGGAAAGATAAGAGATGTTTGGAAATAAGTGCTAAGCAACATCGGACCGGTACTTACCGGTTTCCTGAAGCATTGATTCGAAAATACGAATTACTCGAACTTACCGAACTTTCTAAGTTGACAAATGATTCTTTTCGATGCTTTTGGGATAAGATCCCCAAGTGCCAAGTATTTAATTAACAAATTCTTTGTTTAGCTTGCGAAACTGAGGTTGGAATGGAAACCAACTTTTTTGAAATTCAAAATTGACTCGGAAGAAAAAACACAGCTCAAACTTGAAGGTTATACAAATTTGTAAAACTCCTCAAAATCGAACTCATATTCGCAATATCTTAAGTCTCTAATACAGCGATGCCCAGCCTTATGCTCTTTGGCTACGTTTTGTTTTTGTAATAGCACCGAAGATAGGAAGATATAGACAACGACACACATGCAAACGATTTCGTCTGTGTGCATCGCGTAGAACAAAAAGAGGTTTTATTCCTTTCTTTGATTGGCGCAAGCAAACTGACTAACAACAATTTTGTGTGCTTTTGTTGTTGCCTTACCCAATTTCATATGCTTTTGTGTGTGAGTAGTGGCTAGTGCTCTGCCTTATGCTTTCTTTGGGCATGCCTGCTCTAATATATTCATAAAGATCGCATAATAAACGGCAGACTTACTTATAAAGGTTACAAAAATGTTGCATCCTTTCAGAGCAGCAAGTATTTTTTAACGCGAAAGATAAAAATGCGATTCTCCCAGTAGGTATCGATTTATTCTAACGATATCGATTTTTTTCCGCTTTTTTTTTCCCTACCGGAAGAAATGAGTCACTATGCAATCAAAATATAAACTTCTGAGATAAGAATACGTTTCTGAAAAACTACGATTTTTATAAATTTTAATGTAGACATGGATAAATTACTACTTATATTATGGTTGGGGGGATTTACTGATTGAAAGATTCGTAGTAGAGCGATTGCTTCGCTCTTTTACATTAAAAAGATCTTTTACCTGCCCCTAAATAATCCAAATTACGCCATATACATAGAAACAGAACTACCTACAATGTACCAATACACCCTGCAGCTGCACTTTAACTATATTAGCAAAGCTATGCTGATGGACTCTTCACGGCTCCCAAAAATTATAGTCGAACAACTTTTGAGACAACAGTTCTTTCTTGAATGGGATACTATGGCAAGAGACAACATAAGAACATATGAAAATGACAGCAGAACCTGGGAAACGGCAAATAGAACTGTTACAGAGGATTGACGAAGGAGAAAAAAATGATTTTGAACGGCACGCAAGACAGAGTGGCAATATCGCTTATTTTCCGGGCAAGAACTGAAGTACTCAGACTCAAATATATGCCACATGAACGACTGAAAGCCGATGCACCCTATGCAACCTGGATGAAAGAGAAGACGTAGCCCATTTAATGGTGCGATGTCCGATCTAGGTGAGCACCGTGCATTGCACCTCGGAAAATGGACCCTAGAAACAACGGAAATGCTTGACTTACTGAACGGATCCAACTGGCCCTCTCTAATCTCTTATCTGAGGTAGTCGTACAAATATAGATAGGAGTTCATTGGAGATTTTTAAATAGTGTCAACCTTGAGACATAACAACTGCATCCTAGGGAAGATCGGCGTGGTATCTCGTGACGAGCTAGGCAGCTGCGGGTAGTATCTGCTAGGGTGCATTGTTATGAATCAAAGCAACTATTTTTGTTATAATTGTATTGTATTGTTATACGTAAGATTGATAATTGTCATTCTGTAATAGAAATATATAAATGTAAAAAATTTTCCAAAAAGAAAAAAATCAATTGTAAATTTAAGTCTTTAAGGGGGTCTTCTCATTGAGCAACTTTTTTTTTTCGACTTTTTTTTTTTGCATTTATTTATAGCTTGGATATTCAAAAATATCCCCCAAAAGGATTTTCGAAAACTCGAATTAGTTTAGGAGATATAGTCCTTTTAGTGACCCAATGTGACCTAAATTCCCAAGCAACTGCAAACTTAAGGGGGGCTCTTCTCATTGAGCAACTTTTTTTTAAACCCTCGTATTTTGACCTATGCGTTAAGTTTTCTCCGGTTCTACCGGACCGATTTTGATGAAACAAAGTGAATTCGACGGAGAATTGTCAGCTCTTTAAAACTGCATTTAAACATTTTTATTTTTTTTTTTTTCCAAAAAATTACTTCAAACTTTAAACGCGTTTATCTCGACCACCACGTTTTTCGAACTGGCGGCCATGATATCTCCAGTTCAACTGAACCGATTTTCATGAAACAAAGTGGAATCGACGCAGAATTGTCACCATTCTCGGCTGAACCTCGACCATAATTTAAAAAAATTTTTTACTATTTTTTTTTTACACTAAACTACAAAAAAAAGCCCGAAATTGAAATTTTTTTTTTTGAATGGCCGCCATTTTGTCAAAAAAATCACAAAATTAAGTTTGAGGTTCAGCCGAGAATTACATCTATACTGATTATAACCCCGTTTTTTTTTCATTTCGGACGCTCCGGAGACCCGGAATCGTGGCCGCCGTGACGACACCTTTTTTTTTCACCACCAACTTTGAAGTCTCATTACTTTTTGAACAGCCCTCGTATCGAGGCAAAAAAATTTTTTTTATTTACTTTGAACCTTTTGTAATACAATAAATAAAAAAAGTTTTCAATTATTCTTTGCGTTTTCAAATAAGAATTTTTTTAAAAAGGGTCCAAAAAAACGGGTTTTGAATGAGAAGACCCCTTAAAAGAAAATAGCTACTTATATTGAATTGCTTAAAAGTATTCACCAATTTATTTCTGGCATATTGCATTGATTACATCACTTGTAATTCTCAAGTTCCTTTTTCGTGGACACTCAATTTAAAACGGGCAGCTGAAATTCGAGTCTGCTTATCGATGAATCGCCAATTTTTCGATTGACACAGCCCCAAAGGGCCAAAGCCGAGCTCTCTCAATGTCTTGGCTGGCGCCAACAACAGACCCGGTCCTACTATTGATCTGCTTTAGAAGTTGAAAATGCAAAGAAGAGAAGAAATACACATTTGTTTTATTGTCTATTCCTGGTCCACCTTTTCTTTCCTTCTCTCATTGTTCGCCCTCTGACCTAAAGATCCTGGCTGTATTAAAAATAATTCTGTCTCTAATCTAGCTTGTTTGTTAACAACTGCTATATGGAATTTTCCATGCTTTTCCCCTTACTCATTTTTCACGCTCTTTGACGCTTAATTATATATGCAACGTTAAATCGATTGAAAATGTTTGAAAAGTCTTAAAAGACCAGCGGGGGGAACAACCGTTTAAAAACAGTTTATAAATCAAAAACGTCAGCACTGGAGTTTTTCCAATTTGCATGGCAGAAAATTACATACTTAACTGTGGGTTGCCGCATGCAATTCCCTGCAACCCTCGATCTCAAATTCATTTCAATTATTATTAAACTTTATTTTCTTGATATTTACATTTCTATTGAAATGAATTGCTTTGGTTGCAAGAAGGGAGAGCGGGCACCTAAGAACTTTTTATAGCCCACGTGAAAAATTGGAAAAACATAAAAGAGTAACAGCATCTACTCGTAAAACCCAGCCCAAGGGGGTAGCTTCCGTATACTTATCAATTCACTGAGCGACTTGGCCTTTGTTTTCAATTCAATGTTGGGTCTTCCCCTCACAGTCCTAAAAAGTTAATGCTCTAATGTTTTTGTGTGTGCTTTTGTTCCAGAAACTGGAAATTGAAATGATCATAATAATAATCCCAAGTCCTAAAAGAGGATGCTTTTCATGCTTATCTAGGGCAGCGGGTTGCCTGTCTTCTCTCCCTCTCACTTGCTCTTATGTTTGGTCTTGTCTTTTGTTTGGATGCGGCTGTTTTACAAGTTCTGTAAGCAGCAGCAGGAATGGGGAACAATGGCTGTGATTCATGGCTACTTAGAGAGGAAGGTGAGAATTCTAAGTCGCCGAAACGAGTCATAAGTCTTTTAAGTTTATCATTAAAACTTGTTCAGATTTTATAGTATTTGTAATTATACTACAGCAGATTAGTGTGAACACATAAAATATACTTTTTGGACTGGACACTTTATACTCTGAACCAAAGGTACACAGAGCATATTAAGTTTGTGCAAAAGTACCCCGACGTACCAGCTTCCAGAACTTGGATTCAAATCATTCTTGATCAACGATCAGCCAAATTAAACGGCGACGTGACCACTTAACTAAAGCGTTAAGCCAAGTAAATTAACTTGGTGACAACTAAAATTGTAACCTTGAGAGAGCGAGCCCTTAGCTAGCTTTACTCCATGGTTCAAAACTCAAACGATGAGTCGTTGGAACAAAAACGAAGAACATGACGTTTTACTGCTTTACACTGAAAAAACTTTAACTATTAAATTAAACTGAATAACGGGTGACAGCTAAATAATCTTGCATAAACTTTAAACAGAGCGTTACCCCTATGTTATGAGGTAGGGTTTAGGAGAGCCGAGCGTTATTTATAGCGTTCATAAGGCTTTCGGATGACATTTCTTTCTCTTTGTTCTCCTGTCAACACGTTTTCATGACCCCTGACAAAAATTTTGACAAGTAGCCGTTTAGCAAGAACGTCTTCGGTATGACTTTTTTTTGTTCTCCTGTCAAACGTTTCGCCCCTGAAAAAATTTTACAAGTGCCGACACGAACAAAGGTAAAGTGTTTACGGTAAAGCATTTTACCCAAGACTGCAATTCCGGCCAAGCTGTCAGCTAAGCTAACCCAACTTTTTAACAACGAAGACAACATAAGTCAACGAGATGCAGCCAGAAAATTTAATTGCAGCCAACAACACATCAGTAAAGTGCTGAAAAAGAATAATATTTTTGCCAGACGAAAGCAAAGAGCACCAAGTTACACACCTGACCAAATACAAACTGTCAAGTCTCAATGTCGGTGGATGTGCAACCAATATTCCTTTTGTACCAAAGAAACGGAATCCAACAAACTTGCCGCAGTGTCGTCCAATTGAAGATTTTTTTGGAAGTCTGAGTTTGCAGATTACAAAAACGAAGAACTGACCAACATTATTGGCTTATGTATTCGCAAATACGTCCCCAAGGTCTTACAGGCCGTCTGCGGAGTCATTTTCCGGAAGCTAGGTCAAGTGGCTGATAACGATCCTTTCGACCAAATCCATTGATGCAATTCTTTTTTATATGTAGTCATAAAGATCTGTTGAGAATTGTGGTTATGGCGGCATTTTAAAGTTTGTGCAGATTTTTAGTTGTCACCCGTTACCCGTTACTCAGTGGAATAATAGCCTTTTCAAACATACATACTGTACACATTCCCTGCAACACTTGGAGATCGAAGCCAATGGGAGAACCGAACCGTGGCCACTTACAACGCCGCACCATCGACCACACGTGTGACGGTGCGGCAAATCACAGTAAAGAAAGCACTTATATGTTAAGCTATCAGCATGTAAAAAGGCCGCTGGTGCAGATGGTAAGATGTTGCCCCTCCAAGCACAGATTTTTCTGTTCGAATGAAAAAAAACATAGGATTTCTTCTGTAAACAATGTTAATTCAAAGCATTTGAATGAAATGTTGCTCCCCTTTTTCTTACCAAGTTTTACTGTACTTTTTCGAACTACCTTCTATAAAAGTGAGTAATAAATTTCGTTAGAGGTGGGGAGGGAAAACCCACTCACTCATTCATAGAAAAAAGGGAACTTTTTTTTTTTTTTATTTCGCCGCCAGCGCTTTCCACCCCGCGTCGTTTGCTGGCCAAACAAAAAGTTAAATCGACGAAGAAGAAAAAAAAAACACACACAAAGATTTCGCACTCCCATTGAAGGATATGCTGACGACTCGCACTCAGGGTTAGTTTCTACCTCGGCCTTTGATTATCTCGCGTCTTTTGGCAGGACTTCTCTGGCGGCGCACTCTCCCGCAACTCGCTGATTTTTGGTGGTGGTTAAGGGTAGCCGCCACCAACTAACCTGAGAGCAAAGCATCTCCTTCCTTCGGTGTCTTCTGCGTTAGACTCTCGTGGCATTCCGGCGCTAGACGCTGACACAGTTATCGAGTGCAATTCGTACAGGTCGGTCGTCGTACGCTCCTTCCTTCGTCGCGTCGCGTCTTTACCGGGTTCGCGTTGTTTTTGTCTGTTGTCTGTTGTCCTAATCCTTGAAAGGGGAGTTAATTCAAGCATTGCTTACAAATCTGGTTGTTGTTCTGTAACTTTTGATGATTCCGTAACGCTTCGTTTAATTTTTACTTAATCGCATTTCGTGTTTCTTTGGTAAGTTGAAAGAAAGGAGTAAATCTGTGTCGGCATTTAACCTTGTCGCGGAACATTGAACATACTAAGTGCTGTCCATTAATTACACCAGGCCAAGATAGCGTGATATATATTTAATATATGTATATATGTCGCTGCAAAACTGCACAGACAGCGATACGAATTTTTATATCTACATCTGCACACAATGAACGTCTATATACTCACATATGCAATTCTCTTTGTTTCGCTTTGGATTTGTTATAATTTTCAACAACTTCCGCATTGTCAAACATATACGATATATGTAAAATATACGACGTCTGCCATCAATGAACTGAGACATTTAAAAGTTTTTCTAAATTTTTTCATTTCATTTTTGATTTCCATGAAGCACAAAATTGCATTTAAGTTAAAAATAATTGTTTCCTTGTTTCTTGTTTTCAGATTGTTCGTTTAGGTGTTAATCTATTTTGGAAAATAGTTCAACTGAATTTTACTCATCGTTTGAGGTTAGAAAAGGTAAGTTTTAGCGAGTAAAACCAGAAAATTATATAAAGACGAGGGTATGAAATATATTTGAAATTTGATGGATTCTATTTAGTTTCTCAGTAGTTAACCTTTAGTTCGGCTCAGTACTAAATCATAGCTGAATTAGGCCTGAATTGGAAGTAGGGTTGTCGATATTTCTCAAAATGTCAATATCGGTTATATCAAAAATCAAAATTTTCAATATCGATATTTGATATACCGAGCCTAAAAATATCGATAATATCTAAAATATCGTTTTTTCCTAAAGCTTACACAAAAACTGAAATGTTGTTAAAGAATATCTGCACCAAAAGACTACTTATGACCAGTGCAAGTGGCCGTTATATCTGATCTTTCCAGTAGCATAATTTTAAGATATAAATGACTTAGTTTTTGAAATTAGACCGTGTTTTCGAAGTAACTTAATAATGAGGTTTTTTTATTATACCCTTGCCGAGGGTATTATAAAATTGTGCGGACATAAAGTATATATATTCTTGATCAGCATGACAAGCTGAGTTCATTTAGCCTTGTCCGTGTTTCCTTCTGTCCGTCTGTTTCTATGCTATCTCCTCCGTCAGTTTTAAAGCTATCCTCACCAAACTTTGCACGAAGTCTTTTGGTACAAATACGCTCCACATTTGTCGGAACCGGCCGGATCGGATGACTATAGCAAATAGCTGTCATAGGAACGATCGGTCAAAAAACTAGTCTTAGTGAGAAAAACTTTTTTATTTTTAACGGAAACGCCTCCAAAATACGTATTTCTTAGTTTGCTATTCTTTCCCATGATGTCACTAAGTTTGGTCGAAATCGGATGACTATAGCATATAGCTCCCATAAGAATGATCGGTCGGAAAACTAGTTCTAGTGAAAAAAACATTTTTGTTGTTAATGAAAACGTCCTTATCATTGGCATACACTGATTTTATAGACTTTTACACAATTCTAGAAAGTTTGGTCGAAATCGGATGACTATAGCATGTAGCTCCCATAGGAACGATCGGTCGGAAAACTATTTCTAGTGAGAAAAACTTTTTTTTTTTAATGAAAAAACTATCATTGGATAATTATTTTATAGACTTTTAGAGAATTCTACAAAGTTTGGTCAAAATCGGATGACTATAGCATATAGCTCCCATACGAGCGATCGGTCGGAAAACTATTTCTAGTGAGAAAAACTTTTTTTTTTTTATAAAACGTCCTTTTCATTGGCATTCACGTATTTTATATAATTTTACACAATTCTACAAAGTTTTATCAAAATCGGATGACTATATCATATAGCTGCAGTATGAATGATCGGTCGAAAAAGAAGTTCTAGTAAGAAAAACTTGTTGGTTTTAAATGGGATCGCCTCCAAATCTCGTAATTAACAGTGTATTATGCTTTTCCATGATTTCACCAGGTTTGGTCGAAATCAGACATCTATATCGTATAGATCCCATAGAAAAGTAAGGTCCAAAAAGTAGTCTTAGTTAGAAAAACATTTTTGTTTTCAATGGAAGCTGCAAGGGTATACAAAACTTCGGCTTCGGAACATCCCAGCAAAAATTTTTAATCGGCGAAGAGTCTCAGGCGACTCGCCAAAATATCGCATACTGATCGTCGCTTGCAGAGTCGCAGAAGCGCCTTTTAGAAGAGTGACAATCTCCACGGCGACTCCCCCATGAGACTCTTTTCAGCCGAGAACAGTCTTCTGGGAGTCGCCGTGGAGATTGCTAGAAGATTGAATCTTCCGGCAATCTCCTCTGCGATTCCCAGAAGATCTCGATCTTCATTGACACTGGCCGATACAGCAGCAATGTTCTCCTCGGTACGCACACTCCGCACACCGGATGGGGTGAATTTATACCCAATAAAGTGAAACTGGTGCGAAATTTAGTCACAATAGCTTGAATATAGCCTGTTTGGTGGGTCAATTATGACGAGTATAAAATGGACGTAGAATTTTGATAATAAAATTCAATGATTTGCTAGTGCAGTTCGTTTGTTAGTTCTTAGTGAAATGGCAAACCTTACTAAGCATTTTTGGCGTTGCCATATGTTACAAATCACGCTTACGGTGTCAACAAATTTATCTTAATTCCATTTTGTTTTTTTTTTCTGTATTTATAGAAATTATTTAATAATTTTCGTTATGTTTTGTTTAATTATATGCAAATGGATAAATGAAAAGAAAAAGGAATTTTATTTAATAAACAATTTAATTCCATATCTAAACTTTGGACTTTTAAAACCAGAGCTGCATTTGAATGTATTTGTGACAATCAAATCGATATTAAGATAAAGTTTATTCTTCAATCCAAAACAGTGGCCAAATTGGCCCTGAACTTGACTGAAGAGCGAGCTGTGTCTGTGCCTGTTGCTTTTTGGTTATGGAAAACAAAAACAGCTAATGCCTCTACTGGTCTGGTCGGTCGCTCTTGTTTGTACGAATATGTGTGAGTGCCTTATACTATAGAGAAAAATGCTTAGTTGTTGAAAATTATATATTGTTGTTCTTTTTGTTTTGGATTTTCGCTGTTTTTTTTTTGTTGAGGCCAATGAACGTTTGGCTGACGAATCAGCAGAAATAAAATAATAATAAAAAACGAGATAATTTTTGTTTGTTAAGCTAGCAAATTGTTAAAGACTTCTATCACATGCACTGGGCATGTGAGTTTAAGGAAAAGATGGGTTTGTTATCATTTAGTATGTAGTCTGATATGTATATGAAATATGTGCGTTGAAATAATACAGTTTGATATATTTTTTGTGCATTAGATTGTTTAAAGTTTTGATAGAAACACGATAGATGGATTTAGTAAAGAGGCAGCTTACTGTAAGAGGCTTTTCTTATTGGTTCAGGAATGTTGATTGTATTGTAATAAAACAGTAGTTTAAAAACTGTTTTAGAGTATAAAAAACAAGTAAGAAAGTCGGTACTCTCTACCTCACTAAGATTGTATTAAGAAGTGTAAAGTGCTGCCCATCATAATTGTTTCTTTTTTTTATAACTCGACTAACGCTCATCTGATCTTCACTTATCTTTTGATTTCTAAATATGTCTAGAAGGAACGAACCTTTTATCTGCAAAACTGTGGAAGATATGATATTTTTCGTAATTACGGGGGCGTGGCAAAAATGGAAAATAAACTTTATCTGCTTCCAAATAAAGACAGCTTAAATATTTCCTCCACTTAAATCAACTTATCCAGTTAATTCTGTATAACCAGACAGAACTAAATTGTTGATTAATTTCTACAAAAACAAATTGTTTTTCTTTTGAAAATAGAGATTCGCCACCCTCTTTAACCTTCAGTTGATGCTCCCCTTTTTCATTTGATAAACATAAACAAATCGATACGCGTCACAACAAGAAGGTCTCTCTGTGTGCATAAAAAAGGGAGGGGGTATGAGCCGGGGGTTAAAAAGAGGGGCTTTATACATGTTGACAAGCTTTTCGTATACACACACTTGCCTGGTCGGCTACTCCCACACAGGGTTGGTTATTTTTGGGGGACTTTGTCTGCCATATTGGAAAAATACGACGCAGAAATTATGTTAAAAGGAAAAATCCTTCAACAAATGCTAGTCAATTGCAGACTTGACACACACGCGCACTCTCTCTCTCTCTCACGTTCTCTCAACGCACCCACGTGTCCTTGGCAGGCGTTAGCAGTCTGCGGTTGGCGTCTTTGTTGTGCTTCAGCATATTCATAACAAAATACAAAAACAATATAGAAAATGCTCTTTTTGACAGCAGGAAATTAAGATACTTTTGCCAATAGGTTCCATTTATGTACACCCCCGCGGCGCCCCCCCCCCCGCCCCGGCTTTTTTTTCTTCTATTAAAACTTTTTATAATCCTTCCAAAAAACCGATATAACCGTTATCTCTATCGTTATCGTTATTGATTTCGTTATCGATACCGTTATCGCTATCGTTATTGAATTCTTTATCGTTATCGATACCGTTATCGTTATTAATTTCTTTATCGTTATCGATGTACCGTTATCGTTATCGATACCTTTATCATGATCTATCCTTATCGCAATACCATTGTTATCGCTATTTTTATCGATACCTTTATCGTTATCGTTATCGATACCGTTATCACTATCGTTACTGATTTCGTTATCGATACCGTTATCGCTACCGTTATCGTTACCGTCATCGTTATTTCTTATACTATCGTTCCAAACCAAGAATTTTTCTTGTGGGTGGATTTTCCGAAATCGGGAACATACGTGTCCAATTATTTCGCATACTTTGCTTACAACCCGAATTTCAAGTTAATCGGATCAAAAATAGATTTTCGCATATCGAGTTTCAAGTCAATTGGATGAATAAAAATTTACCTATTAAAACTTTTCCGACGCTTTTCCGGGAATTTTCAGAGGGCGGTTGGGGCGGTCTTATCGTACTGTTAGTCCCCCCCTAGTCTGTGCGATGATTGTCAATCAGTCAGTCAGTCATTCAGTGAGGACAAACCATTTTATATTTATAAAGATTGCAGAGGGTCTAAGATTTTAAACGCTTGGCAGGAAGCAAGAACGAGCCGAGTCGATCTTCGTGAAATACATAAATGCGTACCATCCGAATCGGTTGACTATAGCATTTTGAGAAGCTGCCATTTTGTCAAAAAAATTTTATTTGCGAATCCGTTTCGTATAACTTCCGAGATTTAACAATTCTTTAACGAAATCCGTTTGGCTTTTTAATTTTGGATGATCCAGTCCAGAGATATCGTGTACGCCGCATGGCTTCATCAGCTTTCCCAATTATAATTTTTACAAATGAAAACTTTTTAAATACTGTTAAAAGTTACCTTATTATGTGTACAAATTTTTGCTTTAATAAATTAAAAGGTCTTCTCAGAAAAAATGTTTGAAAACTGGCTTTTTTCAAGCCAATTAACTGTATGTAACCCCTTAAAGATTCAAATAGACGGCACTAGTCATAGATTTTGGTTTCGATTAGAATCCCTTTGGGGAAGTCTTTACTATAGGTCCCCATCATCTTTGTATTGTTTGTACGTTTGTTTCTTAAAGGCGTCTAAGCCGCTAGTTCAAGCTCGATTCCAAACCAGCTTGAATCAATTCAAAAGTGGTTGATAGTCATATCTCAGAAGTAAAAGCTTAACTTGGACTGTAATTGTGTGATATACTGGCTCGATACCGGCTGCAACGGTTCAGATGTGGCTTAAAGCATGGCTGCAAACATAAAACATAGTTAGTTAAGGTTTGAAAATGTAAGGTTCGTGGTTTTTGAGTGAAGGTTTTGGTTCGAGCCTTGGTTCGATAAGATAGAAGTAGCAGTTAATGTCTTTGTTTATATGGAGTTTTGCACATTTTTAATTTCATATACATTACATAGATTTTAATCGATTTGCTTCGATAAGTCCATATCGTTGCCGGATTTATGAAATATGTGAACCTGTACACCTCGTGCAATTGTCCACCGATCTCTTAATATGCCTCTCGTAAGTCAACATTTCTTCTTTGAAAGTTGCCAATCGAACCCTTAATCCAACTTTAGACAGGAGCCAGCCATTAAAGTGGAGTACTGAGCTTTTGCTATTGCACCAAGAGTACGCAAAGCACAAGCGTTTTTGCGTACTTGGGTACTTGGCGCACACTGGGAGCAAACAGTAACTCTATTTGTTCAAACAAACAATACCTCTAAAAACCAGAACTAATAGTTTATAATATGTTCGAACCCAACGGATCTAACTTTATTTTACATCAAATAGTATGTCTCAACTTCAAAAGTCCAAGAAAATTACTTTCTGAACAAAGTTAAGGACATTTCTGAATGTTAGACTTTTGAATGGGCTTAAAGGGTTCAGATTCGGTGGAATTAGGGGCGATCCTAGAACAAAAAGAAGTTTTTGACATCATTTTTGATATGCCGCAACTTCAAAATTACGAAAAAATGAAAATTACGAGAAAATGAGATTTCAGGGTTAGTTCCGACGACATACTGAAGGAATAGGATGAAATTAAGGGCTATCCAAGAAAATAATCCCGTTTTTGAAACGGGTTCGTACTGCTTTTCCTTCGAAACTTCGGAAAAATACCTTTCCGCGCAGACTTGAGGTCAAACTGGGACTTTATACTTAAGAAAGGTTTTAAGGCTTGAGACTCCACGAAATTAAAGACAATCTTTGAATAGAAATGGGATTTTGGCAATTTTTCGGACAGATTTAAGCAAAATTCGGGACGTTATCCTTAAGTACAGGCTTTAAGGGTTAAGATTCAAAAGAATTAAGGGCGATCCTAAGAACAAGTCCATCAAAATATCTGGTTGATATACTTAAGGATGGGCTTTGAGACTTATCGGATTTTCGGAATCCATGAACATAAACTTCGTTCCCAATTCCATTCCGCGCAGACTTAAGGGAAGATCGGGATTATTTGCAAAAGCGGAAACTGGCTTTCATTAAAATAATAATAAATTAAGACTGAACCACTGAACCGAACCGAAACCGCGGTTCAGTTGGCTTCAAAAACCATGTAATAAACCGAACCGTGGGGGTGTAAAAACTGTGTGAACCACTGAACCGAACCAGTCCTTATATCCGATCGGCTTGCATCCCTGGTCAAAACGATTGATGACCAAATCCTTCTCTCTAAAACAAGAAAACTGTTCCCCGAACTTAATCCCCAAACCGGACCAACTTCTTTTTGGAAAAACCTTCGGTTCAAAGTATAACCCTTTTTCATCTATTGTACTTGTATGTAAATATTTGGCATAAAAATGTAAATTGTTTTAAGACTTTGAGGATGGTTTAGAGTAGCAACATTAAAAATATGACATTATATTAGAAATTAATCGAGAATTTCTTTTAGAGATCAACAATTTTCGAACCAAAACCTTATCTTTAGAACCGGGATCTTTTTAATGTCATTCTGGTGGACCTACTTTGATCAAGAAATTATATCGAAAGAGTTCTTTGCTTCAATGCTTTCAAAGGTTGGAAAGTCCGGAACAGAACCTTGATATTTAGGACGCGATTTTTAGAATATCAGTGGGCATTCTTTGCTCAAGGAATAATGTTGCAACTTGATAGTTCAGTTAGAATCATACACACTATGCACGATCGAAAAGGGCATTGAAATCAAAAGATCAAGAAGATGTCTTTGGGAACTTTAAGAGTCGTTCTATGGTTCGTCTCTGTTTTAAGATCGTCGGCAACGACCCTTACTCAGACATACTTATGTGTGTGTATAATTGTGCTTGAGTGGAGTAAATACCTTAAGTTGGAGCTTAATTAATAATTGGAACCACCCTCGCTTTTTTTATGTATACCCCGAAAAAGACCCCTGTTTATTAATTAATACACAATTATGCTGTGGCATGTCAAATGCTTTTAACATTTAATTAAAAACCAAACACACGCCCCAGCATAAGCAATGAAGCTATAAGGGTCGAAACGCCAACGAACGCCCCCGCAAACCAAATTGTTTGGTAGGAAGATAAACGCTACAAGCCCCCTCGAAGACTGCCAACGCCCAGTAGTAGGCAACGAAAATTATTTCAAGGTCTTCGGAAGCTTTTGCACTGCCATGAACTTCCCTACTGACGACTTGAAGGGCGAAAGTGAAAGTTGAGCTGCTGCTGCTGCTGCCTCTGCTGCTGCCCACGTATCCCTACAACCCTGCGTTTAGTGTAGGCGTCGGCGTCGGCATTGGGGATATATTGTAAATACTGAAAATGCCGGCGCCCACGTCCTTGACACCCGTGTAGATGTGTATCCTTGAATTCCTGGAAAGCATCCTGCCTCTCGCTCTCGCTTTCCCCCGCCAGTTGTTAGGTACACTGTTTTCGTGTTATGTGTCGCCATTTCGGATTCAAGGACAACTTGCCTGTGATTTGCTATTGGCCTTTCGGCAAAAAAAAAAGAGAAATTTTCCATGCGTCAATTGTTGTTTGTGTGTATTTCATGCATTTTCATTAAGTGTACCCTTCATTTCATTTAAAGGACTCCTCGGTGGGTAATTTGTTCAAAGTGCTTTCAATTGCTGACTTAATGTTACTTTTATTTATTTGGGCAAATTTTTATTGCCCCGGTAAGTGGGAGAAAAGTAAATGGAAAGAGTAGATTTGTGCCATTTTTAGATTAGGGATAATCAAAATGAATTTGAATACAAAATTTACGTTAGGAGTTGAATTGCACTTAGAGGGTTAATCGATATGAAAAGCTTGATTTCAAGGCTACCCTCTTAAACCTTTGTGGAAACTTGGCAGAGCTAAGGGTGATAAGAGGTAAGAAAATGACAAATCCAGGTTCCTTTCGTGCAGACTTTAGAAAATGCCCCCAAGTTATACTAAAGGAGTTCGCCTAACCAAAATTACAGGCGAAACAAGAAAATAGATGAGTTTTTGAAAGTCTAAAAGAATTACTTTCCAAAAGAATTGTTTCCTTCTCCCTGCTTCATACATTTGCACAACTTCATGATCCTCTTTAACCTATTTTAAATGTGCCAGGGTAATCATCTTAACTGTAAGATTATCCTTAGGAAATTTCAATATCAGAAAGCCATCTATATATATAATAATGGACTTTAAAAAAGTCCAAAATTTTATTGGTTGAAGTCTATTTAATTCTAAAGTCAACCTCTATACATTCTGTAAAAATAAGAGCACATCAAACCAGAACAAAGTGTTTTTGGTTTAAGCCTATAAAATACTCAAGATATTCGCAATTCGTTCTTGTTATGACATAAAAATTAAATCAAAGCAGTCTGGAAAGACTTAAAACCAAGATACTTCATCAGAAATTTACCATCAATCCATAACATAAGTGTTAGAACCAGTTTCAAGAATGGTTGAATGGAGGTAAATGAAAAGTTAAACGTAATCCCCGAAACACATGCGATTCCGCATGATGATTACATCTTTGAAAAACATGAGCTAACCAAGGTTCCTTTAACTAAAAACCTTGGACCTTACATTTCCTTACCCCAAAGATTGGTTGGAGCCCGCAAACCAGAGGTCTGTCTAAATTTTTGAATTGTGGCTCTGCTTTGAACCAAAAACAGAACCTAAATATGAAATTCTTTAAGAACTGGTATTTCAGAACCAATGTTATTGGAACCCAAAAGACCGTAAAGAATAGAAACATCGCACATGTACAGTAGGCATATGACTAAATTTTAGAATCAAATTTACAGGACCACTAAATTTTAGAATCAAATTTACATGGTCCTACACGACGGGGGATTCCAAAGGAATACTAAATATATGAAACTTAGATGATTTGCGCGAAAAAACGTTCCTTAGGAATCAAGTCAAAGTCTGATATCTAGGATTTAAGGGATTTTCGAGGAATAACCTACCGCGACCCCACTTACTTTTACGATATTCAACTTTCGTCCATACATCAAAATGCTCTTCGCCAGTTTTTATACCCTTGCAGAGGGTATTATAAAATTGTGCGGATGTTTGTAACGCATTGAAGGAATCATCTCCGACCACATAAAGTATATATATTCTTGATCAGCATGACGAGCTGAGTTGATTTAGCCTTGTCCGTCCGTCCGTCTGTCTGTTTCTATGCTATCTCCTCCGTCAGTTTTAAAGCTATCCTCACCAAACTTTGCACAAAGTCTTTTGGTACAAATACGCTGCACATTTGTCGGAACCGGCCGGATCGGATGACTATAGCATATAGCTGCCATAGGAACGATCGGTCGAAAAACTAGTCTTAGTGAGAAAAACTTTTTTTTTTAATGAAAACGCCTCCAAAATACGTATTTCTTAGTTTACTATTCTTTCCCATGATTTCACTAAGTTTGGTCGAAATCGGATGACTATAGCATATAGCTCCCATAGGAATGATCGGTCGGAAAACTAGTTCTAGTGGGAAAAACTTTTTTGTTTTTAATGAGAACGTCCTTATCATTGGCATACACTTATTTTATATACTTTTACACAATTCTACAAAGTTTGGTCGAAATCGGATGACTATAGCAAATAGCTCCCATAGGAATGTTCGGTCGAAAATCTAGTTCTAGTGAGAAAAACTTTTTTGTTTTTAATGAAAACGTCCTTATCATTGGCATACACTTATTTTATTTACTTTTACACAATTCTACAAAGTTTTATCAAAATCGGATGACTATAGCATATAGCTGCAGTATGAATGATCGGTCGAAAAAGAAGTTCTAGTGCGAAAAACTTTTTTGTTTTAAATGGGATCGCCTCCAAATTTCGAAATTAACAGTGTATTATGCTTTTCCATGATTTCACCAAGTTTGGTCGAAATAAGACATCTATATAGTATAGATCCCATAGAAAAGTAAGGTCCAAAAAGTAGTCTTAGTTAGAAAAACTTTTTTGTTTTCAATGGAAGCTGCAAGGGTATACAAAACTTCGCCCGAGCCGAAGTTAACTTTCCCTATTTTTATCTTTTTCTTTCTTTAAAGCATTAAAGCTTTAACAAAGGGTTTCCTTAGGTTAATTCAACCTACTGTTTTAACCAGTCTTCGCATATATTTTAAACAGAAACACACAACGCTGTTTCAAGGCGCAACAACTTCTTTCATCAGTAATTTTTTTGCCTGGTCTCCATGCCTGCGATGCCATAACTGCTTGGGAATTTTAAAGCAGCTTGCTCTCAAATCTTTTAAAAAAAAATGAGGCTATGTAATGGACTTTGTTAAGGGACTCGATACAAAGAACGCTGCTTCATCAGTGGTCTTTTTGACTGGTCTCCATGCCTGCGATGCCATAACTGCTTGGGAATTCCAAAGCAGCTTGCGCGCAAATCTTTTATAAAATTAGGCTATGTAATGGACTCTGTTAAGAAACTCGATATGCTTTCAGTTAAATTAACTTTAAGTGTTCTCAATATGCTTTCAACAGCTGTTCTGAAATTGATTAACTGGAAATTCCGATTAAAAACGGGAACTGTGAATCATATTACTCTACTCTATTACTCTTTATAAATGGATTATTGCATCAGCATTATAAACCGAATCCCAAATCGTCAACAAATTCTCAATTCTCATCAGTTATTCGATTCATAAAAAAAATGTGTTATTGTTGTTGATTTTCTTGTTTTTATTTTTTCATAAACAAACCAATAAAGGAGGAAAACTGCAACGTCAGCAGCTGGCTAAAAACCCGCGCGATTCTGTTGTCAATTTTGTTATTCTTGCAATTTTTACTATATTATACAGTGGGATATTCTAGTATTTCTTTTGAATGCTGTAAACAAGTTTATTTTTACTCTTTAGTGCAAAAAAAAATCAAATCAAAATCAAAGCGCCAGACAATTTCATAACAAAAATTTGCATAAAAAAACAGAAAATAGAGAGAGAAGAGAGAGCGAAAATAACAAAAACCAAAGCGAAAACAAGCCGCTTGCCTCCGCCGAGAAGTAAACAACAAAAGTGACGTCAAAAACAAACGAGTGGGCCGCCTCTGCTCGCGTGAAAGAGAGAGAATAAATAAATTTATTTATTTACAGACTGTACCCACAAGCTTTGTTAGCCCCCCTCCCTCCCCTTAAAAAACTAAACAAGAACCCAAAGCCAAATGGAAAAGTGGAAGTGAAAGAAGCAACAGACACTGGCAAGTTTTCTGCTTATGTGTGGGTGAGAGCAGCCGCTCTGCTCCTGCACAGCTGTACAAATCAAAACAAAGAGAGTGAGCTTTTTTGTTTTTGGTGTTTTTGTGACGAAGCTTTGGAAACTTTTTATCAATCGGTCAAGAACGTTGAACGAGCACAGACCAAAAAGAAAACAGAAGTGCAAAATAATCTAAATTAATTAGACAACAGTTGAAACCAACAAAATACATAATGTATATATCTACATATGATAATTTAACCACAAACTAGTTTTCAAATTCAGTCAAACAACCCAACTGATTTGCATAAATAAATAAACCAACCAACCAAACATCAATGCTGTGCGTTGGAATTTGCCCACAAAAAAAAATCTTATTAGAAACCGTACCTCATCCCCTCTACACACCCTCGCAGTCCACCAAGTCAGCAAAAAGTTTCATTTCATTTCGTTCGGTTTGTTTGCTCTCGCGAGCGAGCGGGCGAGCTACAGCTCGCCTTCCCTGTATTCCGATCAGTTGTTCGCCACAAGCTCAGCTGCTCGGTTGAAAGCAGCGTTTCAACATTATTTTGTTTAACCAAAATTGACAACAAATATACCAACCAGCCAACGCGCGTCCATAATCAAATTGTTGTAAATTTTTGCTTAAAAATTGTTTTTTTGAAACTTTTTCTATTTCTATCAGTGTGTCGGGCTGATAAGATGTGTGTTTCATTATAAATAAATTTTCTGTTTTAATCGGCACATGTGTGAGTGACCCAGTTTAAACAAACCAACAACAACAATAGCAAATATGCTTTATAATTTACATATACTTGTGCGTGTTTCTGCATATTAATTAATAAATCTTTAAAACAAAAAGATAATACATTTACAATTAATCTATACAAAAAAAGTGTTTACGGAAGGAGGCATATAGACCACATCTGTAACATCTGTAACAAATTAATTGATATTTCCTGTTGTTTATACCATAAATACATCAAAAATATTCAGGTTGGTACTTTATGATCTTTTCTTTTTTTCACCATGAAACTCACCGTAAAAAGATTTCAAGATATTAAGAGATTTTTTTAATACAGCAATAAAATTAACTGGAAATAAGGCTGGAATAACACTTTCAATTTTCAAGAAAAGTTTGTGGACAATGGGAAAATTCGTTGATTCCATGAGTAAGCCTGAAATAACACGACGCCTTCCCACATAGAGAAATCAAAAGATCAAATATCAACATTAATTTGATATTTTTCAAAAAAAATATACTTTTCATCTAATTTCAATAAAATAATAGGTTCCCCACAAAAATAAGTGATTTAAAACCAGTTTTTGGTCTCCAAATCACAAGTGAAAGTGGTATTGAGAACAAGGCTGAACATCTTTCTGATCCAAAATAATCAACCATGCTCCTATTTTCACATTCGCAAATGTTTTGGGATTTGAAACCGGTTTTTTGAACAGATTTGGTCTCCAATTCAAAGGTTTGGTGAATATTATTTATTTGCATTGATATGTTCTCAATTCCACTTCCACTGCAACATTTCGGAAACGGAATTGATTCAGTTTCTCGCATCACAAAAACGAAAGCTTTTTCGTTTTAAAAAGTTATGCTTGTTGGCTGGTGAAATGAAAAGTAATTGACAAATAATGCTCTGGTACAGTTGCCAAATGTACATTTAATTAATTTTCTTTAATTCTGTCATCAATTTAGAACTTATTTATGTAATTTGAATTGCATTTAAGTCCTTAACTAAATTAAAAATATTTTTTCGCCAGCCAAACCGAAAAGTAAAACGTTAAAGTCTGCCGCTCTCATTTTCACATGTTCCATTTTCGATCGTCTCATGAATTCATCACTAAAGTGTTGTTTGTTTCTTACGATAGGTTTGATATGGTATGGTTCTTATGTATGGTCTTCGGACTACCAAAAAAATCAAGACCAATTAGAATCTGTTAAGCCATAGTATCCGATTTTTGGTCTCCGTGCCTTAAACTGGGAGCATAGACTTCGACTAATTGAACTCCCTTCTGAGTGACACAGCAACCTCTTCCAACCACATTTCAACTGAAAACCCATTCTTAGGTGTTAGAGAAATCTCTTTGGTTGGTTTCAAACCGTGTTTTGGGAGTACATTTAGCTAAACTCACCACCCAAAAAGTTTTTATAAGAAAAAGTAATTTTGGAAATGTTAACAACATTGTTTTCTGGATCATAATTTGTTTTAATATTAAAATTAGCATTTCAATAACAATTCGTAAAACCCTCCGAAGGCTGACATATCAACCAAACCCATGTAGCGATGCTACATTAACTAATAGAGATTAAACACAGGCTTTATTCAGATTTTATTGCATTTATTATGGCGTCAGGACGAGTCTCTTTTTTGGTTAAGCTAGTGTGTGTCTGTTAGTGATGTATCAAGCGTAAAGTTGGGTTATATATCGAGTATCGATCAATGTGAGTGATGTGTGGACTATTGTGACCAGGAACTGTGAACTGGGACCGCCACAGCTACTCTCCTCCTCAGTGATGTGTCGAGTTTACTGGTGAGATTTGACACTCCGTTCTTTTTGGTATGTTCGAAAAAGCTTGACTGGAATATCGGGGTCTTAGACGCTGAAAGTTGGTTTGAGTCTCTCTACAGAAATGCTGTGTGTGGTTCCATTGATCCTGATTGCAAAAAGACGATCATTAATCCTTTCTTTGATTTCATGTGGTCCCGTATAAGGCGGCTCAAGAGGTCGTTTTACATGGTCGTTGCGAAGGAACATATGGCTGCATGAATACAAAATTTTTGTGAACAAATGCTGTTCTGTTAGCGTGATGCATTACAGGTGAAGGTCGAATTTGACGTATGTAACCACGAAATTTGGTTATGAATCACGTCGGGGTCACCATATGTAGCGATGCTACTGTTACTAATAGAGATTAAACACAAATTTAATTCAGATTTGGTTCTGTTAGTGATGTATCAAGCGGTTCATCACAGGTGAAGGTCGAACTTGACGTATGTAACCACGAAATTTGGTTATGAATCACGTCGGGGTCACCATATATAGTGATGCTACAATTACTAATAGAGATTAAACACATATTTAATTCAGATTTGGTTCTGTTAGTGATGTAACAAGCGGTTCATTACAGGTGAAGGTCGAACTTGACTTATGTAACCGCGAAATTTGGCTATGAATCACGTCGGGGTCACCATATATAGTGATGCTACTTGTAACAAGCGGTTCATCACAGGTGAAGGTCGAACTTGACGTATGTAACCGGGAAATTTGGTTATGAATCACGTCGGGGTCACCATATATAGTGATGCTAAAATTACTAATAGGGATTAAACACAGATTTAATTCAGATTTGGTTCTGTTAGTGATGTAACAAGCGGTAAGTTGTGTTATATATCGAGTATCGATCAATGTTAGTGAGGTGTGAACTGTTGTGACTAGGAACTGTGAACTGGAACCGGTCGGAGTGACGGTGTACCACTGGCGCCATCTATCTGCCTCAGTAGCGCCACATGGGAAATTTGTCAATAACAAACGAGCCAAGGGTTGCCAAGTTATGCTTTATGATTTCATTTTAATTTTGGGTAAAACGACTTTAACTCGTATTATAATATTAGCATGAATCATAAAAATTATAGCACACCTAACAGATTTCAATTTAACATCAAATTAATTTAAAACTAAAATAAGGGACATTTTGTTTGCGGATGATGCAACCCTGTTTGGTGGGATACCCAATTGGACCAATTTGAGAGATTTGCAAACCAACCTACGGCAAAATCTCTAGATTTCTGTGTCACGCCCGAGTGTGATCTTTTTTCTTAAGCTCCTCTCTAATACTAATCTAATCTAATCAAAGCTAGAGTGAAATTTAACTTTGATTTTAAAGTGAATTTAGCCCTTAACTATTTTAATTTCTTGTTAACATGGTAGGCCCTGAAAACCCTATTGAATTTTTACAAATCACTTTCTTAATAATGCGGAGAAAGCTACCATAATTTTTGGAAAATTCCGTAGAATCAACGGCTTTGTCTAAAAAGAAAATCTACGTTGAAGATTACTGTAACCAACCATGGTTGAGCACTGCCAGTATAGGCCGTGAGCACCCCTTGATATTTTTCAACAGTTCAAATCGTGGTTCTATATCAGCGATGTTCAAGAAGAGCGAGGCCAAAAAGTGAGAGTGTATTGGTGTGCGATATCAAAGCGTCACAGCCCAGCTTTGAACTGCCCTCAACGACGGCTGGGCAGCGAATGAAGGCAGAGCTCTGCATACGCTCATATGCCCGATTTCGGCATGCGCTCGGCTCGAGTGCGTGTAAATAGCCGATTGCGCTCGGCCCCTGGGGGCTATGGAGGAACATCGCTGTTCTATATGTTTTGTAGGCCCTTCAGCATTTTACTTAGAACTAGGTTCGAACAGTTATTGAAATTCGAACATCTAATAAATTAAAACTTACATTAAATGGAAATCAGCTGGGTGTTTTAACAATGTGCGCTTTTAAGAAATTCACTTAAAGTTCTTATAGTTATGGACCAAATAACAGAACTGAATCTGAAACGGTTTGCCAGAAACCCTGGAAAACCTGCACTCACATTTGGTATTAAGAACACATGCCGTTTTGCACTGATCTTTTCGCGCTGCACCATCGCACACTTTTGAAGCTAGTCGTCTAAGATGCTACCTATGCTTTTCTGTGCGGTGGTTGAGTGAAGTTGTGTTTATTTCAAGCACTTTTAGATCATTTGAATCTCGAGTTAGTTATTCTGATATTACCGGTTGTCAATAAAATCTGCTTCTAGAATTTTACAAACTTTCTAAGATTGTTTTTTATTTCTAATTTAATTCAATTGTTAACGCATCCCAGCAGAGAACTTATCAAAAGCAATACAAAAATTCACGTCGAGTACAATTTATCTAATCACACTTCCTATATACAACCTAACAAAACAAGAATATTCGATTAAATCAACGTGTTTAGATAAATATATATATACATAATACATACGAGGAGTATATATTCGTAAATTTGTACTGCTTGACCTTAAAATATAGTGTTCCGAGTTAAAAACGATGATGTTCCAATATATGGAATTGCATCATTTTCTCAACTCTCAATTGTTCAGTTATCGCCTGATTCGTTTTATGCCCTCATTTTGTATAGTTTAAAGTGCGACTCTGGTCAATTGATTTGTTAAACAAATTTCTCTCTCTCTCTATATAGTATTTGCGTGAAATATTTCGATATATTCTATATACGGTCAATGCATTTGGATGCTTTGGCCTTCAACTTTCTTTGTTGCCTGTTTGGAAGAAGCAAGAAGGCTGTGCGGATGCCCCATTAAGCAAACTTGTTTGCTTTTCTTGTGAAATTTCTGAATATTATATATCTCTATAATATACATTGTGTGCTGCTTGTTCTTAAGTGATTCATGTGTGTTTCAATTTGAACATAGTTCTTCCATCTGTGTATATTTTAGGGGTTTATCTCTCGCTTTTTCTGATAAGATAAGTTTCTCTCTTTATTTTTTGGTGTTTCTGTCTGTGGCCTGACAATGTTTGTAGGCATGTAGAAAAAAATTTGCAAAGTGCCTGTGACCCATTGAGCGTGATGGGTCTTTATCAGCTCTCATTGTCGCTTCTGCTGGCACGCGGCTGGAGGCTGATAAGCATTTAGGAGGGGGGCGTAGGACGACAGCTGATATAGACGCCTCTTGATAAGTGGTCTCTCCTCACGTGTTCGAAGCCCCCCCTTTTTTTTATATAAAAGCTTTTAATATATTTGTTGTCTGTCTGCCTTTACATACATAATGCAGTCACGATTTCTATTCAAGTTTCGATTTGTTCCATTTGTTTAACATTTCAGCTGACTTGTGCTAATTTTTGTTGCTTGCTCAAATATGTATGTATGTACGAGTATATGTTGCTAAATCAATATAAATTGATTTTAATTATTTATCTATTAGCGAAACCAGCGGTTCTTTTTGTGTTGATTGAAACCGAATGAAAATGGGGGTAAGGTACGAGCACTATGTGCAAAAGCTGGTTCCAATTCATAAAATGCTAGAGGAATCGGTTTCAATTGGTAAAATTCTTTACCCCAATAAATTGGTATATAAAAGAGGGAATCTAATCGAAACCACGAACGCTTTTTAAAGCCGGAACAGTTCTGAGTAAAGTTGTGCTAAAAAACTTTAAACTTTTTAATGAAATTTGACAATGGGACCTGAACACAGTTTAAGTAACATAGGCTAAGAATATAAGTATCCGCCATCGTATATTTAGATTACATAATTTCCATATATATAGAGTGTGTCCTGACTGATTCACTGGCTGGCTGACCTATTAACAATTTTAGCACAGCCTAAACGGAAAGGGCTTGACACAGCTCCAAAGGGCCAAGGCCGAGTGCCTCTCTCAATCTCTGGGCTTACGTGCTTCTAATTTTCGCACAAGAGAAAGGGACCTGCAGTTTAACGCCGAATCCGAATGGCAGTTTGAGAAGATTTCCATGGCTAATTACTACAAAGCTGGCGCCAACAGCAGAGAGGGGTGACCTGGTGTAAAGTTTATTCAAAGAAAAAACTTTTTCATTAGATGTTCCGAGGCGGGATCGAACCCACGTCCTCTTGCACAGCGGTCGCGCACACTAGCCGCTGAGCCACCCGGCCAAAAAGTAAATAAATGCTTTTTGTAAAATATTGCAATCGTGTCCCAATTAAATTATATTTTCCTAAAACGATTATTCCTAAGCTTTCTTATCGTTCTCCCACTTGTTGAGTCATTTATACTCCAGGGCATAATCCATATGCCCAAATCTAGTGTGGCCTCTCCTCCCCCTAAGTAAACCAATTAACTCAATTTAGTGGTTAATCCAGCAGCTGGAAACCCAAAGTCTTCGTCTGTGGCGCCTAGGCAAACGAGGCGTGCTAAGACTCGACGCTGTCATTTGTTTGCTTGCTGTTCGATTTGAAAAAAAAAAGAAAAAAAAACTAGCTCTGATACATACCAGAGATAGAGTGACAGAGAGGAGGGATTCGGGTGTGGGGCCCATTGGTATTTACCCAACATATGGCTAGGTTTTAGGCATTCTACTCGGCTGCGTTTTGTCTTTTCTCACACACATTTGGGTCTCTTTATGCTTATTCCAAGTCAATAGTTTTCAACCTTGAATTTTCGCACTGACACTGAACTCAACGGCTCAACACAAACGCTTAAGAATTCAAATTGAAATCAATTTCAATATAATTTTTGTGTGCTGGACTGTTTGTGCTGATGTGTATCCACATTTCGCTGAGTTTGAGAAGAGTTCAGCTTACACTCTCCACAATAAGAAGTTTACTTTTGTTGACGCGACAGGAAGTGTGCTCAAGTTTTGAGCTGGCATTTTCGATACATAAACAAATCTTGAAATGTTTATGGCTTTCAGTTTTGTTGTGTGTGTGTGTGTTTTGGTAGTTTCATATAACAATTTGGTGACTGTTATGATAAGAAATGTTTTGATATTTTAATTGGTCGTCTGGTGCCATAAATTAGAAATGTGTCGGCTTAACAACTAGAGCAAAGCTGCAAGATCATGAACTTTTATGATTTATGTTCAAATATTTTGAAAGAACATGACATCTATTAACCGAATTTTGTTTGGGTCTAGAAACACAATTTATATGTTTAATATTTGTTGATTAATGTTCTGCGAGTATTTTAAAATCGAAATAAATTTAAACCAAAAAGAGATTTCTTGGATACCTCCGAGTAAGTCTGTTATGAAATGATTGTAAAGTGCTGTTATTTTCTTTCTAAATTGCTTTTGGGTTGATGTGAAATGAAATCCCGATCTTCCCTCATATCGGAAATGAATTTTTTCCAAACTTGCGAAGTTAAGGCAATACCAAAAATGCAAAGAACCCAATTAATATTCTTGGATCGGCCGAAATTCTGTTAAATCTTAAACCTTAAAGTCCGTCTTTAAGCATAAAGACCCGTAATTCCGTCGAATCTCAACTCCTAAAGCTTATAGTAAAAATAACGTACCGAATTTAACTTAAATCTGTCCGGAGAGTTATTTTCTCCGAACTTTCGAAGGAGAGGCTGTCCGAAAAGTGTCCAAAATAGCATTTCTGTTCAAGCATCGTCCAAAATTTTCCCGAGGGCTTAACCCTAAATCTGCGCGGAAAGGTACTTTTCCAAAACTTTCGAAAAATTTCAAAAAATCTTTTATTTTTGGATCGCCGTTTATTTCCCCATATAGTTACATATACAAATAACATACATTATTATCTATATCGTAAGCACTCATACTATTACATGTACACAAAGAAAAGCACAAAGAGAAGAGAAAAGAAGAGATCAAGCTCTTGTGTACGATCAGTTTGGTACAGACTGCAAAGCTAATTAAAGCTGTGACTTACTGGGGTTGATAGTTGCGGAACAGAGTCCACAACCATCTAAAGGCGCCTTACTATTGGAGTAGGCAAGGAAGCCTCTCTTTAACATCGGCCACCCCAGTGCTGAACCACTAAAGGATTAGACATGGAAGTCTGATCCCACATTGGCTACCCTGGTGCTGAAACCCGGGATCTTTAAATTAAGGCTAATCCTAGCAAGTCGAAGTTTTAATCTAACTATATCTGAATTCTTAAAACACTTTCTTGAGTATATCGTATGTCCGTAAAGTCATATTTTCGGACTTTTAAAGTTGCGGCAAATCAAAAACTTCTTTTTATCTAAGGTTCGCGCTGTCTTATTGATGTAACATAAAGTTCGCTCTGTTCGGTTTTAAGGTTTTAAGTTTTGGTTTTAAGAGGTATTAAGCCCCAGGTTTTCGTTTAAACCTACTCCATTGTGGTTAAGCTAATCTGTTCACATTAAAACGTCTTTTAAAATGTCAAAGCTCACCTTAAGTGTCTTTTCCTCGAACTTTTTCTCCCACATTTGAAACTTAGAAAATTAGAAAACATTCGAATAGTCGGATATGCTGGCTTTTAAAGTTGGATTGAGGTGAAGAAAGATACAGAATAATGAGAATTTGGTTCCAGTAAAAAGAATTGGAAAACGCACAAAAATCCATTAGCGACGAAGGAATGTAATTTGATGACAGGCGTATTAGGAGGTCGGTGGGCAAACTTGTCAGTGTTCTGAACCGACCCGAACCGTTTTGCTTTGTGGTTTTCAGTTCGAATTAGGCTTTTTCGGTTTATCTGCTGGAACTATCGTTTGGGTTACAGTTTGGTTCGGCTCAGAACCGGTTTGCGTCCCTTAAAAACTTGGACTTGAAATAAAAATTTTGTCTTGAATCAAATTTTCGTACCAACTTGTTAATATTGACACAGTTTGTACCTAATTCAAGTACAAATGCTATGTTATTTTTCTAAATCCTCAAAACTTGACTATCGTTTATCCAATTTCTGATAATTCTTTGTTAGATCGATAAATAATACTGATTGCTAAATATGTTTGAAGGTAAGAAGAGACCTGTCGAAAGGGGATTCCGGGACCGGGGGTTTTTCTCATGTCCCGGGGGGAACCACCCCGGTCCCAACCCAGGTACGAACCATCTATCCACAAAACTGTAGGTATTACGGTATAAAGGTTCATCAAAATGGAATGCATTTTGGTTACGGTAAGGGTTTTAAATCGATTATTCCGTTTCAAATTAACGATTATATTTTTATTGCCTGTCAGCTTCTTATAGGCTGTTCACACTGAGCACATCTTTCATCCAACATCCCACATCCTGAGTTAAATAACTATTTGCTTAAGTGATCAGTTTTGACAGGGCAAATATGTTTGACTTATGATTTGGGATGAAAGATGTTGGATGTGCTCAGTGTGAATACTTTCTATTCTTTTGAAAAGATCAGTTGGAACAAGCATTTGAAATTAGTTTCTTAACCTGAGTTAATGTATTACTAAGCAGCATCAACTTTTGTGCGGACAGGGTACCAAAGATACTAAGTGTACTTCATCGAGATTATGACGATGAGTCATCTTTTCTTGCTTCATGTTTATTTACACTCGGCCAATTTAATCCTTTCGGCTTATACATACACTGAACTTTTTCAATTCTCCGAAACGCCAAATTGTCATATGTATTTCAGAATCAAGTTGCGTAAATCCCATTACGGGTCTTATCAGTAATTATTTGTGAAAGAGAGGCAGAAAGAGAGCGCAAAAACTCACACAGAGACTAAGTCAAAACAAAAATCGTTACCCACAACTTCCGTTCCGCATTATCAATGGGTCAGTGGCAGTGGTCAATGCCTGGGATGGGGCTAGGTAGTAGCTGCTCTATAATTTTCCCTCTTTGTGATCGCGCTGTCACATGTTTCGCGAGTGCATGCCAATCGTATTTCTCTTTCCTTTGTTTGCCATTTGATTTTTTTTATGCAAGTCATTTTTGCTTTAGGTCTTTGTCTCTCACCTACCTCTACCCCCCACGCGCCAAAGGCTAAAGAAAAATTTATGTTGAGGTAGCCCCGAAACACCCAAGTGCAAGTTCCACCTACCGACTTATTTTTAGTGCCCTCGTTTTTGGTATAGGAAACATGCTATTTGATGTGGGGGGGAGGAGGAAGGGCTGATGTTTCTATATACCGGAATGTGGTAGCATAGCAAGTGGGTTGGCTATTGATGATATAACAAGCTCGGTCGCGTTCTATTTTTTGTGTGTTTTGTTTTTATTTTGTTCCTCCTTCATCTATTATTCAAAACAGCTGACGTAAATTGTAAATTCTAGAGCGTCGTTCAGAGCAGGTGGAGTAGGGCGGAAAAGAGGAACGATCAACGAACTTTGGCTATTGTACATACAATTTTTTTTTTTAGGAAACGCGATTTAGTAATATACAAATATTGCTCAGGAAATTTTCACAGAAGACAATTTCATTTCGTTAAAAATAAAATAGTGATAAATTTTATTAGTCAAATCAGCTGTTTTCATTCACCAATTCTTGAGATTCGCTCTTTGGCTGTGTTTACATACTAAATTATGTTAATTTTAGCAAGTGGAAAATTTCCGAAATTTTTTTTTTATTTTTAACAGGTTAAATCTAGTATACAATACTAAACTTAAAATAGTTTAACGAGCACTAGCTGCTAGGGCCTTCGACTCGCTTCCGAAAAAAATTTGAAAACAAAACGAAATCACTTTCAAGGATTTTTCATTTTTGGTCCAAATTCAATCATTTGGATCATTAACCGAATCCAATTCCGCATAATTTGACCGAAATTGAATAGAAGTAATTGTAGATAAAACTTGAGACTATCCTTGTACACTCAAGACCAAAGAATAATCGAAACAGTGAACTCCCAGGAGCAGTTCAAGTTCAGAAACAAGATCAAAGAAGACGAACAAATCCTTAGTAACTTTTCTCTTGGGATGCTGTGTTATAATATTCACCGATTACCTGGAAAACTGCAGAAGGAATTTGCTTCGAATTCTAATTGAGTAAAAAACGACGGCAATTAATAGCACTATAATATTTTCTATCAGGACAAAGTACCAATCACACGTAATGATACTGTATTCCTCGAAACTTAATCAAATGACTGAGCGGAATCAGATCTTAGTCAATTTAAGTGGTTGCAAGCCGAAGGAAGTTTTTTAAGATATGACCAATCTGTTCGATGACCGCTAGATAATGAGATTTGCTCTAAAATGAAGAAAAATATGTGTTCACTAATAAAAGTTTGCTTATTTAGTTAGAAAACACACACACTTATGGTAGGTAGCTAAGGGCAGCACTTCACACTGTTCATTGGGCGCCACATTTTAAAGTTCACATTCTAATTGTGTGGGAATCGGGTCGTTTTTAAGCGTATTCGTGCATTCAAACAAGCGTATGTGTTTTTTAATGAAACTTATATGCAAAACAAGAGAGCGTGCCTTCTCTTATATAGGTTTTTAATTTCTTTGGCGAGCTACTTTGAATGCAAATTCAGGTTTAAAGGGCCGTTCTAACCTCGCTAGAAAGCTTCAAGTTTTCTCTTGGAAACTTTAGCCTTAAAGCTTAAGCATTGGTACACATTAGGTTTGGCTTTCTGCATTGTGAGTCTAATTTTGCTTTCATTGCTCTTTGCAGTTCCCAACTGCTATTGATTGCATGAAAATTTTAGCGAAACTTGACACAATTCTTAAGCCCAAATATTTTTAATATCTTCCTAATGAATTGTCCTTTGAAATTTTGGATTGTTTGAAAATCTTCTGATAAAAAACGTAATTTTATGCGACATTTTTTCCATTAAGATCTTTAAATGGTTTCTGTTTAAGGCAAAGCAAAAACTTAAAGTTAATTGCAATCACATAGTTTGATATGGTCTCTTATGCATCTTTTTTAAACTATTTGTACTAATGGTACAATTTTAGATATACAAAATCAATGAAATCCATAGACACTTTTTTAAGAAAAAACGTGAAAAAAAACTATCAAAATGAGAAAAATGCCGCTTACGCTGCTGGGCGTTCGAAAATCTCGAAATGGTTTATGAAAAAATGCAAGATTGGCTTACTTTAGTTTAACTTAACTGTTTCCCTGGGAAAATATGATAAAACTTTTAATTTTTTGGTCTCGGTGGACCTTTCGTAGGAAATGCCCATATTCGCTCCTCGTCCAGAAGGATTTCACTTTGAAATCAGTCCATTATTCGATTGGATTGTCTGCCAGATATGTCGAATTGCTGAATCGAACGAAAGGAAATTGTACCGTGCTCTTGCAAACGTTAACTATGGTTTAGGAAAATAATCTACTGGCTTAAATTGAATTTGAGAATGGAGGGAAGGATAATCACAAAAATAAATTACCAACGTACAAGAAGCAATGCAATCTAATGACAGATATAATGAAAGGTTGGTGGGCTATATCAGGAGATGTGATGAAGGATCACATGTCATTGAAGTAAACCGAACCGTTTTTCTTTGTGTTTTTCGGTTTGGGCTAGCTACTTCGAAAGGACGCCAGTTCGGTTATCAGCTGAAATTAGAGGTTCGGTACAGAACCGGTTTGCACCCCTGCTTAAAACTGTCTTAAAGTTCGTGTTTCCGACTAAGGAATAAAGTCGAGTTCCAATAAAAATTCAAAAATCAATCCCATGTGTTATTGCTTGCTAAAGTCGGAATCAAGTCAATAATTTCGAGATTGAAAAATCCGTAATAAAGTAAGTCCAACAACAGAAAAAAACTACCCTTATTAGCGAAGCTCGAGTCGTCAAGCCAGACACACACTGCATGTATTTGATTTCGCAGTCTTCTCTGACGCGCACACGGCTGGCGCCGTGCCCCGATTCTCAATAGATTTGTTGTTGAATCTCGCTTCGAAGCGAGGCAATTGCACTGGTCTTTCTGTCTCCATGTGTGCGGCGACACCAAGAAGCGACTTTGCCGTAAAATTACTCTCGGAGCAATGGGAGCAAGGTCTTGCCCATCGCTGCCCTAGTACAAAGATTGACCGACTTCTGACATCGTTTGGGATTTATTTTAGTACGGATTGTGAATGAATGAAAGATTGTGCTAGCAGCTGTTTCAATGGAGTGTCTTGACTCAAGTTTTTAAAATAGTCATATCGATGTCACAGCGTTGCCACCCGATGCATACAGTGTCACGCGATGGCTAATCGATAGGTACTTCTTTTAATAGAAACAAATTTAATATGCTGAGAATAGAATGAGAATAAATGAGCTTAATACAACGAATGCTTGTTTAATATAACAAAAAGTCAGCTAATTATTTCGAAAGTATATTGAATTTGGAGAAATCAAGTATCTTCATATACACTCACACACATGTATATTTACATATTTCTTTCCTTATGACATTTGCCCATACTCTCATGTTTCACAATCGTGCAAATATGCCCTAAAGAACGCTCTACACGAGTAGCGCAATCAACAAGCGCATGAAATTCACACATACACATACATACGGACGCCGAGTATATCTAGTATAAATTCTGGCGAAATGTAAAAGCTCTTCCTCCCTTCCCACTGTAAAACAACAACCAACACCACAAAAACCAGTCAGTCAGGCAAAGCTATAAAAAAAAGCTCACATTATTATATACCATATAGAAAATGTATAAGTATATAGTATAAATATCTATAGTCTACGAAAATGGCGACAAAAGCAAACAGACAGAAAACATATGTTACACTCAGATAGCGTGAGAATGAGCGGAAGAAGGAAAGAGCAAGCGCCCACGCTCTCAAAAGCTTTTTACAAGCGTTTCGTTTTTGTTTACAACTCTTTAGCGGGTGTGTGCGTGTGTGTGCGAGAGAGAGTGTAAGACAAAAGCAACTTTGCGATAAATAATAAATTCAAAACAAAATATAAAAAATAAACAGTTTTGACCTTGAGTTTTGGATTTTTTTTTTTTTGGTTAATAATGTGGCGCTCTCGTTGGATTTGTTGATAACTGTTTTCCTTTTGTTGCTTTCGTTTGTAATTTGTTATTATTCCTGGAATTAATAATTTCATTGTGTGTTGAAATTGTGGCGCATGTGTTTATAATTTTAGGCTTTAAATAGAACTGCAAATTTATCATAATTTTGTTATATTAAGCATACGTCAGGTGGTCCACGCCTTAAACGTTTCACGTGTGCTTCCAGAAATTTTTCTTATCAAAAAACTTGAAATCATTTTTTGTTCGTGCCACGTTTGTCTCACAAACATTCGGTTCTCATTGGCTTCCCCTTTCAAAATTAAAATGTTTGCTTGTCTTGAAATTCCACTTAGGTTTTTTTTTTTGTGTGCTTTTCTGTAATAAATTCTATTTTTTATATTCTTTGTATATATGTACGAGTGAATATGTACATAAGCTCCCCCCCGTTTGTTCGTGTTTGGTTCCTATATTTTTTTTTTTTCTGCTCAGCATTTTGTTTGGCCTTCAAAGCGTTCAGCTACCTTTGACGAATATTAAACAATTTAAAAAGGAAATAGCAATAATGTAAAGAAGCTCGAGAAACAAGCATATCACTTAGCTTAAGTAGAATTTGTTTTTACTTTGTGTGTCGTGACTTTTGGTTGAGATGGCCCCCCTCCTCCCTTTGTTCTTGGTGTGTTTTGACCTTCAAGATTGAACATTACAAAGTTCGCGTTGTAAAGCGACTGTTATCAGCAAAATGTGGACTTATCGGACGGGATGAATAAAAGATAAGCGGAAATTTGAAGGTAATCCCTTAGGGGTATAAATTAAATTAGACTTAAATTTAGTTTTTCTTTGAACTTTTGTTCCTCCTTGGTTTTTGGTTGTGAAAATATTTTAGAAACTTTCTTTGTACATTTTTTAACTTGCAGTTTTTACTGGCTCGAGGTCTTGTAATGCTATTGGCATAACTTTAAACAAAGGCACACACCACAACATGTTGATCGGACGCGTTTCATGAGGGACCAAATCCTCACTCATCAGCAAACTTGAGCCTGAAATGTCTATCCAAAGAGCAGTCTCTCCATGCCAGCGACGGCAAAACTGTTTGGGAATTCTAAAGGCAGCTTGCGCGCAGAACACCAAAAAGACAGCTTAAGACAGCCATTCTCCTTTGTAAGTGTGTGGCCTCCATTGGACTTAGCACTCAGTGAGCAACCAACGGTCGCCACGTCTGAAGCAGAAGACCAAAAATATTTGCATATAAAGGTTGATTTTTTAAGAGCTATAGGAAAGTTTTTCAAAAAAAAAAAACTCAGAAAAATTCATGAAATCTTTTTTGAATCGATAGTCGGTCCATATAATAATGTTTGAAGATTATTCGCAAATGTTGACCGGGCTCAAGGCAATTTGCTACTCTCCACATTCGCGGTTCTCGAATAAAGCTCAATGTTGTCTTCCAACCGTCATGAAGCGGGCGTCTGTATAGCAGAGCTTTAACATAGCCCCACAAAAAATAGTCTAAGCGTTAATCGCCGATCTAGGCGGCAATGCCGGTCCGACGTGAATAAATGTTCCCGAACTCGCCTCTCAATAAGTCCATTTGCGCGTGCTGTGTGGTGTGGCACCGTCTTGTTGAACCCGTCATGCAGTCAAGCTTTGCTTTGGGCAAAAAAGTTGGATATCATCTCACGGTAGCGCTACCATTCACAGTTACGTTACGATTCATCATCTTTGAAGAAGTACGGTCCAATGATGCCACCAGCCCTAAACCGACCAAACTGTGACTTTTTCTGGATGCATTGGTAGCTCTTGCAATGCTTCTGGCTGATATTCAATCCAAAATCAACAACTCTGCTTATTTACGTACCCATTGAGCCAAAAATGAGCTTCGTCGCTGAACACAATTTTTCGGTAAAAAAAAAGTGGATCTTCGGCCAACTTTCGAAGAGCCCATTCACCAAAAATTCTACGTTGCGGAAGGTCGTTCGGCTTCAATTCTTGCACCAGCTGTATTTTGAAATTCTTCACACCTAAATCCTTCCGCAAAAATTTCCACGTAGTGCAGTAACAGAGATCCAATTGCTGCAAACGGCGACGAATCGATAATTGATGGTCATCATTAACACTGGCCGATACAGCTGCGATATTTTCTTCAGTTCGCACTTTACGTAAGCTGGTGTTGGTGGTTTAATGTCCAACAATGTAAATTTGGTGCGAAATTTAGTTACAATAGCCCGAATAGCCGCTTCAGTGGGTCGATCAAATTGACCATAAAATGGAAGAAGCTCGCGATAAACTTTCTTAACAGAGCACGCATTTTGATAATAAAATTCAATAATTTGCAAGCGTTGTTCGTTTGGTAATTCATGGTTAAATTATAGACCAAACTGAAGATGTTTGACAGTGAAACAAAACACGAAACGTGCGTAAGCTGTTTAAACCAGTGTTGCCAAAAAGATAATAGCTAAAAAATCAGCCTTTACATGGAAAACAAATTTAGCAATTTTTGAAAACCCACTTAAGACTTAAGATGAAGGGCCGATCTTTATAAAATTCTGGTTAAGGGCGAAATAAATTAAAAAGAAATCTCATACTAAGGTCGTGAAAGTGGCAGTTTGGCTTAAGCGCCGATTTATATACATATAATTGGGTTTGTGAACTCTATTGGAATGGGAGGTTCAAAGTCAAAGCTTTAAACACAATTTGGGATTGTAAATTTGGAAATAGGTTTTCTAATTTTGGAAAATCTACTAAAAAACCTCAAAAATTTTGTCTTACTTTATTGTCTTTTCAGACTATTTGGCTATTCAGACTATTGAACCTATTTTTGGGGCTTATATGCTAGTTACTATATAACATATCAATTTAAAATCCACTCTTTTAATAATTTTGTTCCTTTATTTTGTAAAAAGATTCGCTTCATCACGATCTTTATCAGGTCAACAGCTTCTATACCAACTTTTAGATTATTTTAGTCCAAAAATGCACATTTTATTTCCTCTTTTCTAGATTTCCAAAATACGCCACACAAAAGTCGCCTATACTAGATGCATTTTTCAGTGCAAATATTTATGACCCTTAAATTCAACAGAAATTATGTTCCTTTTCACTACTGTAAACAAACTAATTAATATTTATTATTGTTGAACAACAAAAACAATATCAAGAAGCCCAATGAACCAACTAGCCAGCCACCTAAAGCCAATCGGCTTACTAAAATTGGCATAGTTTTCGTTTTTGTTTTTCAATTCCTATTGTTGTTTTCATCTCTCTAATTTTGGTGCAAAACAAAATTTGTTTTGAAATAGAAATCAGCAAAAGGTTTCTGATAGAGAGAAAGAATGACGTGGCATGTGTGGACTCAGCTGATAGGCCATCGTCAAAAACAACAACGATAACAAACCACACACAAAAGTTAAACAATGTTAAGTGGGTTTTCAGATTTGCAAATTTTATTTATACCATCTCTCAAATGATTGTGCTAATCTTTAAAGTGTTTCCATGCAAAATGAAAGTTGTTGTTCAGGTTATTTCATGGCTTAGAGAAGATCAACAAGAAGAATGAGAGAATTGAAAGAATTTTGCAGTTCTTTTTACCTAACTCACAGCATCTTTACATGTTACTCCATCAATCATATTTTCCAACTAGTTGGTTGCACATAAGATTAATAGCTAATTACTCTTGGTAGGTGGGGAAAACGCCTTAAGCTTTAAGTAGTTCCGGCACTGCCTAGATAACAGCTGCATTTATTGAGTGAGATTTATTATTAAGGGGAAGATATGGCTATATGTTTGCTTTTTACAATATTGGCAATTTCTTTTCAAAGCAAAGATATACTAATGACCGTTACCATGTCATTCAAGCGCATGTTGGGTTGAATTAGGTTTTCAATCTCGCAAAAGATTTGCTAAATGCCTTGAATTCCAAGTCGGAGCCAGTAACTTTTCCAAAAACTATTACGGACTACACAACTACTTTTGAACACAATTCAACAACATTTTTTGTTTTCTGGTACAAAATGTAGAAGATATGATATGAAATTTCCTTTTTCTTCTCCAGTGTGTACACTTTACCTATACTATTTACACAAGGGAGTGTGGGCAGGAATGGGAGCAAGGGGCACAAAGAGGGCAAAGTCCTTCTCTTCTGAAAAACGTACAACTTCATTTGTTTTTTTTACTTACCTTGTCTGGGATTCGAACTCACAACTTACTTACTTTGTCTCGGGAATTTAGACACAATTTCCGACATCTTAGCACATACGACTATCAAGCACTCGCGTGGCAATGCCGCAAATCAGTTATAAAGGGAAGCTACAACACGTTTCGGGTAGATTGTCTAAATGTAGCATTCAGCATGTGGCCGGGTGTAGGTGTGACTGACACACCCGGTCACCTTCACTGCTGTTGGCGCCAGCTTTTTCTACATGCCACGTTTACCTTTCTGTTTTCTACATTTTGCGAGTGAAATTAAGCAGGGCCGAACTACATTTCGCGGCGTGTAGCTAATTTTGTTTTCACTGTGTATTTGGATATAAGAGTAGCTACAATTACTTACAGCTGATCTTATTGGTATGGAAATATGAGTGACGTTTTCTGTTGTAACCCCCCTGGCAAGGCTATGCAATTTTCTTCACTTAAATATGCCACCGACCAAACCCAGTCGACGGTAGTCTGAGAATGTTGTCCAAGGTTGTCTATGGTCATTACTAATACCGTTTAATATGCTCGTTTAATTAGCTTTTAACTCACTGTCCCTCTCTCTCTTCCTCTCATTGCAGCTGGTATAAGTGAAGTGCGCAATCGCAGCGCAGCGCCTGTGCGCCAGGCGCCCAGCAAAACCAACTCAAAACACTCGCAATTTATGATCTAACTGGAACATACAATGACCGAGAATCAATTGTATCCCATGTCGTCGGAATTCTTTGACACTGGCTCAAATAGCAGCAGTAATCCCCTGAAATACGAACTGTATACGCTTGGATCGAGTGTTGTGGGTGCGGCCCTGCCCACATTGACCATTAATACGGGCTATGGGATTAGCAACAATAACAATTCCTTGAGCTCCTCAAGTACAACGGCCATAACTATACCACGTAGTAATAATCCCAACCAGAGTCATCCAACGTATCATCATCATCCAAGTCCATTGCATTCATTGCCCAGCATCAGCAGCATGAACCAGCACCAGCAGCAACAGCTGCAACAGCAGCAACAACAGCAGCAACAGCAGCAGCAGCAACAACATCAAATGCCTTTGGGAGAATTGTCAGACTTTGGACTGGATGCCTTAGATGCGGCTTCATTATCACCCACTTTGTTGCAGGATGTCAGTCTAAGTGCTGCCTCACCCCTGAGCTCAACTTTATACAATGGAAATTCGGCAGGAAGTGCTGGTGTTGCTGGGGGCTACTTTGCACCCGATCTGAGTTCCAGTTTGAGTCTGAGTGTGGTCAATGAGCAATCCTTGCTAAACAATGAACTGCTCTATGAGGTCACACCCAATTCGAATGCCATGTGGAGTGATATCAGTAGTGCCATTATCCATACCAAACATGAGCCATTTAGTCTCGACGATGATTATATATTTCCCAATGATAAGGCAGAGATTCAGGCAGCCGAATTGGCGGAACTAAATGGCGGAGACTTTTTGGATGTCATTGGAAACATCGAAGATCTATTGCCACCCACAACTGTGAGTCAAAGTGTCAACTTTTTACTCTCACCTCAGACACCGGGACAACAGGAGGCTTTGGTGGGACCACCAATGGAGTTGCTCCAGCAACAACAACAGCAGCAGCAACAGGCAGGCAGTTTACCTCATTTGCAGACCCTGCTCACTCTTAGCCAGCAACAAAATCAGCACAGTCCTAGTTCCTCCACTAGTCCCTATGAGATCTATCATAGTACACCCCAAAAGCCGCCACCAAATCAACAACAGCAGCAACAACAACAGCAACTGGGTGCTAGTTTCTCGCCCGGTTCACCTTTGACACCCCCACCACCGCCTCCGCATGCCAATCGTTCTCAATACCAAATGGTCAAGTCCCGTAATATGCAAGAGCTGTTAAAGAAAGGTTTTCCCATGTCTTCGCCGCCCGGCGAAAGATCCTCCTTGCTCAGTCAATCGGCTGCTTTAAGTCCCGGTGGCAGCAGCGGCTTTGGCAGTGCCAGCACCACCAACACCACCCAACCCAGTTCCAGTTCCCAGGGTGTACGCAAATCCTTTGCCTACCAGGGCGCCGTCGAGTCATCCCAGTTGAGTCGCCTGAGCTCTTCGGCACCAACTCATTTGGGTTTGGAGCACATTTGGATGCGGCGTGAGCCGCGACAGCATTTACTCTCCACTGGCTCCCTGGCGGAGGCCGAGAGCTTCTCCTCACTGAGTACGGGCAGTGTTTTGTCACCGGATGGCATAGACTTCTCTCAGGATGATGACGATGATAACTCGAGTGATAATAGCGATGATAACTATGATGACTTTAGCAGCGATGGCATCGGTGGCTCTGGGGATGAGGATGAGACCCGCACCTCCACACCGAATCAATTGTCTGGCAGCAAGGGTAAAGAGCGTTTCTTTTGGCAGTACAATGTCCAGGCCAAGGGACCCAAAGGCAAACGTTTGGTATTTCAATCCAAGCTCGAAGATCCGCATGTTTTGAATGAGGTCACAGATCCGGTGTTTAGTCCCACCTGTTCGGTGAGAGGCATAAAGGTGTACAAGGTAAGCTAAGACAGCCTATTCATAGTTTTCCCTTTTGCTAATTCCTGCTTTTTACTACAGCACAGCGGCAAAGCCCGGAAGGGAGATGGCAATGATTTGACACCCAATGCACGGAAATTACATAACATAGGCAAAGAGCTGGACAAACTGAGTCGCACCATTAACGATATGACTCCAGTTTCGGAGCTGCCATTCAATGTGCGTCCCAAATCGCGCAAGGAGAAGAATAAGCTGGCCTCACGTGCCTGTCGCCTGAAGAAAAAAGCTCAGCATGAGGCCAACAAGATTAAAGCTGTATGGTCTGGAAATTGAACATAGTAAGTATTAGATTGAGATTTTCTACTACTCTATCTAAATCTCAATCAAATCGGACAAAAGACACGGAAAATATGAACGAATCGAGTATGCATACTCTTTTGGCATGAAGAAGCTCGCGGGAACACTGACACAGCTGAGTAATGAAAAATCACAAAATCTATGGTGAAGGCTTGCTAATCGATCAAATTTATCAGTTCTTTATATGAACATATCAATCGAATCCAATGATTTTTGAATTTTCGCTTAATGCAAGGCTTAAAATTTCAAAATTTTTCTTAGTAATGCTTGCATGTGATGTTTTTGTTCAGGGGAAACAGCTTCAATTGGTCAGCGCCAACCTGATCCCACCAGTGTTGTCCAGGATGTTCTTGTCTAATTTTTCACTTTATAAGTGTCAACACAAAAATGGAAAATTGATTCTGATTAAGAATACCATTCATATATGAACTTGCGAAAGCGATTCATCACTCTTAACTCCATTTATTCTTAAATAAAATCAAAGATGCAAAAATCTTATGAAGCAAACCGTTCGGGAATTAAGACTGGATCGGTTCATGGAGGTTTTAAACCACCACGGCATGAAATACAAGCATATACTTTAATCTGGGTATGAAGATACTTTATTCTTTCGCGATAAGCACACACAGCTGATCGCTGCGGTTTTTGTTGTATTCCGATTCAAAGTCGTCGAAAATTTAAAACATAGGCCCGTGTTTCACATAAAGACGGGGTTCTGTCAAGGACTGATGTGGTTATGGTGTCATCTAGGATATTTAGGATCTTTCAATAAACAGCGGATTTATGGGGTCAAAATCTCGAAAACCGACCTTTTTGACCCCTTTTATTGGTCCTAACTCCGTTATCTAAAGACCGATCCAAAATATCCTAGATGACACCAAAAAGGCTCGGCCGAAGCTTTGTATGCCCTTACAGTTTGTTTTTCTAAATAAGACTACTTTTCGGATCCTGCCTTTCTATGGGAGCTATACTATATAGATGTCAAACTTAGTGGAACTTGCCTGGTTACGCCTTCGCACCCCGCTATTTTTGAAGAACCTACCGAAACCAAAAAAATACCCAAATGGCTTAGCCCATCACACCGTAGATACTTTTTTGATACCTAGAAAAAGAAAACTTTCGTAGTTCCGAAAGGGTATGAAGGAGTGTTTGTATGAAGCTGGCATGTACCAGAGAGTTTCTTATATTGTTGTTTGCGATAGTTTTTCTTAATAAATTCTTTCCAAATTCTTAGTAGTGTAGCAGTTTCTGGCAAAAACATGAAATTTTTCGATATTCTTGCAGTTTTGAAGCACTAGATGCTATTTTTTTGGGTCTGTCTGTTCAGGACTCTTGTTTATATCTATAACTTTGCCAAAGACATAAAAACACAGTTCCAAACGGTTTATGATTTATAGGACTTCATAAAAATTGTCTATTTGGGTATCAAAAAAGTACCTTTAAGATTTGATTGGATCGTCTTTTGGGGATATTTTTAGTTTCGGTATGTTCTTCAAAAATAGCGGGGTGCGAAGGCGTAACCAATCGATGTCCTTAAAAAAATTGCAATATTTAATAATATGAATACATAAAACTATTTTTTGCCGCGAACTAAGGGCCGATGCCATCGGATTTTTTTTATAATATGTATATAGACATTCTTGACATGAAAAAAATAATTCATGAAAATATCGGTGGGCCCTCTTTAAGAAAACTGTAAAAAACCATGAATTTTCTGTGTTGGCTTAAGCGACCTGATCTTCAGTAATCCAAAGGTTTGTCTAGGATGGCTCGAGGTCATCCGTCTCATCCGAAAATAAAACGGCCTCTTAGTAGTAATACCCCACAGTTGGTAGCCAATTAAATAAAGTCTGTTATATTTGAGTACAAGATTAGAACAAGAGCTCAGCAGCCGGGTCAGTACCTTGGCAAAATGAATATGCTGCTTGTGTAGAATAAAACTGTCACAAATTTAAGTAAATAAAATCTTTTAATTTATTTATATAAACATTATCTGTCGTTTGCCTTGTTCTCCACACCCCATTTGCCTCAATTTATGCGATCATCCCATCCAAAATAATAGTAAGCATCATATTCCTGAGCTGTCTATCAGCTAATTCTCGATCAACACACGCTTTTGAAACGCCGCTATCTATACAAAGTGTGGATTTAGTCCAAGTTGTCCGGATAAACAAAAAACCAAATCGTGAACAGAAAATTCCTGGCAAATTTTTTTTTCATATAAACTTTTCAAGGAATTTTTTGATTTCGCGGTGCTGGATACCCAGCTTCACCGAGAAAAAAACTATCAAAATCGGTTCAGTAGTTCCTGAGTAATTTGGGTCAAGGATCGTTATGACGTGGTAAAAAAGTAACATCGTAGGAAAACGATGGAAATAAACAAGGTCGATTTTGCAAATTTTTCATATTTTTAGATAAAAATCTAATGTTAAAATGAACAACAGAGAATACATTTCTACTGTTCATGTTCATATGTATTTTCTGTTGAATTTTCTGGTTGATTATTGAACTATAATCAAAATCAAAAAACAGGTCGTTAAACCCATATTCAGCTAAAAAACTAATGTTTATTAACCTTTTTGTGTTTTTTTAACGACTTTTTTCCGAAAACAACTGTTGATTTGCAAAACAAAAAGGAAAAGGGAAACAGATTATGTCGAAATCGACAGTACAACCAGAAAAAAATATGTGCCGAACTGCGTGCGAAATCATTTTTTAACTCTGTGCGTTCAACTGCTCTTTTGAATTTTAAGATCAAGCAATTGATGATTTTCAGCTTATGTCCTTTGCAGTAGATCTCTCTTTTCAAATTAGCCCAAAATTTCTCGATTGGCCTTAATTGGGGTAAATTGGGGGGACTGTGCAATTTAAATACATATCGCTCACTTACTTCAACACTGTTGTTCGGTGGAATCACTTACGTACTCTAATTTTATTCTAATTTAGTCTTAAAATGAAGTTTGTATATAATACAAATATTATTTAATTATTTCAAATTTTCAATGGATTTTACATAGCGAAAATATTTATATTTGAAATGATCAATAAAGAAATTCGAAAATATGATGTTAAGACATGAATCCAGTTCGGAAGGTACTTCGCATATATCATATGCAGCATAACTGAGTTATCCCGCTTTTGCTGAAACATTAAAATTAACCTGGACAATAGAATACTGACATATTCTCATCTCACTCGGAGACTATACAAGATATTTGCCTTCAGTCGCAGGCCAGCGGTCGTTTAGGGCAGGTCAGAGCTAGTTTGTGTCGCTTTATCTTTGCACACCAATACACACTCTTACTTATCAACCTCGCTCTTCTTGACAAACTCTGTTTTAGTTAAATGATTCGTCTAATTTCATAAATAATTTTCTTCTCATTTGCAGAGCGCCTCATCAATGGCATTGCCGAGCTTAAACAGGCCCTGGCCCTCAAGCATCGCACTCAAAGTCTAGGGGAATCCACCGACGAAGTGGATCAACAAATTTCACGCATTTACACCACAGCTACATGTTAGTTTACAACACATATTAACAATTATCCCAGACTAATCTATAATTCTTTACTACATTTTAGCTGGCATTCGCATAGCAGGTGGCTCAACGGACTTTGTTAACAAAGTGCTGGAGAATATGCGTGGTGGTCTGCACAATGGTGGGTTGGAAGATCTGCGTAAATCATCATAGACCAACAATAAATGAAGAAAAACCATCGAACCGCCCATCAAGATTAGTTGTTAAGCATATTTTTAGAGTTATATATTTAAGTTAGAAAACCCCAAAACCCCCCAGAAACACACCTTCAACAAACAGCAAAAATTTGATTCGAAAACAGAACTTCAAAACATAAAAAAAAAAAAAAAAAACCAAATATGTTCTGCTTGAGTGATAATATGATAAAAACCGAGATATAACTGTGATTTTAAAGAGCCTGGGCATAGCATGTTGTTTTTATACAAAAAAAAAAAAAAGGAACAGAACAGAAAAGAACCAGCGCAAGAAATTCCTTGAGAAAAATATCTGATTAACGAAACGAAACAAAACAAAAAACGTAAAGAAAGAGGCAACCACAAAAACAAAAAACTAAGAAATTTGCATAGTTTTTAAGAGAGAAAAAAGAAAGAAAGAAAATGAAGCAAGTAAATATATAACTACATATATTTGTCTAGGATTTAGCTACCAGATTTACCTGCTTACATATTAAGATTTTTAAATTTTTTTGGAATGTAAAACTAAGCTATTAAGTTATATAATGTACATATATATATGCAACTGCGATTTATGCGTTTAAGTTTGTCTAATTGGTTTATTGTTTATGTTGAATGTAGAGTTGAGCAAAAGCAGGAGAATTCTGAACACTATGTTAATTTACTTATATTACATACATACATATATGAGTGGTGATATAATTTTAATTTTCTTTCTATTCAATTTGATTTTTGGATGTTAATTTTTAGAATTTCTTACTTGAACTTTATCAAATAATTTAAGTTTTTTCTATTACCCATCAATCGATATATACAGAGATATATATATAAACATATATGAATTACCTTCAATATAAATCTTAATTTATAAATTTCTAGGCACACACACACACACACATGCACATGAAAACATTTTCAGTTTTTCGGGCTACTCCATAAGAAAAAAAAATACAAAACACACTAAACATTTTGAGTTTTATTATGTCTAATCTTTATTATATTTGCTCTGCTTCGATGCTAATTTTGTGATATTTGTATTGATGTCTTTATTTCTATATGCATACTAAATATGTGTGCATGTTGCCTAACGAGTTGTGTTCAGTTGATATCAAAAGAATGAAGAGAATGTATTTTAGAGAGAAAACAAATATTTTTATTTAACTATCAAACTGTGTTTCTTAGAAAGTGTCAGACAATTTGGTTAAATTTAACATATCCTGAGGATTTAAGAGTTGCCACTGGCAACAGAAATTATTATTATACAGAAAAACGGTCAGATATTTTTAGGTCGCTAAGAACTCTTTAAGTCCAGGCAGTATTGGACCAGTAAGTATTGGAAAGTGTCGGTTTTGTAATCCGGTTCTAGGGATAGGTTCTATCAGCCGACTCACAGCTGACTAAGCTGCACCGGTGCGGCAATAACGAATCCCTTAACTATTCATAGTCAGCACTTGCCACCAGACCAAGCACCAGCCAAGTAATTGCCTGAGGAATTCTGTACGGGAATGTCCGCCAAACGTACCGATCGGTTCGACCCTGCATTACCTAGTCGTTAGTATGGTGATGGTGATGATGCAATACCTGTCGATAACGACGGATTAACGCTTAGTATTGCATCAAGTCGTTAGGCCTGATGGTGTCTTGACACCAGCAGAACCTCAGAGAAATACTATTGCAGCAACGTAAATGTTTCCTACGTCCCATTGCCGATCCCCGCTGTAAACACTAAAAATCGGAGATATCGACTGTTTTTCTAGTCCAATCCAAGCCCATTGCACATATGTTTTTTAATTTAAGCAAATTGTTGGTAATACAGCTAACATGTTTACAAGCACAATAATGTCTTTAATCTTCTGAGGATCCCTTTTGAAAGTTCTGTGAAACCTATGTCGAAAAAGGTGCTGTGGAAAAAAATGCACCACTTTCCTTTAATAGCCAACTTAACAGGTATTCGGAAACTCGTTCTTGTTAGGTTCAAATAATTCCAAAGCCATTTCTGAACCCGGAAAACTCCAATATTAACGAACGCTCAGATTTAGTTAAGGTGCTTTGGTAGAACCAAAGTCTCGAAAGGCACAACTTACTATATGAATGTCAGTCAGAGTTGTGTGAGTTTTGGAATCTATGATGGTGAAAAATTTGTACTTTTTGAGATGTATATAAAATAGTTTGGAAAACGAATTTTGGTAACATCTCTGTGAAAATAACATCTACAATTTTGACAAACTGCGGGAATATCAAAGCTTTTTTCAGTTTCAAAGCCGGCAGAGAATTAACTTCGTTTCGACAAGGTTTCCCAGCAAGATTCTGGAGTGCTATATAGTCATAAATTGAACGCAGGTTCTTGGGTAGTGGAAATTAAAGATTCACGATGTGTAGAAGTTGCCTTGATTTAGAAGGACTGGTACTGAAATCCCTTACCTGTCTTTTGATCAAGAATTTTACACAGGCAGGGCTTTAGACTTCATGATACTCGCTACATTTTACTGAACTGAAAGGTGCAGTGATGGATAGAAATGAAAGAGTACTTAAATTACTCATAAATTGGAGATATTTCTGGAGCTCAGGGCTTAAAACAGAGGCAGGCAAACAATACATTCACATTTTTGCATTCGTGTGTGAGAGAGCAACGGAAAAATTGCTCTCAATTTCAGTAGCAACGACTGCGTCTCGCAGCAGCAAATCATGCAGCGCAGCTATTTATGTGGGAGCAGTGCTGCTTTGAGATTTTTCGTATGCACACGAGATAGGAATATGCCTGCCCCTGGCTTAAAATCAACAGTTAATAGCCAGAATTTTTGTAGTAGAGGAAAGCTTAAGAACGGATTCGAGTTCGTATGATGCGAAACAGCTTGCAACAGTGGTAAAAGTAGGAAAAAATGGTATCTATGCAAATCAGATTCTTATATCTAAAAACCAGAGCTAGCAAATAACAATTGACCGTTTTTCGTTGTCCAAAAATAACATTTATTTACGGATCCGTTGAGCAAAAAGTCAGAGATGAACCGTTCACATCGGCTCATGAACGAATCGCTCAGTGCTCAACGAAAAACCAATGGATTTGTTTACATTTTGTTCTGCTCATTGACTGAGCAGATCGACGCGAGCGAAGAAGATAAAAGTCAATTGCGTTTGTGTGTGTGTGTATGTGTGAGTGAGGTGTCTGTTTGGGCTTGCGACTCACACACGCCACACAATAAACAAATAAAAGAAAAAAAAGACCCTTTGAGGTGAGTTGTTCGGCTTTTTGCTCATCTACTGACTCTTAAAATGCGAGCGCTCAGTCGGATCGCTGTCTATAAATTGTTATTGAATGAGCAAAACAAGCAACGCTCAACTGAGAACAGTCAACTGATAACAAAAACAAAAAGAAACGAAGTGTTCTGCTCAGAGCGAGAGCAAGCTTGCATGGATTTTTTCGATTTTGTTATTGAGCAGACCGCAAAAGCTCTGCTAATAACCCATTTTCAGACTCTTTTTATACAGCCATGCTCCCATTTTAACTTTCGCAAAAGTATTTCGACTTGGAGACCGAATCTGGTCTAAAAACCAGTTTCAAATATTAAAACTTTTTAACATTTTGGCAAAATTAAAAGTGGAAGCTTGGCTGATAGTCCGTTTCTAATCAAAATTTTTGTCTACTTTTCTAGTTAATCGGTTGATAATGATATAAATTGCTTTCTCTCCACATTTCTCTTCATTCCACCGACTTTTCGTATATTTATTTTTCGGAAAATTAACAAAAACAACATTCTAACGATTGTGTTTCGTTTTGATTTAACTTTTGTTGCTAGGAAAGCGCACGAAAATACAAATTACAAAAGTGATTCAAGTTAAAAACTTAGAACATAACCCCAACAAATTGTAGCTATTAGTCTAGGCTTACCCAATTTGAGCGCACATTTAAATTGATACAAAATTCGGTCATCGGTTTTCTAGGGTTTTCCAATTTCCAGTTCATAAGTGATAAGAATTCAAAATTAAAAAAAAAAAAATATATTAAAATATCGTATATAAGGCAGAGCTTTGATCCAAATCCAAATCCGAGAGTAAATTCAAAGCCCGTAGCCGCGCATTGAAACGTATAAGAAAGAAAGCACGACAGTTCCTCAGTGTTTAATATTGTATAATTAACATATTCAATAATTAACAAACGAATATACCTACATAAATGTTATGGTTATTGTAAATGTGTGCTTTATATAAATGTGCTTCATATATATACATACATACATACATACATACATTTAAACAGAAACAATTTTTATATATATAAACTAGATGGAAACTAAAAACAAAGCATAAGCAAAACTACCTCAGAAAAAATAAAGAAGAAAATTCAAGTTTCATTCAGCTTAAAAAATTTAAACAGTTGGGAACTAAAATATATACATACAACATACATACATATATACAAATATATGTATGTACAACCTGAGAGCCTGATTCATGTGTCCATTTTAAAGCAAGCGAAATAATTGCAACAAAAACAAAAACCTGTGTTGAAAATTGCAAATTTTTTTATATAAGTAATAATCGTAAAAACAAAAACATAAATATTATGTATAAATTTTGCATGTCAACAAACAAACAAACAAAAATTAAGAAATTGTCTATCTACACCTACAAACATATATTATTACAAAATACATACCAAAATTACATATGGAAACTAATAAATGAGTGGCATATAAAGCAAAAGCGACAAAAACCAAAAACAAATTTCCTTTCTTTTATTTCAAAGCAGCTTGAGCAAAAAAATGTGGAACGCTTCACGATTTTGCGTGTCATCCTTGCGCAGGGGCCATGCTAATCTTCTCTGTATCGTTCCAATTTTAGTATATGTTCTGCCGAAGCAAGAACGAATGTGGTGCTTTAATCTTCCTATATAAATGTACTTGTTGGGGAATAAGAACTTGGGAATTCCAAGATCGAAAATTGTCAAGGTGGCGCCATCTATGTTTCGTTTGCTGTACGAAACAGCAGCGCCACTGAAGTATTCTACATCTACATGCTATTTACGTGTATGTATGTAAAATAAAAATTGCATACATTTTGTAGACAAAATTATTTTTCAAGTAATAACAGTTGGGTGTGAGTTCGAGTCCCACTGCAAGCGTAAATTTTTTTTTTTTTATTTATATTTTTTTTTGGAGGTAATTTTAACATTTGATGTGATCTTACATTTGTAAATACAATTCCCAATTCTTAGGCAGATTTTTTTTTTGCTTTAAGGCAAGCTTAAGGCCCTCTTCTGGTCTAGAAAATTTTTTTTCAAATTTGTTTTTGTTTTATTTTTTAGCTTAGATATTCAAAAATATCACCTCAAAAGGATTTTTCAAAATACGGAATACTTTCGGCGATTTAGCCAAGGTGGCCCGAATTTCCTAGCAACTGCAAACTTTAGGCTCGTTTTTCTCGAAATCACGTTTTCCAAAATGGTGCCCCTGTTTTCTCAAGTTCTACCGAACCGATTTTTATGATATATTAAAGAATTATATTACAGAATTAAAGTGGCTATCGTCCCTACTTCAATCTCTACTATTTTTTCTGTACACTGGACTGCAAAAATATGGCCAAAAATCGATTTTTCGTTTTACGGACAATTTTATAATACCCTCTGCAAGGGTATAAAAAAAACGTTCTGAAAAGCAGCTCCCATTTCTTATCTTTACACCCAATCCGTTCTTGATTTTTCCGTTCTTAAAACAAGACCACGTTCTTAAAAGTATACCAAACGTTCTATATCGACGAACAAATTAAGATAACTTATTCTTAGTTTGGGTCTTGAAAAATGACCGACGAGTCCGACATGATGATGATCGCTAACAACAAAATATGTTATACTATAACCAAAAACATGGCTAAGGATATAGTTTGAGTATCTAAATAAAAATATTAATCTGCGTTTGTAAAAGATAAATAATGGATTTTGGGCCACGTTGCATTTTTAAAAAATATACAGGCCTGTTCCCGTTTTCGATTTCGATCAGATCATGCGGAATCGGAATTGGTAGCTGTTCCCGTTTCCGAAAAACGATCAAGTTATTCGGTTTCAAAAGTTTTGCCTAAGAGTCAGTGGAATGAAAAGTAAATGCCAATTTTCTTAGCAATTGTGATTCTTTGCATCTTGCAAATATTTTTATTTTAACATGTCAAATATTGTGAAGATTTTGAAGTATCTATAGATATATCGAGCCTTCAATTTGACTTAAAATCATTTTTATTAAATTTCTACCTCAGAAATTGCATGTAGACGAAAAGAAAACGATCGAAATGAAACCGAGCTGTTCGCAGTTCCGAATCAGCGCATGCGCAGTGCTAACGAAATTGTCAAGGCTGCCTTATGGCTGAATAAAAATTCGATGACGATTCGAGCTTTCATTCGAAAAGACAATCGATTTCTATTTCACTCGGAAACGGGAACACCAAAATGAAAACGATTCGGAATTGCGATCGTTTTACTTTTTCATTCCACTCGAAAACGGGAACAGGCCTGATAGACTATGTTTAAAACATCTAAAATAAAAATTAGTAATAAAAAAAAAACTATGCCACCACGGGGACTCGAACCCACGACCACGGCGCTCGAAAATAATATCCTACCCACCAGGCTACAAGGCCTGCTGTTTCAGTGTTGTTAGGCAGCTATGAATCGCGCGGTGACAGTGGTCGAGTACATAGTTCCGTCTGTTCAGTCGTCGAGGTCCCCTGGTTCTAGTCCCTGACAAGGTAAAGTGAAACAATAATTTTTAATTTTTAATGAATTAATAAAAATGAGCCAAATATGGCAATTCGTTTGATCGGAATTTGTAAAAGTTGTGATTCCAATTAAAGAATTCGGTTGAAACAATTTGTTGAATGAAAAAGCCATAACACACGCGCATGATTTGAACGAAATCGAAAGCGGAACCAGGGCCCCGGATTATTTATTTTGTTTTATTCGTCCTTATTTAGCATATCTCTCGTAAAAGCCATTATTTACAAAATTTATCCACACTGGTTATACCAACATTTTGTAAACACAAGTTCATATAAGAGCCGAGGGTTTAGCGGCGGACTAAACTACTTACCATTGATATTACATTTGCACTAAAAATCAGTTCAAAAATCTTTAAAACACCGAAAAAGCCGAAAAAACTGGCATTCATATATATCTAATGTTGGTTCAAAACACAAGATTTCTTGAAGATTTATTCGACTACAATAGGTAGATATATAGTAGGTAGTTACGCTGAAGAGGCACAATTAAGAGAGTTTCTTTTTTGTTTGGTTAAAGGTTACCAAAGTGGGTACACTTACACTTTCATACACAGACATTTTACATACAACAAATACAAAAAACGAATTGGTAAAAAACTGATCATGTTAATTTAGAAGTGATTGTACCATCAGGAGATTCATCACAACTTTATTCGTGTCTCAATTCTGGTTGCAGATCAAACCAGGAATTCAAGCCCGCCGGGGTGGTTATTTCACTATCATCCAGGGGTATTTTAAGCTGAAAAAAAAATAAAATAAAATTATTTCAGACAGCAGCACAAAAAAATGTGGAACGCTTCACGATTTTGCGTGTCATCCTTGCGCAGGGGCCATGCTAATCTTCTCTGTATCGTTCCAATTTTAGTATATGTTCTGCCGAAGCAAGAACGAAAACGTAACACGAAAATGCGCTATTTATATGACCCAGTCGGCGAATAAGCAGTTGGGAATTATAAGGCACAAGGGGTGGGTTTGTACTCACCATGCCAATGATGGGACTGCCTCCTGACAGAAAACCCTTCTGTGTGCACACGGTTACCTCAAGGGCGGTTTGCCTGAGCTCAGCAATGGAAATCAGGTACTCGAAAGAAGCATCATAAACCGGATTACAATTGTCCTTAATGACGCTCGTTTTGCGTTTCGATTCCTTGCTGCGTCCTGGCAGTAAATACAATTTGACATATGGATCAGGTATATTGCTGGGATCACGCAATGGTATTTTCATGATTTTGTGTATGGTCACATCCAGTTTTTGCCGCTGCGCACTGTAGCGTATGGAGAGCTGTATTTTTCCCAGGCCATGTTCCCCAGCCGTTGAGATGGAGTCCGGGAAGCGATGGGTAAGCACTGAACCACCACTAGACAAATCGCTAATGGGTTTCTCACTGGATGTAGAGGCCGAGAGGGCGGGTGAGATTTTTGTGGGCACTGTTAGCTCCTCTTCGCTAATGGGTGACTCGGTGGATAATCGTTTGTTGGATATTGAGGGTTCCTGTTGGGGAGAGGAAATAGAGAAATATGTTTACTCAGAAAAGAGATCTTTCAATTTCGATTTATTTACAGTTTTTTCTTAATTTGGAACATCTCTGTATCAAACTTAAGGACTTCTTTTCGAATTATTATGATTACGTTTTATTTTCGAAGAAAAGGGAATAGGGAAAAGACTTAGTAGAAATTTAGTAGACCTTTATGATAAATAAGCCTGCATTTTAAGCCGGCTCGAGATCATGCTATGCTTTCGCACAGCTCGCTATACAGCAACAAACAACACTCCAAAGGAGACTGTTTTAAGAACCACCATAGGTGGTTTCATCAGCTGTCTTCTTGCCTGTCGACTGCCTGTCAGGAGCCGTATCTACATGCCAGCGATGCCATAACTGCTTGAAAATTCCAAAACATTATGGTTGCAAAAGCTGGTACAGGGTAATCCCGGAACGGCTTAATGTCATCCTGTTTATTGGGATTGAATTTAGGATTTTTGGTAAAAAATCAATCTTTTTTTCGGCTCGGCTCAAGAATATACGGGATTACCCTGTTTTCAATCTCTACTTTGAGGTAAAAGACTACTGTTACAGTTTAGGTTGAACGTTGGTCACGTGACCCTACACAGAGAAAAATATGAAAATATTAAAAAATCGTCACCAAATGGTCATGAATTTGGTCTGTTTTTTCCGTTCATAAAAAATGAACGGTGGTCATAAAAACAGAAAAGATGCTCCTCCAGAATATAAGGTTTTTGAGAACAGTAACAGTTACCCAGCTTTCCATTCCCTTGCCCCGTGCTTTTCTCTGGGAGGAGCTGGATGGTAGTGTCCTGTCTAGCTAGTTTGTCGGCTGACTCGTTTCCCTCAATGTTGCAATGGACGGGCACCCAGATGAGGTTGATACGAAGATACCAAGCCGTCGCATTTAAGTATCTACTGTATTGCGTGAGCGTCTTTGCATTATTGATGTAGGAGCCAAGCGACCTCAGAGCTGCTTTACTATTTGAGTTAGGCCCGTTTTCTCAATGTGCGGTTAGTCAACTTGACAGGCAGTTTAACCGAATTTGCGTGTCCCATGCTGTGTGCGGCGCAATTGGAGGAACAGACTTAACCGCTGCTTGAGCACTGGTTAAAGTTTACCGCGAATTCAGTGCCGATGGAATTATCGATATATTTTATCGTTATACGAACAGCTGGCTTCAGATTCAGGTTGACCAAATCTACATGTAAAATAATTTATGCTAGAATCAGAGTTTATTTTAAAGCCTTCACTTCAGTTGCGATTCAATTTGTTGTGACTAGGATTGTTAGCAGGACTTAGCAGCGCTGCGCTCTTATGCATGTGGCAACTTCCTTATCACTGCAGCTGACTTCTGTGTAGTCAGCGTTCCTTTGATAAGCCGTGTAGGTAAAAAAGTGTCCCCAGCTATTGCTTTTGATTCATCGCAATCAATTTTAATAAATTTTTCGCAAAAATATTACCAGCAGCATTCAATAACAAAACCCCTAACAAAAATACCTAATTTGTTGACCGTGTCTGGTCACCCTAATGCAGCGATAGGAGTTTATCGATATCAGATGAAACTGCTGTTGAGAAATCCAAATGACTTGACCGCTTGTCAACTGGAGGAACGAATTTGACCGGCGGTTGGCCAACCGGAACCTTTGAGAAATCGGGCCTAATTTAGCTAAAATTTGGAATTGCTTAAGCAGCTAAAACCGATTGCTCAATGCCAAGTTGATTCAATTCGTCAAATATAAACGACCTGATCTAGTAACCACTGACATTCTGCTTACTTTTTATGTGAAATAGTAAACTTTACATTAGAAAAATAGGGGAAAGTTAAGCTATAGTCGTCCGATTTCGACCAAACTTAGTAGAATTGTGTAAAATTATACAGAATAAGTGTATGCCAATGATAAGAATGTTTTCATTAAAAACAAAAAAGTTTTCCCCATTCGAACTAATTTTTCGACCGATCGTTCCTATGGGAGCTATATGCTATAGTCATCCGATTTCGACCAAACTTTGTAGAGTTGTGTAAAAGTATATAAAATAAGTGTATGCCAATGATAAGGACGTTTTCATTAAAAACAAAAAAGTTTTTCTCACTAAAACTAGTTTTTTGACCGATCGTTCCTATGACAGCTATATGCTATAGTCATCCGATCCGGCCGGTTCCGACAAATGTGCAGCCTATATGTACCAAACGACTTCGTGCAAAGTTTGGTGAGGATAGCTTTAAAGCTGACTGAGGAGATAGCATAGAAACAGACAGACTAAATGAACTCAGCTCGTCATGCTGATCAACGCACTGAAATGATGAGAAAGTTGGAATCATATTTCGTACTTTGTTATCGAGCTTAGAAACATCTTTATAGATTTTAATGGTATTTGCTCCGCTAGGTGGTAAGTTCTCCAAGGGCTATTGACGGCATAAAGTTTCTGGAATGACGTAGTGGGTACACAGTAAGCTCTAGAGACGGGAACTGCGGTTCGATATTTGAGTAGGGTGAAGAGTCCCGAGTTGCCCACTTTCCAGGCCGTGGAGTTGCCTAATCTCAGAGCCGTTATGCACGCAATCTGCTCAGACAAGCAATGGTCTACCTCGCCCCAAGGGGCCGCTCCTAAACACTTCTCTGTTTTTTGTGGTAGGTAAAATATATAAACCTAAACAATGATGCTTCTACGGGGACTTTCTAATTCCATAGACTTTCCACTAGGCTACAAGGCTTGTTGCCAGATAAGTGCCAAAATGCTATGCATTCTCTACTATTATTTTATGGCTCTCTCTCGCGAGCGCTTGACGGTCGTATGCGCTAAGATGCAGATGTTCGCAAGTTCAGTCTTCGAGGTCTCGAGTTCAAATCGTAGACAAAATAAAGTACAACAATTTTAACGGAAAAGGAAGAAAAGAAGAGAAGGTGGGTGGTGATGTGTGGTCTTTTCCATCTCTCCGGCCTTTCCTCTCCCCCATCTATTTCTGGATTTTCAAAATCAAAAACGAAAATTTCATAAACGTAGAAAATCGGTCTCAAAAAAAAAAAACGCTCTTTAAACAAGCCCCGGATATAAAAACGGACTACTATTGAAAATGAAAATAGTATAAGGTTGTCAAAAAAGTCTTGCGGTATTTTTATTGAATTTTCAATTGTTCATAAAATTGGTTATAGTAATGCGATTTAAGTCAAATATGCGCCGTTTTGTTCGATGACGAGTTCCCAACGAGATGCCAACTTCATAATGCCCCTCTTATAGAAGCTCGCTTCCCTATTGGCAAAAAACTCTGAGAGCCAATTTTCACAGGACTCTCTTGTGGCCAACTTCCGACTTCCAAGCTCGTTCGCCATGCACAGAAATAGGTGGTAATCACTTGGTGCGAGATCCGGACTATACGGTGGATGCAAAAGAACCTACCATCCGAGCTCCCGGAGCTTCTGGCGAGTCACCAAAGATGTGTGTGGCCTGGCGTTGTCCTGATGGAAGACAATTCGGCCTCTGTTGACCAAAGATGGCCTCTTCTGCATGAGTGCTGCATTCAAGCGGTCCAGTTGTTGGCAGTACAGGTCCGAATTGAGCGTTTGGCCATAGGGGAGCAGCTCATAGTGGATGATTCCCTGCCAATCCCACCAAACACACAGAAGAACCTTCCTGGCCGTCAATCCAGGCTTGGCCACCGTCTGGGCAGCTTCACCGCTTTTCGACCACGACCGTTTGCGTTTCGCGTTGTCGTAAGTGACCCACTTTTCATCGCCAGTCACCATCCGCTTCAAAAACGGGTCGATTTTGTTGCAATTCAGAAGCGTTTCGCATGCATCCATACGGGCAAAAATGTTTTATTGCGTCAAGTCGTGTGGCACCCATATATCGAGCTCCTTTTTGAATCCAAGCTTCTTCAAATGGTTTATAACGGTTTGATGACTCATGCCCAGCTCTTGGCCGATGCTACGGCTGCTACTATGCCGGTCTCTTTCGATCAATTCAGCGATTTTATCGCAATTTTCGACGACAGGCCTTCCGGACCGTGGCGCATCTTCGACCACCTCTGCACCAGAACGAAAACGTTAAAACCATCGTTGTGCGGTGGAAATTGAAACTGTATCGGGTCCATAAACTGCACAAATTTTATTGGCAGCATGATATGCATTTTTTGCCTTTATCGTAGTAGTACTGTAAAATATGCCGTATTTTCTCTTTATTTTGCTCCATGTTTGCGACGCTATAACTCACGAACGACTAAAAACAAACAACAATAAATCAAACACGTGTTAGCGCGTGAAAAGAGCTTTCCAAAAAGCTCTAGCGTGAACCGATGCGACGAATAAAACTAGAACTACGCGCTTGCAAAGACAAGCTTGCGGAAATACCGCAAGACTTTTTTGACAACCTTATATTATTCAAAATACACTTTTTTCGGTACATTTAGAACACATTTCGCTATGGATGTAGCGCTTGCTTCAAGAACGAAAGTACAAAAAGAAGTTCTCTTTTTAAACTTACCTTGGAAATCTTAGCTGCAGCTGGAGCCACCACCGCCACTTCGGGAGTCTTAACCACCGAACTGCTGCGTGTCAAGGCAGCCACCTGTTCCAAAGCATCCGATTCCTTATCAATCTCACCCGCTTTCAATATTCTCAGTGAGAGCGACATGTACAGCTTTGATTCGGGACCAGATTTTTGCAATTGGAATGGTTGTTGTATTACCTCCATATTGAATTGCTTCAGCAAAGTGCTCAGCGTATAATTGTACTGTCCAATATCATTGCCCGTCTTTTGATCATAGATCTTAATGTTTAAACTCTCGTTATCCGGATTGCTGACTAGGAAAGTGAAGCCCTGCTCCCAAACGGGTGAGTCATCACGCATTATCATGGCCGTTTGTTGCTTCTGTTTATTCAAACTGCACACCAGATAGGGATCTGGTTTGGAGCTGGAACGTGCTTGCTGGAAAGTAAAGGAGTGCAATTGTTATATGAAAATAGAAGTAAGATATTAAGACTCACCTTAAGATGACGAGCCGAGTCTATGAACACACTGAGTACAGCCGAGCTCATGGTGGTCACACGCAAAAGTTGAGTTTCCAATAGAATCTGCTGCAAGTCATTAGGATCGGCGGTAAGCTTATACCATTGTAGACGCACATGCAGGAGACCATGTTTGGCATCTTCCAGGGTTAACCACTGAAGGGAAGGGAAGTAAAATTAATTCAACTAAACTTCATCTCGTTCAGTTGACGGTATCATAGACACCCGTTAAACATTCGTTTTAAGTCCTTTGGAGATCACTTAGCGAGTTTATTGATTGAAACTTTGTTCTGGAAAAATTTGCTTCGTTCTTTAGTTCGATTTTCGAACCTTTAACGAAGTTCGTTCATTTGTCCGTCAAGTGTCTCTTATGAGCTTGTTTTTCGAACGTTTAGCGAATGTTTGTTTTATACTTACACTATCCACCACGCCTTTTTTGATCACGCTGGCTATATCGATGCTGGCTCTGTTAATTTTGTGTGTTTTTTTTTTTAGAAAGAGAATCATTAGGTTAGTTCATTCAAAATATATTACCAAAAAGAAAAATCTATTTAACAAAGGTCAAGTGTTCCCTTTAACTCTTGCCTAACCTGCCAAGCGACTCGTCATCACTAGTGCGATCCCAATCAAACAGCCTAAGCACGAGTATGGCATGCTGTGAGACCTCAACCACCGCCTTATCCGCAATATATGGAAAAACATTTTGGGATTTCAATTGTCGTTAGTAAAGTAACTCAGTTAGCGATATAAATCAACTCTACACACAAAAAGAATTACGGTATTAGGTGTACGTATTTACAGTGTAAGTTCTAAACATTTTTACTTTATGTCAATCAATTCTACGGATTAGAAATAACATGCTGGGCTAGGTGACAGCTTGTGTTTCTTACTTATTCAGGAGGTGCTAGGCATGCAAATTGCTACCAGTGTTCGTTTTCTAAGCTTTGTAGGGTAGTGTCGATGAGCTACTTGTTGCCGGCCAAATTATGAAGCGATAGCCTGGTTTGTAGTAATAATACAGATATCAAAGTTCTAATTGAAGGGTCTTCAAAGAGGATTTCTGAGTTAAATTTTAAAACAATTTTTATAGAAAATCCCCTGGTGTGGGTTAAAGAGACTTGCCCTTAAAATCGGAATGTGCTTGGGGTAACCATTGATATCAGTCAAAGTGGTTTACTGTGAGAATATCATACTCAGAACTTTCAGAATATGATTTAGAGCAAAAGTCGACAGTGCACTCGCAGCATTTGTTACAGATTCTCAAACTTATCCTTGAGTAATACAAAGAGAAAAATATGTCGTTTAAAAATCATTACCAAAGGAATCACGAAATTAAACGTGTATATACTTTCTATTTTGATGTTTTTGTCGAAAAAGATTAGAGTAAAAACACCATAAATAAAAACTCAAAACAAAAATTAGGGGAAGTTGTTTTTCTAAATAAGACTTCTTTTCGGACCTTACTTTTCTATGGGAACTATACTATATAGATGTCCGATTTTGACCAAATTTGATGGAATGATGGAAAAGCATTGTGAACTAAGAAGAACGAAGTTTGGAGGCGTTTCAATTAAAAAACAAAAAGTTTTTCTCACTAAAACTAGTCTTACGACCGATCGTTCCCATGACAGCTATATGTTATAGTCATCCGATTTTGACTTAACTTTGTAGAGTCGTGTGGTAGCATATAAAACAAATACATGACAATTTTGAGGATATTTCCATCGAAAACAAAAAAGTTTTTCTAACTAAGACTATTTTTCAGACTCTATTTACTATGACAGCTATATTTATAGATATCCGATTTGACGAGAATTTCGAGAAAAAAAAGTTTTTTTCACTAAAACTAGTTTTTCGACCGATCGTTCCTATGGCTATAGCAAGTCATCCGATCCGGCCATCGCCTACTAATTTTTTCAAATAATTTTCTAACGTTATATTTTGACCAAACTTAGCGAAATCTTGAAAAAGCATCGAAAACGTATAAGTTCGAAGTCTAGTGCCGATTCCATTCAAATCAAACAAGTTTTTCTCAATAAAACTAGTTTTTCGACCGATCGTTTCTATGGCAGCTATGTGCTATGGTCGTCCGATCCGGCCGGTTTTCATACTTGTGCAGCGTATTTGTACTACAAGACTTCCTAGAAAGTTTCGTTAAGATAGCTTTCAAACTGACGGAGGAAACTGCATAGAAACAGACGGACAGACGGACCGACGGACATGGCTAAATCAACTCAGCTCGTCATGCTGATCAAGAATATATATACTTTATGTGGTCGGAAAGGCTCTCTTTTATGCGGTACACAAACATCCGGACAATTTTAATATACCTTCTTGAAGGGTATATAAAAAGGTTTTAAATCTACGCTTCGATGGGGATTCGAACACAGGACCTCTCCGTTGCAAGGCAAAGGCCTTGCAATTCGACCAGCGGGCTGGTTGCTTTTCGGACGCTCAAATGCGAAGTGCTTTTGATAACATTCTTTACTGTGATTGTGGCGCTGCAACACCAGAGTTTCCACGTCGAATGATAAAGCTGTACTGGCATTTCTACCAGCATTGTGGATAACGTGTGCATTACAATTGCTTTTAATTATTTTCGAATTTCACGAGGTCAGCTTCTGATAAACGGAGTTATGCTTTAAATAATTCACGGGTGCATTATCTGCTTAGAAGGAACTATATTTTTCGATTTCGAGGTGGCGATTTTCAGAGCTTATCATTAGCTGGTCCAATATCGCTTGTGAAGATTCTTTACCATCTTCGTAAAAATCCATCATTCTGACTTTGACAGCACATTTGATGTCAAAATATCTAACTGTAATTGGAAACAGATTCCTGTTCCCCTTTTTTGAAGCATCAGTTGAATTGACTTAGTTCACATGGCGGCCCGACTAAATTTTCATTGGCCCGGCATTGCCGGGCGAGTCCCGTGCAGGTGGCAACCCTAGCTGAGATAGCCAAAAAATACCAAGAAAGCCAAAAAAGGCGGTACTTGGTATTTTTTAAAGGTAGCATATATTAATGTAGGTTCTCTTCATCGGCATTGGCCTGTGCAAGCAACAAATTTATTGCTGCTCTTTCTGGATTTCGAAGCTGTCTATGGCAACTAAATCAAAATACTCTCTATTGAGGATTGAGAATAGAGAGTTTTCTTCAATCGAATTTTAATTATTTTTTACATATTTTTGCTCTACCGACCGTCAAAATAAATAAATTTAATTAGCTTAGGCGCACAATCAAAACTCGATCAGCTGTTCAATAAAATCCACACGCTGAGAGAGGATGACAACGCTGCGACGCCCGTGTAAACTTTGCCACCCCCCAGTTTGCTCGTCGGCGTAAGCGTTGTAAAACAGCAACCGTAAATCGTTTTGCGAACGGTTTTACTGTGTCATTTTTATATGAAGTTTTTTTTTGCGAGCGCTTTTTTGCGTTCTCCGTACCTAGCTTAAGTACGGGCTCATGAAAAGAACTTATGTCTTAGCATTTCCGGAGTTCAAGTAGGCAGGTAATCGAAAATTTGGTTTTGGTTGGATTTTCCGCTTCAAGTGTCTAGAAAAGTAACTTCTATGTGTCTTTCATAATATTTTTATATGGTTCTTTGGGAGGGTATAAGCAATTTTATCTGTGTCAGAAAGGAGTCCGATTAAACTCTGAAATCTTCCACATTATTTGTGACCGTTTCATAGAAACTAGAAAACGGGATGTTTTTAACACCCCAACATACAATTTAAGCCAAGAAAAAAAAATTCGAAAAACATTTTGCTAAAGGTATACAGTACCCTTAATGATGCACATGATATGTACAATAACTTCAAGGTAGTGGACTGCGCAGCTTCGAATTCTCAGTCGGCTTTGGTTCGATGATTCCAAGGTGTCATCCGGTATATCGAACTGACAAGGTCGCTTTCGATTTCCTGGTGTAAATTCTATCGAAATCTGTCAAAAATATAAACAACGACCCTGGTGTTTGTTTGAGTTTCAGCTACTTCCGGTTGCGCTATCTTGTAGTTATTGTATCATGAATGATGCAGAAATTTTCCCTATATTGTCTTAAACCTTCGTATTTCTATTGTTTATAGCTTCCGAGTGAGATGAGAAAGTGGCAGTATATCATTTTTCAGGTTAATTTAAGGCCCTATTCTCTTTCAGCAAAAAATTTTTTTCGACTTTTTTTTTTGCATTTTTTTATAGCTTTGACATTTAAGAATATAACCCTAAAAGGGTTTTTTGAAATTCGAAATACTTTAGAAGATATGGCCTTTTTAATGACCCAAAGTGACTCGATTTGCCTAGCAACTGCAAACTTTAAACGCGTTTATCTCGAAACCACGTTTTTCGAGCTGGCGGCCACGATTCCGCCAGTTCTACTGAACCGATTTGGATGAAACAAAGTTTAATCGACGTAGAATTGTCACCATTCTGGCCCGTAGTAAAATAAAAATTTTGCGATTTTTTTTTACTATTTTTTTTTTACACTAAACTACAAAAAAATGGGTCCAAATTCGATTTGTCAATTTCAAGTGGCCGCCATTTTGTCAAAAAAAATCGCAAAATTTTTATTTTACTACGGGCCAGAATGGTGACAATTCTACGTCGATTAAATTTTGTTTCATCCAAATCGGTTCAGTAGAACTGGCGGAATCGTGGCCGCCAGCACCATGCCTTTTTTTTTTGAGGGCCAACTTTGACGGTGCCATCATCTATGGACAGCCCCTATATCGCGGCGAAAAAAATTTTTTTATTTTCTTTCATTCATTACTAATTCAATAAAAAAAACAAAATTCAAATATCTTTTTGCGTTTTCAAATGAGAATTTTTTCAAAAAAGGTCCAAAAACAGCAATCTGAAGGAGAATAGGGCCTTAATGTACCAGCAAAATCTCTGTTATGCAGCAGACGATATTCTGTAAAGATCCTTCGGTTTTTTGTTGAAACATCATATTTTCAAACATCTTAAATGAGCTTTTCATGTTTGAAATATTTTACTAGACTGTGTTCTTTCTGCACTTTGAAAATATTGCCTTGGCAATTATTCATGTTAAAATTTTTCAACCGCACTGAACCGCACTGATGCATCAAAATTTCTGTGAGCCCCTTGACCGCAATTTCTGAGCAGACCGTTCTTGCAGACCTGGAACATAGGCAACAGGTTTTGCAAGGAAATACTTTGATATAAGCTCCCTTTTGTTAGTTTTTGAATTTCCAGCAAGCAAACTCCTCTCGGTGGCTCATTATTTGTGTCTGTGTGTGTGTGTGTGTGCTAGTTAGTATGGTAGTAAGTATTCAGGCAAAACTCAAAAAGAACTCAGAATAACCAAAAAATCCAGAACAATAACAGACAGCGGTGTTTCGCAAATACAACCTGCCCAATACATCATCGGCCTGAACACCCGGCATTGCTTGATCATAGTCCCACAAAGCAAAACCCACATAATGGCCAATGGTGGTAAAAATAACCGCCTAGAAAAACAATTGGTGTTGTTTGTGTGTGTGAGTGAGTGAGATAAATGGTACAGTTTGGGGGAGAGAAAGAGATAGAGACAGAGAGAAGATAGTGAATGTGTGGTTAGTGGCCAAACTCGGATTAGGCGTCACGAGAGCAGCATGCAACAACGAGCCGAGTACAAAATCCAGAAACACAACTAGCTATTACTCACATACTAAGTAGTGGTAGAGGGATGTGGGGGAAGTTGACTGATAGTTGTTTAGTTGATGCTTACCTGCCCAAATTCTCGTCTTTTTTGGAGTCATCCGAGTCCTTCAATTGTATATCGACAAATTGACCCATTTCAATAAAAACCGTTGCCTACGTCGAGGCGTAAGATATGAAAATCAAAAGTGGAATAATAACACAAACTAGGCAAAGAGATGATTGGATACATAAGGTGTAGTGTGTTGTGGCATGCAGCAATTATCGAGCGAATCAACAACAACAGACTACAATAAGCAAATGCAGCATTCAAGGATACACATGTATGGTTGTGTGGGTGTGGAAATTGAAAATGGATGTGGCAGTGAGTACTTACCTCACACCAATAATCCCATTTGGGATTGACATTATTATCAATTATTTGGGTCTTAAACTCCTGGGCACCCACATTGATAATGGCATAGGGATCAGATTTACCCTTGCCCAAAACACTGATATCCTTTTTCATCAAATCCTTGGCCTCCACCACATGAATGCGCAGAATACCCTGGGAAGAAAATTGAAAAAAAAAAATATATTTATTTAATCAATTAATAGCACGTTGAGGGGGTCAGCTTTCGGTTCCGAAGCTGAAACATATTTCAGATATTTCATATTTTAGACAAAATTTCGAGGCTCAAAGGAGTTTTGGAATTGCAAGTGGTATCACCTGGACTTTTAAGACTAAAAAAGCCTGTGCGCGTCTTGTTGTAGATTCATCATATTTCTTTCATTTTTGTCTTACAGTGTTTGAATTTTCAATCTATTATAAGATCCTAATCAATTTATTCAAAATCTGTAAAATTGGCTGTTATCCGGCTCAAGCTCAAGGATTGATTATAATGCAATAACATGAGTTAATGAGTTATCACGAATTCAATTTCAATTTTTTATGAAAGAAAAATCTAAAAAAGTGTATGTTCGATTTATCCAACAAATTGACCCAACTGATTTGGGATTGGGGAGTTGATAATCGACTAGGCATATTATCTTGTTTCGCCTATGAATTTGAAGAGCTATTAAGATTTATAACAACCATCATGTAGGCATACTAGACTATCATGTCTCATGTGTCAAACAGTGTGAAGGCAGCCTAACTCTGAACCGATCTTCACGAAATTTTCACAGAATGTTCATGTCGATCAGGAAAGAGTCATAGGCTATGTGGCATGTTCAAAAGCCGGTTCAAAAGCGGTTAAAAACGGTTTAAAAGTGGTTGAGTTATTTGAGCTAATAAATTGGAATTTTGTCCATAGGTTGAAAATATGGAGTTGGATATTTTCTGGTTCAGAACCGGGCTTGAACCGGTTCAAAAACGGCACCGATTCAACAGTGTCTCAGATCTATTTCCCAGAAGTTATTTAAACTACACAGAGAAAAAACAGCATTTGCAAAAATATCCATTGGATGATTTCCCGTATTCATTTGGACTGAATATGTCTTTAATATCCTTTTATCATCCAATGGAACTGAAACATCATCCAAAGGATATGAAAAATGATCATCCTTTGGATGATTTTTCAGATCCGTTGGATGGTAAAAGGATATTAAAGAAATATCCAGTCCAAATGGAATTTTTTTGGATCTTCTTTTTTCCGTGTACGAAGCTTAGGACTTGTAATTTGGTGTGTACCCCATTACTAAGAAGTTCGACATTTTCCAGGCTCCGAACCATCCGTCTGAACCACTTCAAAAGTGAGTCTTGGACTTTTTCATATGTTAAAATCGATTTGCATCCAGTTTAAATATGAACCATATTCTCGTAATGCAAAGGCCCCGGGCGATGCCGGGTATTTACCCAGTTCCCTTATAAATGGCAAACTTAGTGAAAAAATTAATTTAGATCCTAGCCCCAACCCAACTATAGCAAAGTAATTTGTACCTGAAAAAGAGAACTAAAGGTTGCAATTAGAACAAATTATTTGCTATTGTTATCTTATTGCTTAAGAGACTATTTAAACCCGAAAGAAAAATTTTGTTTCTAAATTTTCGAGCTTTGTAGGATTTGGCGATCGTAAAGAGTTAATTTTCCGTATTTTAAGAAGAGTATCTTGATTTTTGAGTGGCGTAACAGCTTATATTTCATGTTCAGAGACCAAAACATACCAAGCTAAAACTTATAGTTTGTTTCTCTCGAACGATCTTACTTTTGAAACTGTTGAATCAAGAATAAGCGAACATCTATACATCGTTTATCGGCATCAAAAGGGATCAAAAATTTTGGCCGCTAAGTAAGTTGTACTAGAAATTAATAACTTAGAAAAATTTTCCGATGGAGTAGCTATTTCTGTTTTGGAGAGCAGAAGTCATGGGCAAACCCTTAGTTGTGTTTTATTTTGTTTTTTGCTGCAGGCTGCAGCCATTGTTGAATTCATTTAGCAAGGATTCCTAGAAAATTGGAAACCAATTTTTGCTTCTTCCTAGCTAAACCTATAGCAAAAGCTATCAGCTTTTAGCCAGTCAAGGTTGCGGCACCACGCGTTTTCGCTGGGTATGAGCTAAGGCATTTAGTTTGTCTGAGACCGGCTCAAGCTAAGATGCCAGTTAGAAGTTTTAGCAACCGTTTAGCTAGCTTTTTTTATTTAGCTTGTCTGAGTACATAGCTTAAATCAAAAGTTTTCGTAATTATTTTAACGAAAATTTTCCTAGTAGGCTTGGCTAGGCACTTTTAGCAACTTTAAGCTCAAATTAATAAAAATGTAATAAATTGGAAATTATACATTTTTTTACAAAAATTTTTTGGGGAAGTTTCACCTATAATTTCGGATGAAATATTCCAATTTTTCTTCCTGAAAGCTCTAACTAAATTAAGCCAATTGGTCTGGGCGTGAATGACTCAGTCTAAGTGTATAACTCACCTCTGGTTCGGGCATTTTCAGAGCCACTGCTGACACCTCATTACTTAGAGAAATGGGCAACTTATTTGGCAGAACCATCACATTGCCAATTTGCTCCACTATAATTCTACGCAGCAAATCACTTAATCCCGGCATATCCATAAAATCGATGACTCCAACCAAATTGAAATCAATATTGGGATTGTTGAGGAAAAATATCTGCAGGCCTCCCACCAAGGGCATGGATCTGATGAGCGGTTTCATGACCACACGCACCCAACCGTGTATTTGGAAATCCTTAATGCCGCCCTTCATGCCACCCAAATAGAAGTTGATGTCACAATCGCTGGCATAGAATAGATCCAAGTCCATGATAATCTCATTGCGATCCACATTTTTGTCATAGATTTTCACACCACCGATGCGAGGTGGAATCGTGCCCAGAATGATGCGATCGAAACGAAAGCCATTCATTTTGTATTGCGACAGAGCCAAAGCGACATTCGGTTCAATGGTTTCCTTGACCAGGGTGCGTGCGAAATGATTGGCATTGGGCCAAACCTGTTTGAGGATCTGTAAAAAGATATGAATTAAATCAAAGCGGATATTCCCACAGCCAACTTACCTTATTCAACCATTCGCAACGCTCCACATCTGGAAAATACACCCAAGCCGGCAATTCATCAATACGCGCCAGTATCACATCCTTCTCGGAGGCCATAGCCGAAGCCTTGGCTATATCACGCTTTCTTTCCGATGTTTTGCTCAATTGATCGCGTGCCACTGACAGAATAACTGGTGCTATAAGCCAGGCCACCGACCAACCCATATAGCCAACGAGATAAATGGAACCCACTATGGCCACCTTTTTGACGACCGTATACAGTACGGTAAAGATGCTATTGTCATTGCAGGCCACGGCCACTTCGTCGGCTTTTGCTTTTGCTGCTCCATTAGCTGGTGTAGGGTTGGATGCAGCTGCAGCCGGTGCGGGGCTAGTGTTAGCCGTGGGTGTGGTAGGTAGTTCACTCATTTTCACCGTATCAGCTAAGGGTACAAATGGCTCTTCTTCAGCGGAATTGGGCGGAACCACAAAGTCGGCCAAGGGCACCGATGAGACGTTATCGCTGCAAAGAGTTGGAATTGTTGTTTATTAATGCTCAATAATTTAGTTTTTTTTTTAGAGGAATGTGTGCTAATCGCAAGCAGGCAGCTGATTCATTAGCATTGTCGGCAAAAGATGCCGGCTTCGAAGTCTATAATGATGATCATGATGATGATGATGATGAGGTCATACTTTATACGCCTTTGTTCGTGTTTCTGTTCTAGCTAGAAATGCGATCTTGGCGTGCCTCTCTATAGCATTATTTTGTTGTCTTTGCTTATTGTTTACCTTATGCTTATTACTTTTATAGACTTGTGCATTACTCATACGCCCCATGTGGGCTAGGGAAATTGACACAGTTTTGTGTGAGTTTGTTGTTTTTTTTGGGAGAAAACAAAACCACTTGTTGAGTGAAACTATTAGGTGAAGCATCTGCCATTTGATACTGTAACTGTGGGTAATATGATTTTGTTAGCACATTGCACAAAATCATGGAATACAAAATTAAAATTAAACTAAAACCACAGTAAAAGTCAACCGAGCGGAACATGCTTAAAATTTTAGTAAGACTTTCAGTCATATTCTACTTATGGTGAGACTTTTTGTCATTTTAAGGGCTACATTGCAGAAATCTTCTGGGCTTAGACAAGGACTTAAATGGACTACGTTGTCAAGAAGATTTTAGATACATTTTCCTAAAAAGGTTGTCTAGTTTCAATTTTAGTTATTAATTAAGCAAAACTCTCCTGAACCAGTCATCTATTTTTTTGGAAAAAGATCTGGGTTTATAAATATTGTGATTAAACAATAATATTTACTTGGCCGGGTGGCTCAGCGGCTAGAGTGCGCGACCGCTGTGCATGAGGTCTTGGGTATCCCGCTTCGGAACATCTAATAAGTTTTTTTCTTTGATTAAAACTTTACACCCGGCCACACCTCTTTGCTATTGGCGCCAGCATTGCAGTAATTAGCCATGAAAAGCTTCTCAAACTGCCGTTTGGATTCGGCGTTAAACTGTAGGTCCCTTTCTCTTGTGCTAAAATTAGAAGCGCACAAGCCAAGAGATTGAGAGAGGGCTCGGCTTTGGCCCCTTGGGGCAGTGTCATCTTGACAAGCTAATTTTACTTTATTTACTTGGCCTTAAATCTCAGACCCTTAAAAGGGTATAGCATTACTTAAGCCTGTATTAACTTCTTAATAAACTATAATCTTTGGTCTTTAGCGGCAATAATTCATTGAATGAATGTCTGAAAATCATGAATTTAGCCTCAATGTTGGCTTCAATGTGTGTTTCACTTTTTGAAGTTGAGTTTAAGGAAACAAAATCTTTAAGATTCTGCAAAAACTTCTTAGATCGTTCTACAGCTTCTGAATGGGCTTAGTCCTTGAAACTGGAAAGTGGGCGCCTACCTTCAATGTCTAATACATTATTTTGGACGTTAGTTTTCTTTTCGAGCTCGTCAAACACCTCATCTCACTGATTGACTGTTTGGCAATCTACGCACAGCCTGAACGGCTGCTATTCGAATAGTAGTTTCCATTTGATGTAAGGGGCCACTTTCTAAGGCGGGGTTTTGGAAAATTCCACCCCCAAAAGGGGGAAAATCGCCAGAAAAGTAATTCTCAAGTTTGAGTACCCTGACTTTGTAATATAAGAGGAGTAGCTGATATCACTTATTTACAAATTAATAGACATTTTTCGATCCCGGACACTTGGCAGTCATTTCATATGAAAAACTGCTGATTCCAAAAATCAAGACCAATAAATTTTTGTCATTGCCGTTTTCCAGAAGTAGCCAAAAAGCTAGAGGTACCTCTATAAAAATGTGTATGTCTTCAGTTTTGGCTTGGCGATTTTAAAATAGTCAGGAACACTTGACAGAGAATTGAATGCACTATTATTCATTTGTACATCACATTTCTACTACCCACTTTGCTATCCCGAGCGATGTTCATCGGCCACTTTGCTTTAAATTTATCACTTTTTGAATAAAGCTTGATTTCAAAAGAGATTTTCTCCATGAATAAAATTCTCAATCAATTTATTGCTGTTCGTCATAGGAATATCCATTAGAATTCTAATGAAACTTATTTTACTTAAGTCCGTTGAAGAATAAGTTTTTGGCACTTAAGTACGAAATTAAGGGTTTGAAGTTCATACAAAAAAGCTTAGTTTCATCATAGGAGGAAAAGTTAACATTGAAACTGTTGTTTGCGCTGTCAAATTTATTCTGTGTCTGTGGTACACCTAGAGAAATGAGAAACGAATCGGCGAGAACGAATTCTTCTTGGTTTTAGTATTTTTCTGCTTGGTTTTTTAAGAAGAAATCTTCGAGCTTGATGGCGAGGGAAGTGCGGGGAGCCAAAAATCGGAGAGCGCGAGCAAAAAATGAGAACAATTCTCTCTCGCTCTCAGCATTCCCTTGATATCAAGAAGACAAATTCTAAGACCAAGAATACTCATCTTGAAATTCTGTTCCTGATTTCAGTATTTTTCTTCTTGGATCCAAAAATATTCGTTCTTACCGTACTTTCAACTTTAAATATTCTTGATATCAAGAACGACCTTTTTGGTTTTATCTCTGAGTAAATAAACAGTATTAAAATAGAGGAGTAGAATAGAGTACATTGCATTGTTAGCCTGTTTGAACAAGATGTTACCATGCGCGCTTTTCTTTGACAGGATTCTATGTTACCTTCCAGAAATTGATCCAACAAGGAAAGAATTCCCTCAGGATCCTGACATGGCTCTACACGGGCCACTGCAGACTGCGGGATCACCTGTACAAGCTGGGAATAATAAACACCCAATTATGCAGATTCCGTGCAGAGAAGAAGGAGTCCTCTGAACATATACTAGCACACTGCGGCGCAGATTCATCAGATTTGGGGAATTTAGCTTACACAAGGTAAGCAACCTAGAACCGACGAATATCCTGACGTTCGTACAGGACATAGGGATGCTCTGAGAGTTGTAAACTCAGTAGGGGGCACATTGGATCAGGATTGGTCGCGGTGCGATATCTCCCCAACAACATATATATATGTTACCTTTGTTTTACCTAATTCGTCCATTAATATAAAGCGCCACCAAAAAGAAATGTTTTAAAAAGTTCAGTTTACTTTAGGATGAGAATTTCATACTTGGATGAATAACGTTCGATGTTTAAAGTACGGTAAGAATGAAAATGTGAGATTACTTAATTCAGCATTTAACTTTTGATCCGGATCATCCGATACTCTTCAACTTTGTTTGCTCTCATCGTTCGGTATCTTATCGATGTTTTTGGGCTGAGTTATGCAAAATTGGGGTTGTAAATTTAAAGATAGATTTTCTAGTTTGGGAAAATCCAAAAAGTTGGGGATTTTTTTTGGGCTTATATGGCGGCTATACTGTTGGGCTAGTTAAGGTAAATATTATTTTGAAAACATGTTACGAAACACTTAGGATCCAGGGGGTTCAGGTTCGGAGGTTTATAATCTGAAAAGGTTCGGTTCATGGTTCTGCTTCAGGCATCAAAAACACCTAACCGAACCAGTTCTAAGAGGTATAGTTTGAGACCGGTAGAAGGAAGCATCTCCGACCACATAAAGTATATATATTCTTGATCAGCACGACGAGCTGAGTTGATTTAGCCCTGTCCGTCTGTCCGTCCGTCTGTCCGTATGTTTCTATGCTATCTCCTCCGTCAGTTTTAAAGCTATCCTCACCAAACTTTGCACGAAGTCTTTTGGTACAAATACGCTGCACATTTGTCGGAACCGGCCGGATCAGATGACTATACCATATAGCTGCCATAGGAACGATCGGTTGAAAAACTAGTCTTAAAGAGAAAAACTTTTTTGTTTTTAATGGAAACGCCTCCAAAGTACGTATTTCTTAGTTTACTATCCGTTCCCATGATTTCACTAAGTTTGGTCGAAATTGGATGACTATAGCATATAGCTGCCATAGGAACGATCGGTCGAAAAACTAGTTCTAGTGAGAAAAACTTTTTTGCTTTTAATGAAAACGTCCCTGTCATTGGCATACACTTATTTTAAATACTTTTACACAATTCTACTAAGTTTGGTCGAAATCGGATGACTATAGCATATAGCTTCCATAGGAACGATCGGTCGAAAAACTAGATCGAGTGATGAAAACTTTTTGGTTTCTAATGAAAACGTCCTTTTTATTAACATACACTTATTTTATATATTTAAAACACATTTCTACAAAGTTTTATCAAAATCGGATGACTATAGCATATAGCTGCAGTATGAATGATCGGTCGAAAAAGAAGTTCTAGTCAGAAAAACTTTTTGTTTTAAATGGGATCGCTTCCAAATTTCGCAATTAACAGTGTATTATGCTTTTCCATGATTTCACCAATTTTGGTCGAAATCAGACATCTATATAGTATAGATCCAATAGAAAAGTAACGTCCAAAAATTAGTCTTATTTAGAAAAACTTTCTGGTTTTCAATGGAATCTGGAAGGGGATACAAAACCTCGGGGGGGGGGAATTAACTTTCCCCTATTTTTCTTTGTTTGTTTTTATGTTGCCAAACCTTTGGGGTCCTGAATACAGTCAATTTTTTTTTAGTCAGAGTTTAGTACAGCCTTGAAAGAATCCAGCAATGCAACTTTGAACAGCATAAGTTCAGATTTGGAGCAACTTTTAAAAGGAAATTAGATATTCAACCTTGACAATCAAAATTTAAAATGCACTCTCATAAAATATTTTCGTTTGAAGATGTAAGCTATTTTCATCTTTTTTTCTGGAATTTTGCAACTATGTTTCCTTTGCTTATTAAGTGGAAGCTTTGCCAGGAGCAGTGGCTGACAGCTGTTGACTTTTTATTCATTTCCCAGAAAATGTTTATTTTTTATTTGCATTAAGCTTTCTTCATCTCAGTCGTTGTGGGCTTAATCAGGTTTTCTTTTGCAGAAAATTAAGACATTGCGTAGGGAAGGTCCCTAGAAATAGGCATTGACCGAGCTTAAGTCGTGGAATTCAGAAAGAAAAGTATTTATTAATCTGAAATCGGTTATTTTTAGATACCATATTGTTGCAATTTCTTGTTAATGCACAAAAGTCGCCGTGGTTAATCATCTTAGGCTATTGAAAACATACTTTGATTTGCTTACACCCACCGTCTTCTTCCCATTGACGTAAAAATGTGACTAAAATAGTTCCTAATTATCGACTGATGGGCAGTGACTATTTAAGTATAATTGTTTCAATTGAAGTATGTTTTATTCAGTAATAAGATGATTAATGCGAAATGTGATCCGTTTATCTCTGAAATTAAAAACATTCCACTTAACTAAAACTGTACCTAAGTTCCTTTTTTTTTGAGTTTGGTAAGAGAAATGTTGGTATGCTCCATGGTAGCTAGGCGTTAGCAAAGCTTTTGGTTACCAGCAGGAACAAATTGCTGACACTTGGGTTGCATGGGGACTTGTTCTATTTTGTACATTAGCTGAAGCCAAAAGGAGGGGGTGGCACCTGTTGAATGCCATCATCGGCTCAAGACACAACAAAAAAAAAACAAGCACAAAAGTAAACATATAAAAAAGGCAGCTATTGAGAGAGTGGGAGAGTGTGTTTTACAGAGTGGAAGAGAGGGAGTGATACCAGGTCTGACATAACTTGTCTACCTTCAATTGATGGAAACTGGTGTCTGGGGAGCCAAGCCAGTGCCAAGAACTTGAACTCAGCTGGGTTTTTTATGGGTTGTTATTTTGTACAAATTTTCGCTTCGAGTTTTTTAACGATGACGTCGCTGGCTGATGTGTGTATATATGCGTATATAAGTGGTTTAATATGAAATTAAATGTGCATAAATAAATAATAAATGCTGTAAATATAATTAAAATCAATTGTGGCTTCACCTCATGGTTTCGGTTACCAATTGTAAAGGGGTCTCTCTTGTTGTGTGTGTGTGTATTTTAATTGATTTGTTTATGTTTTTGGGCAGTATTTGAGAAGAGCTAGAAATGAGAAATTATTTAATAAAATTATAAAAGTCAAGGTAAACAAATATTATTTCAAACAATTTACACTTTTATCTTTACTTTTGCCAATTCAAAAGTCACTTTGTATACTTGATAAATATTTAGATTTTGTTTGCTATTTGTGAACTATTTGCAAATGTATCTACACAATCGCAGAAAACTTTAGTTTTGCACGCGTTAATAAATTTTGGCATCTATCTAGATCCAAGTGTATCTGTAGCTACACACTTATATGTATGATACACAAACCAAATGCCTTCCATTTAAATTTTTCACACAAATTCATTTTACATATATATAAGCAACAAATTTGTACATATTTTTTTTTATCAAGTTCTATTTTCCATAAACAATTGAATTAATTTTGTGGTTTCGTTTGTAAAACCAAACCGGATTTGGTTTTGTGATTACGCACCCGAAATCAGCACTTTTATAAACTTTACTATTTTACTTCAATATATTTGTTTTTGTATATTTCTGTGTGTTAATTAAGCCACGACACGTCTTTAGCGACTATTCATTCTCGACGGTGTTTTCCAACTGAATTCAATTTGTATTTTTTGAGTGCCAGCCACTCAGAGAAGATTTGTGGAGCGCTTTGAGTGAAAGCTTCAGTTGAGAATGTTTGAGCAAAAAGCTCATTCACACAGCAGCCAAACGAGGGGCAGCTATGGGAGGGTAACTGGGGGTAAGGGTTTAGGTTTGTTGGCGCCAGGAGCTCATGATGTGAAGCCTGGGCAACACTACTTAACACAAAAGTTACTAAGTCGAGTTGATATCCTTTTACATTATATTGATGGGTGACACCCGACCCATTCGGAAAAAAATAGAGAATGGACCATTTCCGCAAACAGATTCTAGTTCAGCATACAAAATCCATATGGAATCACCACGAACCTTCAATATACTGGACCTTGTTGCCTAGTGTTATTTAATTTAATAATACCCGAAAAAAAAAACTAAAAGCCCTTGACAACAACACCACAAAATTTGTAAGTCAGCGTGACGCGTGACGCTTTTTTTATGGCTTGACAGCCCCAAAGGGCCAAAGCTGATCTACTCTCAATCGGACGCGATTTATAGATCAATTGGGAATAATAAAAAATATAATTTACTGTTAAGTTCAATTTCATTTCGTAATCTGAAAAAAATTACCAATGTAATGTTAAACTCTTGTTTTTGTGAATCTTTTTAAAAGCTTTGAAGTCGAAGATCTTAAAAAATGCAGAGCTCTTGGGGACTTTATAAGTAATTCTGAACGATTATTACGATTATAATTTACTGTTAAGTTCAATTTCATTTCGAAATCTGAAAAAAATTACCAATGTAATGTTAAACTCTTGTTTTTGTGAATCATTTAAAAGTTTGAAGTCGAAGATCTTAAAAAATACGGAGCTATTGGGGGCTTTATAAGTAATTCTGAACGATTATTACGATTTTTTTTTAAACTTTTCTGACGATTTTAAGACTCAGTTGTCCAAAACCGACCAGATGACAGAAAAAGTCGCTAGGCAGTAGGTCACAATTGTTTTTTGTCTAACATTTTTGTTGAACCGAAACGAAACAGTAGGTTCGGAACAGGTTTAGGTTCAGCATTTATTATTTAAGAGGTTCGGTTCAAGGTTCGGTTCACAGTAAATTAATGGTCGGAATTCCGGGTTCAAACCGATTCGGTTTAAAACCGGTTAGCAGCTCTGATTGTAAAATTTTTCAAAGAATCGGTTAAAAATACTTAGTATGGAGCCATTTCGAGACTTTTGTCCTAAAAATATGCGGTTACACCAGCAAACTGCAAATTATAAAAATAAGGGAAAGTTAACTTCGGCTCGGCCGAAGTTTTGTATACCCTTGCAGCTTCCATTGAAAACAAAAAGATTTTGTAACTAAGACTTCATTTTGGACCTTATTTTTCTATGGGATCTATACTATATAGATGTGTGATTTCGACCAAACTTGGTGAAATCATGGAAAAGCATAATACACTGTTAATTACGAAATGTAGAGGCGATCCCATTTAAAACAAAACAGTTTTTCTCACTGGAACTTTTTTTCGCCCGATTATTTATACAGCAGCTATATGCTATAGTCATCTGATTTTGATAAGACTTTGTAGAAATGGTTTGAAGTATAGAAAATAAGAATATGCCAATAAAAAGGCGTTTTCATTAAAAACAAAAAAATTTTTCTCACTAGAACTAGTTTTTCGGCCGATCGTTCCTATGGGAGCTATATGCTATAGTCATCCGATTTCGACCAAACTTAGTGAAATCATGGAAAGGGATAGTAAACTAAGAAATACGTACTTAGGAGGCGGTTCCATTAAAAAAACCAAAAAGTTTTTCTCACTAGAACTAGTTTTTCAACCGATCGTTCCCATGACAGCTATATGCTACAGTCATCCGATCCGGCCGGTTCCGACAAATGTGCAGCGTATTTGTACCAAAAGACTTCGTGCAAAGTTTGTTGAGAATAGCTTTAAAACTGACGGAGGAGATAGCATAGAAACAGACGGACAGACGGACAAGGCTAAATGAACTCAGCTCGTCATGCTAATCAAGAATATATATACTTTATGTGGTCGGAGATGCTTCCTTCAATGCATTACAAACATCCGCACAGTTTTATAATACCCTCTGCAAGGGTATATAAAAGAATGTACCTTTGAGAACGTATTTTAGCATGTGGTTTTGTTGAAGAAAGAACGAGAATTCTTATTGGTTACGCATGCCAAAAGCACAACCCAGAGAAGGCACGGTTTCATGTAAACGTGACTTTTTGCCTTCTAGGACGCATGGTTGAAAAAAAGTAAGGAAAAAACATTGCATACAGTTATTTTATATACTTCTTACACATTACTACAAAGATTGGTCGAAAGGTGACTTTTTTTCAATCTAAAAGAAAAATGGCATTCTCTTGGGAACCACAAAGTCCGCAAAGTCCGACTGGTTAGTTTTAATCTTCTAACTTTCTGCTACAAAATTAACCCACATTCATACACACACACACTTATTCTTAAAGGCAAACACAACAATTTGTTATTACATTTGTGCCTATTTGCATTACCAACCGCTGCTAGATCTAATTTGCTTGGCCTCTAATACAATATTGACCTCATTTAGTGCTCTCGCAGGAGGTATCTTTTCACTCAACTCATCTACTTCGCTGACTGTATTTCCATTGGCAAAATTGTTACATTTACGCTTTGCTCAGCCAAGCGTATCCATAAATCAAAGGTAAATGTGACGCAATTTCCTTACGAGAGAGACAAACAAAATTGATGCTACCAACAAACACACAAGAAAGAATAAACCAAGTAAAGGGAACGAATTTTCCCTTTTGTTTACAGACGAGTTTGTATGTAGTTTTGTGTTTACTGTTGACGGTTCAATAAAGTCAAGGCACTGCTCCGCCCGACGGCCTCAATTGATGTTGAAAGTCTTGTCACAATTTCAGTTTAATGTCGGGCAATTACCTAAAATATTTCTTTAGAGTTCAAAGTTGAAAAATCAGTGCTAGTTCTTCAACTCAATTGAAACACAAGCAGGGTAAATCAAATATTAATAGAGCAATTAATTCAATTCATGCAACATGCAAGAACTAACCTATGCTCAAGCAAGGCCTTGCTGGTTGAAGTAAATGCTTGGTAAATGTCTCAAATTCCCTAAGAGCGTTTGGCCTGGGGGAATGCAAATTTTTGTTGACAAGACCGACAAAAAAATTTGTTGAATTCTTTCACATTGCCACTTCACTTTGTAACAAGTTGTGCCCTCAGGGCATTTTCTCCATTTTTAGTTGGAAAAAATATAAATCAGTTGACCAATCAAGTGTTTTAAGAATCAGCAAACAGGAGTCCAGCAGGCTCTTTCATATATAAGTCTTGCTGTATAATTGGCGTATACTCCATGGTTAACAAGCCGCACATCCGTCTTCAGCGCCATCCGTGCAACATATCCTGCAATTGCCCACAGGCGCAGCTCCACGCGTACGTAAAGCAAACGCGTGTCCTTCGACAGCGAGAATGCCGCCGCTATTTTGCCAGAGTCACAGGACAGAGAATGCTGTTTCCTGCCCTGCAGCCAGACAATGCTCGGTCTCGGTGTGTGTGCCAGTCGAGTGAGTGTTGAAGGTCATATTAAAGTTTTTGCTCTTTTTTCGCTCTGTTTACCTTTCAATTTTGGCATCCGTGAGCATTAAAAATGCATATGCCATGATTATTACACATACGTCATGTGGGACATTTGTTATTTATGAAATAAACTGGATGAAGCGTGCAAACATAGCGCATTCACACTTAATCCCCATTTAAGCGGCTTGTTGCGTCACCCGACAGTGACTCCCAAACTGTGTGCTAATTACTGAACCACACAAATCCTAACTAAGATGTTATCTCTTGCAGTGACTCAGCCTTGGCAAGCCATAATAATTACCACTTGGCCTAGGACCAATGTTTTATACTAAGATATGTTAATTACACTGGTTAACCAGTAAGAAATTCTGAACAGCAACTATGAGTTGAAGATAGTATTAAGCTGGCTTTTTGTTTGTCACATATCTGTAATTAGCTTCTCCAAAGATTGTGTTCTAAAGATTAGAAATCTCTTAGAAGAAATTTAGACTTTTCTGATATAAAAGAGCTGGTTCTATTTAAATATATGAAAAATATAATTTTTTCTTAATTAGGCCATATATTGCTTCATTATTTATTAATTACTAGAAGAACCGGCGAACTTTGTACCGCCTAACAATAAGTAGCTGTAGTGAGTTAACTTAAATAAATGAGTAAAAAATTTATTACATTCAATAGTTTAAAAAAATAATTGATTTGGTGAAGCACTTATGTTAATACTTTTTATTGAAGAACCTTGTGATATACAACATTTTTAGTTTTGTTATCAGGAGCAAAAATAAATAAAGCAGAGGGTTTGCCGACTCGTGAACATGCCACGTACAATTGACCATGAGAAAAACATGAATTTTCCAAATTCGGACCACAAACATTTAAGGACTGGCTTTGTGATTTGTTAATCGTCATGGCTAAGGCAAGGTGAATCGGAAATTGAATCGGAGTCCTCGAAATGAGAACTTCTTTACCTTTAAATTTTCCTTTGATTATCGCCGCGTGAATCACATTGGTCATCAATTTTCTTATCACCAAACGCGTTCCATTCCATTGGTTGGTTTAGATTTCGAAGCATGATGACTACCGAGCCAACCTTTAGTTGCAAATTGTGCGGTGGTAGGCCAGGCACATCCAAGGCGTTTTTAAATTAAATTAAAAACCCAACCTTAGACTCATATGTCAAATGACTTCACAGACTCACAGAGTTATGCGAGTGCGCCTCCATTGCGCATTATGTGGCGCAAGAATTTGCTCTACCTTTTATGCATTGTATCATGGTATTTATGTAAAGGGTGATTTGTTTAGCTATTATACCCTTGCAAAGGGTATTATAAAATTGTCCGGATGTTTGTAACGCATAGAAGGAAGCATCTCCGACCACATAAAGTATATATATTCTTGATCAGCATGACGATCTGAGTTGATTTAGCCCTGTCCGTCCGTCTGTCTGTTTCCGTCTGTTCTATGCTATCTCCTCCGTCAGTTTTAAAGCTATCCTCACCAAACTTTGCACGAAGCCTTTTGGTACAAATACGCTGCACATTTGTCGGAATCGGCCGGATCGGATGACTTAATAGCATTTTAAAAGTTTAGCATGTCTATACATATAGGATAAAGAATCGGTCGAAACTTTTTGAAAAAACTTATTAAGCTAAGTACTTGTGCATAAATGTTTTTCTCTATCTTTTTAATAAAAGCAACGGTACATTTGTTGTTGGTATACAAAAGTGTGATCTTGTATTCTATTTTTAGAATGTCTATGCAAAATCCTTCTTTAGACATCATTCTAAGTGCGTTATCTAGACTTTTGTGTGGTGTGACAGCATTTTCTTAGGAAATAAGTATATGTGCAAGCTTAGTTTTATATGCATTTAGCGGTTTGCGTCGCGATAGTTTTTTATATTTTGTTTCATTTACTGTATATCTTCGAAAAAAAATCGGAAGTTAACTAGTGAATGCATTTATAACATGAAAATATGATGCTAGAGGGGGTTTTTATCCAAGCATGCCTCGTAGAATGCATTTGTCAGCTGATGAGCGCAGATTAATAATGGGGCTCAAGATAAATGGCACTAAAATCTATTATATAGCTGCGCCAGAGTTATAAAGCATAAAAACGCGACTTCAAACTTAATGAAAAACCCACATTTTTGACGTGAAATCAAAGGCGGGGGCAGTTCAACCATCATTGACTTGCGCTGCAAATGAGAAATTTGGTGTCTTGCGGTTCGGAAAGACATGTCTTGTAACGAGACAAAGTGTCATTTAAACCTCAATGAACCTAGAAGACTTTTTCATCAAGTTTTTACTGACAACAATAACGTTTCATTTACTTCCCGAGTGCATATACCAAATCTACTTCCACATCATCTGAATGCTCGTTCTGGACTTGCTGAAAGATTCATATTTTGGTAAACTGATTTCTACTATGTAGTTTTTTCAACGAGAAACAGCATAATTTCGTCGGCCCAGAAGGCTAAAATAAATATTGCGGCATAAGCGAAACCACGGTGCCGGATATTTAGTGATTTGCGTCGCTCTTTTTTATGCTAGAACGTCTCGGAATTGATTTATTCCAACTAAAACTAATGCCGAGATCTCTATGCAGTTTTTGGAAAGCGAACTTGATGTATTTGGGGATATCCTTCATGAGGATAATTAGATTTTTCAACAAGACCACGCCCCGATTCTCAATTAATTCACTACAGAAGCATTTCTTGTATCCAGAAACATTACGGTTTTGGATTGGGCAGCGATAAATACTGACTTAAATACCATTAGGGATTTCTGGGAATCCTGTCTGACCGAGTTTTTAAGAATAGTCGACAGTTTGAGACACTCAAGCAATTTACGAATGTTTTGTCAGTCAGCAAATAACGTCTTCAAAAACTGATAGACTCCATGCCTAATCGCCTAAAGATGGTTAAGAATGCAAATGGAAAGCACACTAACTAATAAATAATGATAAAAAGTGTAGAGTTCCTAAAAATTTATATAACCTAAGCAAAAAAAGCGGACAAATGTAAAATGCACATTTACTTATTTCATATTAATTTTTTTTTATTTAACTAAATATATTTTAAAGCATAAACAAATTGAATTTTTATTGGCTTTTTATTGTATTCTTTTCATAAGTTCAATTGACTAAAAATAGCTTAAATCTCATTATATTCCTTTAACATATCATAATTCCTAAAAACATCTATGCACATATACTTAGTTCCCTGAGGTATTATGCTTTTCCATGATTTCACCAAGTTTGGTCGAAATCAGACATCTATATAGTATATAGATAACATAGAAAAGTAAGATCCAAAAAGTAGTCTTAGTTAGAAAAACTTTTTTGTTTTCAGTGGAAACTGCAAGGGTACACAAAACTTCGGCCGAGCCGAAGTTAACTTTCCCCTATTTTTGTAAGCTAAGTATACAAAACAATTTGGCGTGTATTTCTCGCTTAAATATATCCAATGACTTTACCTGATCCTCGTGAAAACGAATGCAAGAATGTACCTATATACTTGGCACTTACAGGGTATTTAAACCATGAACAAATCCTGTCTCAAACATGGCTCATAGGTGATTTCAGTTCAATTAGAAACTTGTATAATAAATAAACAAAAACCATGTGTACAACTTTATCCACACTTCATAAGCTATTCAAATTCTCTAACCACTCTAGGATTTTACTTAATTATGCATATAACATGTCAGTACATATGTACACTTAATAGCCTCTGTCTCTGTTTAATCATGGCTTTGTTCATACACAAATTGACGCTGCCTCTTCTCTTCTTCCATTCCAGGCTAATATTAAAACAAATTTCTGTCAGATAAGCGAAATTTGTATGTGCTTTTTGGCCAGTCCCAAAAGGACCTGAATGCCTGCGGGTGCTATGATGTGGATGTGGCCTATTAAGCAATGTGGCCTGTCAAACTTTGAACAAATTTTGAGCCGCCCCAATCTAATTTCGGTTCACATATGCAGACGATATGTCACAAGTAGTTAAAATGGTCAACGGGAGACATGTGACATAACTGAAATAGGTAAGACTTAAGCATTCAATCTGCTTTTTCATATGCACACTAACCATTGTTCTTTAGTGTGTTAAGCCCGACAGGCTTAGTCACAGCTATTATTGGGCATTATTATCACCTCAATCAGGCAAGAGGACATGACCAAAACATTCCACACAAAAACCAAAGCGCATAAGGTATGTACATAAGTACAATCGGAATGTTTGCTTATGAATTATACACAAGTTTGTCGGCCGGCCTCCATTCCTTGGCCCTTACCCAAAATCAGAGGTCAAGAAAATGTATGAATAACAAAATCAAACACAAATGCCTGCAATCCTTAAGACGACAAAAAGAAAAGAAAAGGAAACGAAAAGAAAGAAAAGGGAATAAAAACAATGAGCGAAACACGAACGGAAATTGCTGATTGCAGCAATAAAAAACAAAAGAAAAACAATGACTAAGGCACAAAAACTAAGTGGATACACTTGTTTTGAGGTGACTTGAGTACAAGTTAGGGATGTCTTGTTATCAATTATATCAACTAAATCAGGAATCAGATCACTTTTACAAATTCCTGAATCACTTTTTATTAAAAAACAAACTTTAATTTAAGGGAAAAGCTAAAATTTGTTATAATTGAAGCATTGAAGTAAATAAACTAAGACATAAGACATTATGAACATAGTTATTATCATAACATTAATAGTCCTGTTCTTAACTTCTAGTGAGAAAAACTTTTTGTTTTAAATGAGATCGCCTCCAAATTTCGTAATGCTTTTCCATGATTCCACTAAGTTTGTTCGCTATCCTCTAGGTTCAAGGTAAATTCTTTCGCACGCTCTTGCGGTGACTTGGCCCAAGTCCCGTCAGCCTTCCGAATGAGAAATTTAGGAACTGGTTGCTTTTTGTACCGCCTTGTAAGCGCCCAAAGTGCGTAGTTGGTGCTTAAATCAGATGTTACGTTCTCAAAATAGCAGTCAGTAGCTTCTTCTTTATACTTGTTTAACAGCTTCTTAACTCGATTAGCCACTCTTCGATATACTCTATCCACATTAGGGTCAGCTGTACGAACGTACCGTCTCTTTATTAGCATCAAAGTGTCCAGCGCAGGAGGTAGGTTACTAGTGTATCTGGAACCAGCAACAAATGAATTTCTAGGACACGCATTTAAGGCTGCAGCACCTGTCTTCTGGTAGCACGATCTTAAGATTCAAGTCAATGGTACGCTCAAGGTCCCTCCTAAAACTGTCCAGATCAGTTCCTGGGGGTAGCAGCCGATTTTTGATTGCCTTATCTTTAGGGATACCTGCTAACTCGACAACTAAGGGGAGGTGATCCGATGATAAAGCATAATCAGTGTGAATATCTAGGCCTTCAGTTCTAAGCCCATTGTATATAACAAAATCAATGGCGCTGGGCGTACTTCTAAGTGCGAATGGAAAATGTGTCGCCTCCCCTGTTGCTAGTATTTGGGCAGTGGTGAAAACTAACGCATCATGAAGGCAAGTTCCTCTCTCGTCTCTTCTATAATTTCCCCAGAATCTGTGTTTCGCATTGAAGTCACCTCCAATAACAAATTTGTTACCAAGGCTTTGGAATAAATTTTCAAAGTCTAATGTTCACCAGTGATGAGCAGGGGGAAGGTACATGGATGAAATATTCAGTTCTCCCAAACTGGTGACAATTTGAATTTAGGTCATCTGCAACTTATGCTGTCTAACGGGCGTTATTTCAAAGTATGAAAGCCGATTTTGTACTAATATTGCAGCACCTCCTCTTGATGAATTACTTGGATGATCAGCTTTTTGGGTTCCATATCCGTGTGTGAGCAGGGGCGTTATCGTGGTGCAAAAGCCAATTTTTGTTCTTCCACAAATCCGGGCGTTTCTGGCGGATGGCTTCGCGCAAATTGCGCATAACTTGCAGGTAATATTCCTTATTGACCGTTCTTCCCTGTGGCAAGAACTCATGATGCACCACGCCCCTGCAATCGAAGAAAACTGTCAGCAAAACTTTCACATTCGACCGAACTTGGCGCGCTTTTTTTCGGTCTTGGTTCGTGCGGCAGCTTCCATTGAGATGATTGAGCTTTGGTTTCCACGTCATAACCATAAACCCACGATTCGTCACCAGTTATGACCCTCTGGAGCAAATTTGGGTCGTCGCGGACAGAGTTTAACATCTCATTAGCAATGTTCATGCGATGCTGTTTTTGGTCGCAATTGAGCAATTTTGGTACGAATTTCGCGGCGACCCGTCTCATGCCCAAATCATTGATAAAAATCGAATGGCACGAGCCAATCGATATGTTTAGGTCCTCAGCAACTTCTCTAACGGTGATTCGACGATTGGCCAATACCATTTTCTCCACTTCATTAATTTTGTCGTCTGTTGTTGAAGTGCTCGGGCGTCCGGCACGCTCTTCGTCGTTGACATCTTCTCGGCCTTCTGAGAACATTTTGTACCACCGATAAACGTTGCTTCGGTCCAAGGTAGCTTCTCCGTATGCCACAGTCAACATTCGGAATGCATCCGCGCACTTAATTTCGTTTTTCACACAAAATTTGATACAGGTTCTTTGATCCATTTTTTGAATAGGTAAAAATCGAAGACGATCCAAAACACGTGCAAGCAAAGCAGCTGTCAACAATTAAGTGAACATTCAAAATGGCCGAGCTTGTCGGCATAAGTGAGAGACATGAGTACCAACATAACGCCACAAAAAAATCGAAATTCGAATATACGTAACCCGCGAAAATTCAAAATTCGCGATGCTTTTTGAACACACCTCGTATTTATTGAACGAGAGTGCCGAGTTTCCCCTCCATATCTTCCAGGAACTGAAACATTACCAGTGGTGTTACTGTTTCCATTTTCGACTTGTAGACCTACACGAACTGAGTCAGCAAAGGATACGCCACCTTCCACCGCAGCTGAAGGAATATAGTCCATGCGTTGTGTTCGCCTATTATCATTTCTTGAGTTAATAGAGATGGTTGGCCTTCGCTCGGATAGTTTAGCTTGATATAACCGACATGTTTTACTTCTGGATGCATGAGCTTCACCACAATTGACACACAATAGATAGTTACTCTCGCACAAGTTGATTGGATGTCCTTCGGCACATTTTCCACACTGATACGGTCGCATACAGTATTGCATCGCTTCATTGCGTCGCTTTATGAGATCTTTTGGGAACTTCAACAGAGATTCTTTGTCTCCCAATGCGCCGTACTTCTAAAGCCTTCTTATTATTAGGGGCCTGTTCAAGGTCTATGTAAAAAAAATTATTCGGATAAGACTTTTCTAAAATAGCACCATTTATCTCTTCAGAGATTTTACGAGGAGGAGGGTTATGAACCCTTATAACAGAGTGACCCTCAGCGTTAAAGGTTTCCATTATAGATTGCTTAGTGGTAGTATGAGATAAATTACGTGCAATAATTCTAAAAGGTTTATCTTCCCGATGTTAATATGTAAAATGATGGGTGGCACTCCTACGGAGAAATTGTGCCAGTTTTCGATAGGTATCCGAGTTAACAGGGTAAGCCACAACAGTGCCATTTCGACCAATCTTAAGGGAAAAATTTTCAGGTCCAAGAGGATTTTTCAGCTGTTGTTCCATTTGGACAAAGTCGTGAACTTCCTCTATGTAAATTGGAGAAGGCTTTTTTCTTTTCCTCTCTTTAGGGTGACTTGCAGGTTCCTGAGAAGCTTCCCCTGCATCCATTTCAGCCTGAGCCACCTGAGCTTCCGAAGGGGTTTCTTCTTCATTTGATAATATCTCAAACCGATTATAAGAAGATGTAGAACCATTCCCGATTACAGACACATTCTTAGGAGGAGAGCGAAGTTTGGTTTTTTTGTTAGAAAATTTGTGAGATTGAGGAAGAGGAGGACGTTTTAGCCTTTAAGTGGACCAAGGAACGATCGGAAGGCTTGGCCATTCTTCTTGCTGGTCAATAGATGGACGGAAATTGATCTCTAAATTGGCAGATTCACCATTGATCTGGCTCTTAATGCTATTATTGGGATTAACTACGGGATCTGCAGAACTAGAAACATTAGACTGCAGTTGGGCAGCGCCTTAGATAGTAGTAGACTCTGCGTAATCCGTGTCCATAGGCATAACAGCATCCATAACCATATATGGTGCCTGAATCTTGCAGAAGCCTCTGCGCTGGCTTGGCTGCCTCCATTTGCCGATGTTGCCATATAAAGACCACTTATAAGGTCTGTGGTGGACGTTGTTGTTACTGTTGTTGTTGTTGTTGGGGAGTGCAAGGCTGTTGGGGAGTGCAAGGCTGTAGCACCGTTGCCCACAGCTGGCTCACGTTTCTTTTTCAGTACATAGTGGGCAGATAATTTCCTATGATTCAAGATGGATGCATCGGTCATAGAGCGAGTGATTGGCCGGTTCGGGAAAACAGGTTAACTATTTAAAGCCGAATATGGGGCTTCCGTTACATCTGACCATTTTGAGACTCCCTATCTTCGTCTCCCTGTTCATAGCCTTTAACGAATGGGATGTTGATTGGGGAGAACGATCCCTGGACGGGGTGATTTCAGAGCTCACTTTGATTCAGATTCAGAGTTTGATTCATCTAAATCAAACGACATCTACTCAGCCATACTTTCTATGATCGAAGATGCTTTCTTTCATGCATTACCAAAATCTGCACAATTTTAATATACCCTTTGCAAGGGTATACAAATTGAATTTCCTACAGGTTGAAGAAGCTAAACTTTTGGTCGACGTGAAAGTGCCCATAAAACTTTATTCCACCAAGAACTTAAAGTACACATTGTCTGCTAACTTAACTTGTGGCAGCAGCTGCAGACATTTTAGCTGCTTATGTTTAGTGGTCAACCGCGCAGAGCCTGCCCCAAATGCGGCCACACGTTAATTACCCTTGATGTCAAGTGCAAAAGGCTGCCACCACGAAACAGAAACACACTCACACACAGGCAAGCACAACAGCGAAAGGTTTCATAAAAACGCGCAGTTTGTCATAAATTTTTCAAGTGCCCAGTGTGAAGGGCACTTTTTCCTCCCGTCCTGCTGCTGTTGCTGCTCAGCTCAGGCTCTTTGTGCCATTTCAAAGTGTCAGTCAGTTACAAATTGTGCGGCCACGTTGCGTATGTGCCATATCCCTGTCTTGAAAGTTTCATTTGCATGCCTTGAACTCCCTGGAGTAGAAACTCACAGGACCTCACTTAAGCCTTATAAATTATTAATGACCACATTAAAGGCACACACACCGCTTAGGCAGCTACTCACCCAATGTCAATGAGTTGCCAAAAATAAATTCAATTGTTTTTTAAGCCCGGCACAGTGCTATTGATTCAAGATTGTGGCGCGTCGCGAAATTTTCAGTTGCGAATCAACATTTTGTACATTGTCCCGACTGAAGTTGCTGCTGGTAGAACGCGTCTCACACAACTGAAAACAACTAAACATTGGGAAAGGTGCTAGCAGGAAAATCACTCATACGCAATGTTTGACCTACATCCTGTCGGTCGGAGTGAAAGAGAGAGCTTTGTTTGTACAGACTGTGAGTGATTTTTGGCTGAAGTTTTGTTTACGTTTCACTGCTATTTTTGGCGCCAAAATGGAACAACTGTTGCAGTCGTGCGACAAGGTTGTTGAGAGTAATTCTAAAAATATTACAAAGGAGATTTTGTAACTGAAAATGCCAACATAAATGTTTCTCTTTTATATCTGATTAATTTTTAATGAAGTCTTTGGGTTTGTATGATCTTCAATTAGTCTGAATAATTGCTTTTAATTGGCAGTGAAATGGTTTTGTTTGCAGCTTAAGCATGCGCAAAAGTTTTAGAGTCACTGTCTAAGCAACTAAAGTTTTACAGATGCCCAAATTGGTTGGCAGGAATTTGAACGAGTTTTTAAGTTTGTATAAATTACACCGAACTTTGCATACCCTTAATGACTACGTTTGTAAAAAAACATTGCAGTGTTAGGTATGAAGAGCGAAGAACGATTATAATTATAACTCTTTGTGCGATTTTCACAGTGGTCAAGTATGAATTATACTTAAGTGGTAAAGAAATGTAACTACGCTACAAATGTACGACGTTAATTAGTTAATTTTATGCTTCGCACCGGTGAACGGCACACCTATGTATGTACCTCATGTTATTTCATTTCTCCTTACTTATTTCTTTTGATCTACGTAAAGCCAAGAGGCCCACCAAGATTAAGGAATTTAATGCCAATATATTCTGACCATATCTCTTATCACTCTAACCCATAAAATACAGACTTTCATCTATTTTTAAAGAAAATATTCGAAGCCAAAGTGAATGTTACTAGGCTCAAGGTCGAGGTTTGATTATTGTTCAATAATAAACCAGAAAATTCAACAGAGAATACCATATGAACATGAACAGTAGCTGTGGCTGTGTATACGGCCGTTTCGGCTGCCGCCATGGCAAAGCCTTCGTCAGTACACTTTCAGTTGCTGTCACACCAACAAGTCATTTGCAAATCCTATTTATATTACGAGTTGAGAATTCCAAGTGCACAAATTGCACGAAATTTCAACTAGCTTTAAGCTCCGCTCTTTAGGGTATCTGAAGGAATATGCATTGGCATTGAAGGTTGTTCAATGTATCTCTGTTGTTTGTGGCCACTATTTTAATTACTGAGAAAATCGTCCCAGAGTGTGCTTAAAGTGTGCCACGATTACGGACGTCTACACACAGCTAATGTTCATGATCATATGTTTTCTCTGTTGAATTTTCTGGTTGATTATTGAACTATAATTAAACCTCTACCTTGAGCCTGCTAGCATTCACTTTGACTAAAATCAAAACAGGTCGTTAAGCCCATACTCGAAAATATTTGAAGTTTAATAAATAATAAAAAGAGTTTACAGCTTTCCTTAGTTTGCGATGATGATATCGGGCTACAAAGTTCAAGCTAAGTTTAAGGCAGTTTTGATCAGAGCTTTAAACTACAATACAATTATGGGCATATTTACAATTACAACTACCATTATAATTACAATTATTTCGTATTTAAAAATTTATTACCAATTACAATTATTTCTATAATTACTTCAATTATTTATTTCGGAATTGAAATAGTTGAAGTAATTTAATAATTGAAATAATTGAAGTAATTTCGGAATAAAAATGAATTACCATTATTATTTTGTGTGATATTTACACTTCCTTCAACTTTTAGGTAACTTTTCTTAACTTTTAATTTTCACACAAAATAATAAAGGTAATTCATTTTTATTCCGAAATTACTTCAATTAATTCAATTATTAAATTACTTCAATTATTTCAATAACCAAATAATTGAAATAATTGAAGTAATTACCAAATAATTGAAATAATTTAAGTAATTATTGAAATATGTATTGTAATTGGTAATACATTTTTAAATACGAAATAATTGTAATTGTAACGGCAATTGTAATTGTAAACATGCCCATAATTGTAATTGTAATTGTAGTTTACAGCTCTGGTTTTGAAATTATATTTAGGAGCTCCTTTCTTTTTCAATTTATATATCTTGGAGTAATTGTTGAACACTTTTGTTGCCAAGGTGCTGACAAAAATCAATGAACGGTAGAATTTTGATTTGCTTTTAATGATATCTTTAATGTCGTCACGCCAGCTAAAAACTATTTATTCTCATTAAATCTACGTTGACGATCGCAAGTGCGTGAAATATTGCTATTTAACAAAGGTTAATAAAGTAAACTAATTATAATAAAAAACTCGCTCATTAAACAAATAGTTAATATTAGATTTATTTTTAAAAGGGTGTAACGCCATGCCCCATTGAGGGTAACTACCTTGCTGAGTACAGGTACAGGGTGGGCCACTTAAATCTTCGACATCTGCGCAATTCGTGGAGATTTGCAATTTGGTTGTCCAAGTAAAAACCCACTGCTGCTTTTTGATTATTTTTATATTTTTGCTGATATCTTTAAATCCTTATATAGATGTCCGATTTCGCCCAAGCTTAGTAAAGTAATTAAAAGCATAACAAACTGTTAATTACGAAATTTGAAGGCGATCCCAATTAAAACAAAAAAGTTTTCCTCACTAGAACTTCTTTTTCGACCGATCATTGACATAACTTTGTAAAACTGTGTAAAAGTATATAAAATAAATATATGCAATCGTAATGGACGTTTCTATTATAAACAAAATAGTTTTTCTCGCAAGAACTAGTCTTTCGACCGATCGTTCCCATGGCAGCTATATGCTATAATCATACGATTTCGACCAAACTTTGTAGAATCTTGTAGGAGCATAAAAAGCAAACAGAGCCAATTTTGAGGACGTTTTCATTGAAAACAAAATATTGGTATTGGTTGGTTTGATAAAATCTCCCAACAAAACACGAAAAATTTTATGCGGAAAAAAAAAAAAAGACAAAAAATATAAAACAGCCATTCCCCTTTGTAAGTGTGTGGCCTCCGTTTTGGACTTTGGACTCAGTGGGCAACCAACGGCTGCCGCTCTGGAAAGCTCGCGCAAAGCTGCCTTTGGAATTCCCAAACAGTTTTGCCGTCGCGGGCATGAAGAGACTGCTGTTTGGACAGACATTTCAGGCTCAAAATCGCTGATGAGTGAGGTTGGTCCCTCATGAAACGTCGTACGATTAACCTGATGCCTCCTTTGTTGTGTTGTGTGCCTCTGTTTAAAGTTATGTCAATAACATAGCAAGACCTCGAGTCAGTAAAAACTGCAAGGAATTGAAAATATATAAAAACGAATGCGAAAAAGTGTAAAAATGAGAACATGCGAGTTGATTTGCTTTTTGATTTTTCATTCTTTGAATATTGCTTATTTTTATTTTTTATTACATCTATTTTTGAAGAACAAAAAAAAAATTTACGGAAAAAAGTATTTTGTTAAGTTTTTGTGCCCGACGATGTACGAACTTTGCGAACTTACACTCACTTTTACTCCCCCCTGTATGTACTCAAATATAAAAACTTCGTTTGTGCTTTATTTTCATCTCGAAGTCGTAATACGCCGGGCTTGAAAACGGTTTTCAAATGATAAAGCTCCAGCTTAGCAATATTTTTATCCGGTAGTTTAATGTGATAGTTTAATAAGATACGGAAAAACTGGCTTAAGTGATTTTTTCAGGGATGCAAACCAATCGAAAATAAGTACTGGTTCGGTTCAGTGGTTTACACAGTTTCTGTACCGTCGGTTCGGTTCATTACATGGTTTTTGTAGCTAACTGAACTGAGGTTTCGGTTCGGTTCAGTGGTTCATAAAGGCATATTATGAAATAGGAGGTTAACATTGTACATATGTAAAAGGTTCTGTTCTGGATCCGCGAACAGAACCGATTTTCTTATTTAACTTATTAACTTATTTAAGTGATTTTTAAATTGAAACTTTTTCCAAAGAGAAGGGTCCGGATCGGGTCCAAGGTCGGGAGGTTAACATTGTACATATGTAAAAGGTTCTTTTCTGGATCCGAGAACCGAACCGGTTTTCGGTTCAGGAACAGATTTTTTTGAGTTGCAAATTTCACTAGGTTTTGTTAATAAAATGTGTTAATTAGAAAACCATAGCTTAAGCTAAGCATATTTATGCCAACTAAAACTTAGTATTATCTCAAAGATATGTAGTCCAGTGTAAACGAACTCTGGTGTTCCAACCTCAGATACGTTTGGCAAACCTAACAATAACACAGAGAGACATTTGTATGTGTGTGAATGTGTCTCTCTGTGTATCTCTCTGGTATTTTGGGGGAGACCCGAGAGAGTCAGGCAATAGCCGCAGTGTTCCATTCAGTTTTAGTTGCGCTCGAGCTGTGCACCCTGGTGGTTGTGGTAGGTGCTGGTCTTTGTCGGTGCTTTTGTGTGATCTCTTGCTGGTGCTTGGCGGCTTGTACCGCACGTGCTGAAGAGCTTCAAGTGGTTTTGCGTATAGAAATTGAAAGCTTAAATTAAAAAGCCAGTGATAAATAAAGGAAACACTCTCGATTAATTTCCATAATTTGTACGCAATTAGTCCGCACCGGGTATGTACGCGTAATACTTGCATATACATACATATATACATGTTTAAGTATATACTAAACGCTCATTGAGTTTTGGTGTTTCTGTTGTTTGTTACTCATTTATCGCCGCTTTTGTCTGCGTCTGCGGCAATTCTCCCTCTTGTTTTTTAACGTCATTAACCGCTGCAGCAAATTATTTAAATTTTCTATTTGTCGTACATTCCTCCGGTTTGCAGTGTAGACACTTAAAGTGCCGGTTGCAATCAGTAAAAAAATTCAATTACCCTTCAACCACTTGTTTGCCGGTTAGCAGCCGCTATTCTGAGTGTGTATGTATTCGCGAAAGAATTGTTAATCAACATTTTACAATCTGCTTCACAGTTGCAAAAAAAACCAAAATGCATACATAGAAACGCGTCTGTGTATTTTGGGATGAGTGCAAAAAGAAATTTCATTTTCGTTTGAATTATTTGTGGAGACTGAAACGCTGAATTAGGTGGAACAACAACTGTTGCTCCCCCAAGTTAACGGACATTCTTACGAAAGAACACATATCTATACCAATAAATCGTCACTTTTGTGTGTGTCAATATTATCATTAAAAACTAAACTTTACATTGTTCAACCGGAAAGTGGAACAAACTTTAACATTTCAGGGTCAAACACTTGTGCGGCTTTCGTCATAGGAAAAACTTTCATAGTGCAAAAGTGAAATTTTGCCATTACAAAAGTAGGTCGCCGGCAAGTGGACGAACTTTTAACCAAAACTAGGGATTATCTGTATCTAGATTCTAGACTTTTGCTTGCCAATTTATAAATGTTATGATTATTGCCATCTGAGATGTTCATCCTCCACCTAAATGCGTTTTCATTTGCGTTTCTTATCAAAAGACAGACGAAGCAAATAAACAATGCATTAAGTTCATGACTGATATGAGAGATATGTTTGTATAACTGATCGACGCTGCCATTTATGGGAAATTACCTAAGGTGTGGTCTATTATTTTATGTTAGGCATAGAATATGCCTGATAAGATCATTTTCAATGCCATTGGGTCAAAGATCTTTAATGATTTTTTATACGCTGTACCGAAGGAAGCACTTCGACCCTATAAAGTATATATATTCTTGATCAGCATCAACAACCGAGTCGTATTTTAAGTTCCTACTTAGCTGGACTTGTCAAATCTGGTTCGGTTTGTTCCACTATTTTATATACTTTGTTTCCAACTTTGTTGTTTTTGACGCTATCGGAATGAAATTCAATAAATACTTGTATTTTAAGCTCCTTATACGACATACAATACATTTTTGTGTTTCAAGCTTCAAATTTTTGGATAATGAATGATTGTTACACCTAAATTCGTTTTTAATAATAGGCCTTACATCAATTTAAGCTCATCTAGAAGTTTTAAGTACTACAAGTCGCGCAAAAACCCGCAAACAAGATTAATATCATCTTTTAGTATACACTTTCTACTTTATTTTAATATATATGGAAAAGTTAGGTTTGAAAAATAGTCTTAGTATGAAAAAGTTTTTGTTTTCAATGGAAACGTCCCCAAAATTCATACGAGCTGCAAGGGTATATTTTCTCTCTCTATTTTTGCACATAATTTCAACCTGTTTCGCTCTCAGATCTGTACTGATTTAAGCTTAAATCAATCCCGATTTACTCTCAAATATGTCTCGATTTGTTCTTGAACTAAAAATTTCGTACTTAAATGAAGAATTAACTGGATGAGTTAAGTCTTAAAACGGCAAAACTCTTGATTCAATCCCGATTTACTCTCAAAACACTCTCGATTTGTTCTTGAATCAAGATATCAAGTGTATTCACTTGTTTCCTACCTTTTAAGTGTACACTCAGAAAAAAAACCGAGAATTTTGTATTTGAATTAAGTACAAACGGTGTCGATACTTGATCCAAGTACAAAATTCTTGGATCAGGTGCGATTTTTTCAATCCCAAAATACAATACTTGGTTTAAGACTGTTTCGGGATATATTAAGTACATTTCGAATTATTTTAAAACAAATTTGATCAAACTTTTAGATTGAATTTGAGGAAAACTATACATTATGAAAGTACATGTTCTTGGTTTTAGCCAATTCCCAAGTTCTCCTAAAACGAGTTCTTTGTATTGAACCAAAGAAGGCTGAGAATATCCAAGAGCCATAAATAAACCCCTTTGGTAGAACTACTGCAGGTCAGAAATTAACCATCACTCCATAACAAAAGAGTTAAAAGCAGTGGCGAATTTTAAGAACAGACTCGTTTAAAAATAATTTCCATTTTTCGTTACAAGCTTTTCGAAACTAATATTATAAGTCAATTTAGTACTCAATCTACAATATTTTGTACTTGAACCTACTGTAAGTACAAAATGTTCTTGATTCAAGAACGTTCGTTCTCTATCAATAATTTCGTTTTTCGGTTTGAGAATGTTTCGTACTCAATTTAAGTAAGCCCAATTGAAATTTCAATTACGTTTACTGCCATTCGATTTTTGAGTTTTGATTTCTCAATATTGACCTGACTAAAGACACGTTCAACTTCTGCGTTGGATCTTGACAAGGGCCCCATCTGAATCGCGAATGAGACTAACTTCAATGCTTTGATTTTTTATGATTTGTTTGTAAAATTTTGTAATCCAAAAATATGTCAATATGTTGAAGAAGGCTGAAGATTGTCAGGTAATCTAAAAACAATTGAATTTCTTAATCCAATGTATTTTATGAAAATTCCACAAGTAGATCATTAACTCAGCTTTAGTTGCTTTATAAGATCATCTAAGTAATTTAACCCAGTAATTTTGAGAAGATTTCTCCAGTTCACTATCCAACTAAAGCATTTTAGTTTGGCTTTTAAACCAGAGACAGGCAAGAAATACATTCACATTTTTGCATGTGTGTGTTTGAGAGCAGCGCAAAAATTGCTCTCAATTTCAGTAGCAACGACTGCGTCGCGAACACTTAACGCAGCGGCTCTTGTACAGCTTATATTGTGTGTGTGGAAGCAGCGCTGCTTTAAGATTTTTCGTATGCACACGAGATAGCAATGTGCCTGCCCCTATTTTAAACCAGAGGCAGGAAAGAAATACATTCACATTTTTGCATTGGTGTGTGTGAGAGCAGCGCAAAAATTTCTCTCTTTTCCAGTAGCAACGACTGCGTCGCGAACACGTAACGCAGGAAGCAGCGCTGTTTTGAGATTTTTCGTATGCACGCCAGATAGCAAGCTGCCGACCCCTGTTTTAAACTCATATGCTTGATATAAATTTTGGCAGCAAATTTCTCTAAATCGCCTATCAAAGCTATCTGATCGGTCCTAGGGCCCTGCATCCAGACTTCAAGACGTTTTTGTTTGAAAACTTTCAGCATTTTTATCAATCGATCTGCAAACTTGGCACGCACTTAGAAATGACAGCTTGCTGAATGTTAGAGGTTGGAATTAGGGTCGTTAAGCGACTGATGGAGTTGACAAACTATCGATTTTCTTATAAGTTTTGACTCAAATGACTCCAAATTTAAAATAAAGCTGATAAAAAGCCGAAATAATTTTTAAAAAAGCCAGAATTCCCGCTGCCCGCTGTTTCCAAAATTTTCCCGTTATCCGTTAAAAAAAAGACAGAAATGACGGGAAAAAAGCTGATCTGGCAACACTGCTTGCAGCACTTGTTCTCCCCATTTTCTTTTTGCCGGCTTTCCCAAAGTCTTTCGCTTTTCGATTGTACAGCTGTTTTACTGGATCTTTATTATCCATACGGGTTACATTTCCTAACCAGCGCAACTGCTGTTTACTTGAACTACAGTTTGTGATTCATTTGGGAGCAAAATTAATCGCAAACTTAAGCTTAAATTCAAGTCCAATTATTGCACGACTGAGAGGATAAGCGACTTGTATAGCCCAATTTTCTTAAATTAAATTAAATCCGATTTGTTCTTCAAATTAGTTCACCGTACAGATACGTGCACAAACCCTTACAAATCAGTTAATTAAAACTATCGCACTTGCTGATAAAAGTACTTTCCAACTATGTTTTGGTTGTAGTATGCCGCTATCACAGTAACTAACATTTGTAGTTAGTATTTCATTCATACCACTATTTTTCACTACGTAGTTATGCAAATAGTTTTTGTGTTCCACAATAAACGATGGAATTGGGTTGTTCTCTGTGTTGTGCAAGGTCTTTGCTGATAAGGCGGCATTGTTTGTACCCGGTTGCTACCTATATAAGCGTTATAGTTTTGATCTGTATATATATTTTGTATGTAGATAGATGAATTTACTTGTTTAGATTAGTTGCACATTCGTTGCTAGCCACAGCCGCTTATCTTCAGACCAAAAAATCATGCCTCACACTTGTGCAGTTTATTTTTTTTTTTTGCAATCGCAGTTAGACGCATACGCCCACACATGATAACATGGACAGCAGCTCTAAACCGGAACGCAAAAATCCGCGTCAGCATGCAAACATATTTTCACAATTAATATTTGCCTGGGCGGTGCCTTTACTATATCGTGGATCACGACAGGGCCTGAAAACCGATGATCTTAGTGCATGTCTCAAGGAGGATTATTCAGAGCCCTTGGGTGATCGCTTGGAAGAGTAAGTCGAGTGTTTTTTGTGGAGGTTCTGTAATTTACGATTTTCGTTCCAGTGAGTGGTTTAAGGAGCTGGAGCGTGCCCGCTGTAAGAAAAAGAAACCTCGTCTACGGAATGCCTTATTTCGTTGCTTTTTGGGTCCCACCATTGTCAATGGTATTATAAGTTTGATTTATATCATAATCAAGTGAGTAAAAGATAAGACAAGTATGTGTATATGTGCGATTTCACTTAAAAATTTGGTTTTTTTTCGGTACCAAGAACACTTATTCCGGCTGTATTGGCGCAATTGCTACTGCAATTCCAAAAACCATTGCAACAGACTTCTGAAACCCACGAAAATGCTACTTACGAAGCATTAGGTCGAAGTGTACGGGCTATTGGAGAGACCAATGTGGCTTACAATGGAGACAATGGTAAGCGAAACAATTTAGATTTAGCTCAATATCTGGGGGCGGTTGCCGGGTGGCTCAGCGGCTAGTGTGCGCGACCGCTGTGCAAGAGGTCGTGGGTTCGATTCCGCCTCGGAACATCTAATGAAAAAGTTTTTTCTTTGAATACCTCTCTGCTGTTGGCGCCAGCTTAGTACCCAAAATTGTACAATGGTCCTGGGGCCCGCCGATCTAACGATTTCCCCTCAATGAACAGGGCCCAATGCTTAAAACGTTACTTTAAGGGGGTCTTCTCATTCAAAACCCGTTTTTTGGACCCTTTTTAAAAAAATTCTTATTTGAAAACGCAAAGAATAATTGAAAACTTTTTTTATTTATTGTATTACAAAAGGTTCAAAGTAAATAAAAAAATTTTTTTTGCCTCGATACGAGGGCTGTTCAAAAAGTAATGAGACTTCAAAGTTGGTGGTGAAAAAAAAGGTGTCGTCACGGCGGCCACGATTCCGGGTCTCCGGAGCGTCCGAAATGAAAAAAAAAACGGGGTTATAATCAGTATAGATGTAATTCTCGGGTGAACCTCAAACTTAATTTTGTGATTTTTTTTGACAAAATGGCGGCCATTCAAAAAAAAAAATTTCAATTTCGGGCTTTTTTTTGTAGTTTAGTGTAAAAAAAAAATAGTAAAAAATTTTTTAAAATTATGGTCGAGGTTCACCCGAGAATGGTGACAATTCTGCGTCGATTCCACTTTGTTTCATGAAAATCGGTTCAGTTGAACTGGAGATATCATGGCCGCCAGTTCGAAAAACGTGGTTTCGAGATAAACGCGCTTTAAGTTTGCAGTTGCTTGGGAATTTAGGTCACATTGGGTCACTAAAAGGACTATATCTCCTAAACTAATTCGAGTTTTCGAAAATCCTTTTGGGGGATATTCTTGAATATCCAAGCTATAAATAAATGCAAAAAAAAGTCGAAAAAAAAAGTTGCTCAATGAGAAGACCCCCTTAAGAAATATGTTACTATGTTGTCAATTTACTCAGCTTCCAAATAAGGAAGTCTTCTTTCAGGGATTGCTCAAGCCATGTCATTAATATCACCACAATACTTGATTTCTTTTCACCACAGTCAACTCACCCAATACCCTGGACAGCGACAATCCACTCAAAGAGCACATTCAAATACCAGTTTCAGAAGTCTTAAGCAATTCCACAGAAGTACCAAACGCCTTGGAAGAACTATGTATGTACATTTGGAATGATTCCCATTGCCTGGGAGCGGTTCTGGTCGGTGCCACACTTTTCTGCTGTTTTCTGCTACATCATGTGGATCTGCGACAACGTTTGATGGGCGCTCGTATGCGCATAGCCTGCTGTTCCCTGATCTACCGCAAAACGCTGCGTCTGTCCATGAAGACAGCGGGACAGACACCAGCTGGATACCTCATCAATCTACTATCGAATGACGTAAATCGCTTGGATTATGGTTTCATTTTTATGCATTGGATTTGGATAATGCCGTTGCATGCGGTGTTGACTTGCTATCTCATCTGGCTGCGTATAGGCATACCCGCTTTGGTGGGCGTTATTGGATTACTGCTGAAGACGATACCCGTGCAGACCGCTTTGAGTAAACTGACCTCCGTACTCCGACTACGCATAGCCGAGCGTACTGATGCTCGTGTGGGCATCATGAACGAGCTGGTGCAGGGCATTCAGGTGATCAAGATGTATGCCTGGGAGCGTCCCTTTCAGGCAGTTGTGGCCGAGGCCCGACGCAGCGAGATCCAACAGATACGCTATGCATCGTACCTGCGTGGTTTCTACCTCAGCACCATGGTGTTCACAGAGCGTTCCACCTTGTATATTACCTTGGCGGCGGCGGCTCTCATGGGTCAGAGTATAACGGCCGATTTTGTCTTCTCAGCGGCTAGTTATTATAATATACTCCAATTGGTGGCGGCCATTTGGTATCCTCTGGCCGTTAGTTTTGGAGCCGAGGCATTTGTCTCTCTGCGACGCATACAGGCCTTTCTACAGCTGGAGGGAAGGGATGAGAAGGCTCATGGTTTAACGCACAAGCGACAGCAGGAGGGAGGAGATACACGAGCTGTGGTTTTGAAGGATATCAATGCCAGCTGGGATCAGGAGAAGCCGCAACGCACGCTGCAGAGTTTCAATTTGCAAATCGAAAGGGGTCAACTGTGTGCAGTGATTGGTCCCGTGGGTGCAGGTAAAAGCTCGCTACTGCAATTGCTCCTGGGCGAACTACCCATTATTGATGGCGGAGTGATCATACAAGGCGAGCTATCCTATGCAGCTCAAGAACCTTGGCTTTTCACGGGTACAGTGCGTCACAACATACTGTTTGGTGAGACCTACGAGCGGAAACGTTATCAGGAGGTAACACGTTGTTGTGCTCTAACCACCGACTTCCAACAGCTGAGCAACGGTGACAAAACGGTGGTGGGCGAACGTGGAGCTTCGCTTTCGGGAGGTCAACGTGCACGCATTAGCTTAGCTCGGGCTGTCTACAAACCGGCGGGAATCTATCTGCTCGACGATCCTCTAAGTGCGGTGGATGCCCATGTGGGTAGGCATCTTTTCGATGAGGTTATAGGACCACGAGGACGTCTGGCTCAGCAGAAGGCTACACGCATTTTAGTCACTCATCAGGTGCATTTTCTATCCGAAGCCGATTGGATTGTTATAGTCGATCAGGGACGCATACTAAGACAGGGCACCTATCAAGAACTTATCAATAGTGATTTGGATTTTGCCAAATTACTGGAACGACCCAAGGATAAGGAAGCTAGTAAAAGTTCATCGACTACTTTAAATGGACATGAACTGGAGGCAGATGATGATGAAATACCATATATGGATGGAGTACGTGATGGGTATCAGCCTTTGAGGAAGCAGAGTGAGTCCACACATGGCAGCAAGTCGGTAAGTGGATACAAGTTTATTCATAAGTTTGGTCTTAGTGATGGGGTTACTATTCAGGACTTCGAGATAAACTGTTCAGTAGAGTTCTCGAAAAGAAATTTATAGGAATTCCGTTAATATTATGAAGTAACTCTTTATGAGATTTTCGATAGGAGTAAGACGGATTTTATAGAGTTCTCATAGATACCGGACGTCTTTTAAAAAAAGCTATAGCTCACTTCAGCGTAAACTTTGTGATAAAGTATTGACCATCTTGTAAATATCAAAAGCTTTTTCCTAACCTAGAGACTTCTTGCTGGTAGCCAGAGATTACTTGGTGAAACATAGAAGAATATCATATTTAGCTATGTCATCTCTGGCGGTACAGCGTATATGTTGTAATGGAATATCGTGGTAGGATCCTGCAGTTGCACTTACCTCTTTATTTAACAACTGTTTTTAGGCTTTTGTGAAGTGTAAGTTTTTAGATCCGACTGGATTCTCTCCAATCCTGTTTGTTTTTGTTAATACGATTCGTTGTCTTTGTGAAATGTTCAGATTTGGCTGCATCAACCTGCACCAACTGATAGCAGTACTCTGTTCAGGCACTAAGCCGGTTTGCAAACGCATTTTTTTTATGGTATGGCATACCGAAAACGACCCTGCGAAGAGTTTTCGGCAGTTAAGGCCTAAGTTTTGCAAAAGTTATTGATACAACAAAATGTACTGTAGAAAATCTGCAAGAAGTAGGCAAACTATTAAGGAATTCTACAGCAAATTGGTTGAAAAATGGAGGGAGTTGCCTTATGGTAGGAAGGAATACTCTTATTTTCCGAGACAGATATTTCAACCGGGGCACGGCGACCAGCAAAAACTCAAAAGAAAGCCACAAGAAACCAAAAGGAGATGAGAGTTGTCGAGCTTATGGTAGCGATACGCGTCAAGCTGAAAAACGATCTGTAATCTGTTAAAAAGAAGTGCTACACTGATATAATGGATTGCGTTTACCCATATTGTTAATGACCAAAAATATGAAACACTTATGCGATACTTCAATGCGGATGACTCAACATATTTCAAAATTTTTATGAGGGAATACTCTTGATTGGATATGTCTCCTTCGCTCCACACAATTTTAATCTACGAAGCCGAAATATTATCTTTTGAGTCATTAACAACAGGAATGATGCATGCGGTTCTAAACCAAACCGAACCAAACCGCTAATTCCAGCTGATAGACCGAACCGACGTCCTTTTGAAAATGCTAAGCCGAACCGAAACACACAAAGCAAAGCGGTTCGGTTCGGTCAATGACGAGTTTGAAGACGTTCAAGCTTTGGGAATGTTAAGCTGGAGTAAAAGGCATAAGAAAAGACACTTTAGGTGAGCTTTTTGATTTGAAAGGCATTCTCTGACATATTTAAAGGATTAGCTAGACCAAATAGAGTTGATCGAATCAAGAACCTGGGGTTTAATACCTATAGAAACCAAAACTAATGCTTTATAATGTGTTCGAATCCAAAGAACCCATGTATATGTTACATCAAATAGTATGGGACACCAAGATTTATGGTTTTTCGTACTTCTAAAAATATAATATTTTTTGATTTATAAACATTCATAATAAATAATTTTTACAAATACTAGGTGAGGCTACCTTTGTTGGTGTATTCATAACATCGGGGGGGTCGTTGGTGGGGGTGGTGGGTTAAAAGATATGAGTTGTAGGCCCAAAAAAAAAAAGAAACAGGGGTTACACGCTCCTCCCCCCCCAAAAACCAAAAGGGGGGGGCTCGGGGGCGACCCCTTCCCCGGCGTTCGCTTTAGGATTGTTTTTTAAAAAAAAACATCCACCGCTCGCTCCCTCTAATTAAACAACATCGGGGGACACCCCGGAAAAAAAACGGGAGAGACCAACATTCAAAAGTGAAATGTCGTATAAAACAGGGGTCAACCAACCTCCCAACGCCCAACCCCCCCCCCCAAGGTTAAAAAACACCCTTACTCCCAGCCTCCTCCCCCAAAAACTACTTTTTTTGTTGGTTTCACAAAAACCCAACAGCGTCGTGGATTTTGGGTTTATCACCTTTGGTGGGGTGCGGTTTTGGGTTTGTTACGTCAACGACGTCGACGTAGTGGCCATGCCTGGGTTAGTTCTTCGAGCGGCTCGTCCACGGCATCATCGGTTAGATCCACACGTGCAGTCCATGAGCTCCTGCTCATCGAACAGCAGCTTGGAAATGCATTCCTCTTCAAGTTACAATTTTAGTACACGAAATACCCTGGATTAGAGAAGAGATACGCCCTACACACAAGCTTTTGCTTAAGTTTACCCTGAAAATTTAAAATTTGATTATACAAGGTGCGCCAAAAGAAGTCACCCGGGCCAAAAGAAGTCACCCTATTGAAAGATGCTCTTATTTTTACAAATAGTCCCAATTCGTACTTTATTAAATTCTTAAGTATTCCCGAATTGTATTTGAAACTAGGTCTTTGAATTGTAGTCCAGAAATCTAAGATTAGTCCATACGCAAAGTGTTAGAATCAGATAAGAATTTTAAAAACAGATTCGTTTTAAAACATTTCGCATTTTCTGTTGCATACATTTAAAAAATTAAAATTGTGAAACTATTGAGTACAGAATCCAAGAGATTTTCGTACTCGATTTTTGGCCTACTATAATTATGAAAAGTGTTTGATTTAGATTTACGTAAGACCGTTTGTTATTCTTTCAATAATATAATTATTTTTTTTGCTTTTAGAATTTTTCGTCCTTAAATATACTACATCTAAGAACAAAGCATTCTTAAGATTTGAAGTATTATACAAAACGGTATAAATTCCAATCGCTCTAGAACTCTGCCAATTCATTTAATCAGAAGGCAAAAGATACTTAAAACCTGCAAAATGATCATAAAAATTTAAATTTTCTTTTTAGAAAGAATTTGCTTTAAAAACTAGAAAAAAAGTTATTTAATCACCGGGCTATAAGCGGATCTTAAGGCGTGTGAATGGAGAGACCAAGCGGTATTATACTGCTCAATCATGTTTCATCGGATCAGACATTTCTAAAGACAACTTAGTAGAACCTCACCCCTTCCAAATGTTTTGATTCATTTAAATCATTCTGAAATATTTACTACATAGAAGGAAAACGCTTTTTCTGAAATCAAGTTGACTTCAACTTAAAATAAGAACAAAACTTTCTCAAATATATTGAGATCAAAACTGCTAAAAGATCTTGGGTTGAGCACAACTCGACTCCACTTAACCACCGCACTAATAAGTATAAGTTGCCATTTAGTTTTGCGGCTAAGAGAGTGTGTGAAGGTGCAATGAAGAAACTAGGGATGTTGGATAATTTAAAAATATCTGTATAGATATTTTCGGCGATATTGGAAAAGTATTATTTCGATATAATTATTTTAGGGTAAGCAAGAATGAAAGTTGGTCAAGCCCGACTATTATATACTCTATATCTGCTAAAGTTTGTGTTAAGGTATGCGAAGTGCTGCCCATCGTCCTTGCGGCCGGTGCTGCCTGCAAGTATAAGAAGTTTTTGTCCCATACGCGTCGAATCTCTATCTCTTACCATCTCTGAGAACTGTTTGTTCATACGGACGGAAAGAAAGACAGGCGGATTCGGCTCGACTCGGCTGTTAATGCTGATCAAGAAAATATGTACTTTATAGGGTCGGAGATGCTTCCTTCTGACTGTTACACACTTTTGCACAAACTTATTATACTCTTATTTTACTTTCTTTGAATAAACTTTACACCCGGTCACCCCTTTCTGCTGTTGGCGCCAGAGTTGTAGTAATTAGCCATGCAAAAGCTTCCCAAACTGCCGTTCGATCGTAAACCCCTCCCTCTTTTTTAAAAAATAGAAGCACAAAACAAAAAAGATTGAGGATAAATTTAAATTTTTTTTGGTGGTGTTATGTTATTTTTACATTTATAGTTACTTATAACTACAATATTTGGAGAAAAAGAAGAAGAATTCATTCAGTCCACTTAAGACCTAGCATAAAAACCTCATAACAGCCATTTGACCCACTTTTGTCTAGTGCCTAACTTGCCTTCGTTTTTGCACAGCTAAACAGCGGTGATGATATCGACGTCGAAGAGGAGGACGATGCTATGGCTGAGGCTCAAGCTTCGGGTGGTATTTCGCCACGTGTTTGGTACGAATACTTCCATGCCGGCAGCACTTTCCTTAGCTTCAGTTTCATGGTCTTTATCATGCTACTGTCCCAGGTGGTGTGCAGCAGCTCGGATTATTTCTCCAATTTCTGGACCCAGCAGGAGGATCAACGTGCCCAGGGACATACCACCAGCTTCACCACCTACGAGTGCATGTATATCTATGGTGGTCTGATCATTGGGGTGGTAGTGATGACCACATTTCGTGGATTTCTGTTCTTCAAAACCTGCATGCATGCCTCCAAGGTGCTGCATGATCGCATGTTCGGTTGCATTTTACATGCCACCATGAGATTCTTTGATATGAATCCATCGGGTAGAATATTGAATCGTTTCTCCAAGGACATGGGGGCGATTGATGAACTGTTGCCGCGTGCCATGATGGATTTCATACAGATAGCTTTGGTTATGTTTGGTATCCTTATAGTGATAGCCGTGGTCAATCCCATACTGATAGCTGCCATGCTGATTGTGGGCGTTATAGATATGTTGGTATTGAAGCTATATCTGAGACCGTCACAGGATCTGAAACGTTTGGAGGGCATTTGTCGCAGTCCGGTATTTTCGCATTTGAGCTCCTCCCTGACGGGATTGGCCATTATACGTTCACGTCAGCTACAGGATGTGGTGGCCAAGGAGTTTGATCTGCTGCAGGATGTGCACAGTAGTGTCTGGCAATTGACCATGGCGGCAAATACAGCACTGGGTCTGTGGTTGGACTGTGTGAGCTGTGCCTTTCTCACGGCTGTCACCTTTAGCTTTATCATAGCCAGCGAGGGTGAGTTTTGGGGGTTAGTCTGTTGACTGTAGAGGTACTCATTTGTTTCCAAACTTGCAGCCACCTACAGCGGTGATGTGGGTCTGGCCATAGCCCAGGCCATGATCCTAACGGGCATGGTACAATACGGTGTACGTCAAGTGGCAGAATCATTGCAGCAAATGACAAGTGTGGAACGTGTGCTGCAGTATACCGAACTGGAGCAAGAACCGGCCCTGGACGAAAAGATGCCACCCAAGCAGTGGCCTACTCATGGTCAGGTGGAGTTCCGTGACATGAGCTGTCGTTATGATCCTAATGGTTCGGCTGTACTTAAGCACTTGAATTTAACCATTGAACCGGGCTGGAAGGTGGGCATAGTGGGTCGCACTGGTGCGGGAAAATCTTCCTTGATTGGTGTGCTATTTCGACTGGCCTATATTGAGGGTGGGGTCTATATTGATGGCATCGAGTCGGGTAGTATTTCACTGGAGACTCTACGCACTCGCATCTCCATTATACCACAAGATCCTGTACTCTTTTCGGCCACCATACGCTACAATTTGGATCCATTTGAGCGTTATAGTGATGCGGAATTGTGGCGAGCTTTGGAAGATGTGGAGCTACGTGGAGCCATACCCGGCTTGGACTATATGGTCACAGAACGTGGCAGCAATTTTAGTGTGGGTCAGCGTCAACTGCTGTGTCTGGCACGTGCCATATTGAGGAACAACAAAGTTCTGGTGCTGGATGAGGCCACTGCCAATGTGGATCCACAGTGAGTAAAACTTAGACAATAAATTAAGTATTACTTTAATGAAAAAGATTACTGGAATTAAGAAAAAGATCCTCGAAATATCCACTTTAAGTTCCATTTTATAAAAATATCAATTTTACGTTATTCAGCTCCATTGGATGAAGAATTAAGATCAATTTCGATGGATATTTAATATCCCTTTTTCGGAAAGATCCAATAGATCCCAAAAGAAGGATATTCTACTATTCAGTTCAAAATTATTCAGAGGATCATCTAAAACTATCATTTTTTTACATAAATTTAAAAACCTTCATCTTTTTCCTTTCCGCAGAACCGATGCCCTGATCCAACGCACCATACGCGTCAAGTTTCGCCATTGTACCGTCTTGACCGTGGCCCATAGACTCCACACAGTCATGGATTCGGATCGTATTATTGTTATGGATGCTGGACATGCGGTGGAGTATGATGTACCGCATTTGCTGTTAAGAAAGCAACAGGGTCATCTACGGCAAATGGTCGAGGCCACGGGTAATGAAGCGGAGGCACTTAAGAAGATAGCCAGCGACACTTTTAAACGCATGCAACAAGAGCGAGAAGAGCTCCGCGCTAGTCAAGGGCACAACGATAATGAAGAAGCCGATGAGCCGGAACCGCGATGAGATAGTGAGTTGGAAAACCGGGTGCTCTGTATGATGACTCAAACTCAAATCAATAGTCGTACCAAAATCATTATTAATTATTCATCCTTAGGATTATTTTCTCAAAGTTCGATCCCAAATCTTAGCCCATAATTGGATAAGCCTCGAACCGCTTACGTTTCGATTTTCTTTGATTCGTTTTTGATATGCACTTTAAATACTTATTATCTTAATGTTTCATGTACTTAGCTAAGATCTGTGTAGAACTCAACTGTGTATATTTTCAAAAGTGAATTTAATTTGTATTTGTTTACAAACAACATCCTTAAAAGTCTAGATGTGCTGCCTTAAAAGTAAGTTAAACAAACAATTGTACTTAGAATATGATCTAGGGGAGCCAGTGAAAAGTTTGCTGGCAGGTATAACTACTTAATAAAGCTGTTAAGTTAACAGAACTGTGGCATTTCTTTATTAGTTTTTAGTAGAGGTGCACCCGTGACGTGAGTTTGACCGTGTCACGGTGTGTCACGACGTGATCGTGAGCAAACATAGAGTTTCGTGCGTGAGCAACCGTGATTCGTGCGTTTTTTTGTGAGTGAATTAAGAAATTTTTGCTATTCGACTAAAGGTAAAAGAAATGTGTAGCAATCTCACGAACAACAGCATAGTTCAGAACGACAACGAAGAATTAAGCTAAGTCACATTAATAAACGATTTGCAGAGTTTACATGACGTTTACCTGTAGAAATTTATCTGGAATTTTTGAAAAATGTATCCGTATTTCCATATTTGAGAAAGCTTTCCATGCAAGACCTAAGCATTCCACTAAGCTCAGCAACAAGTGAGTGCGTTTTTTTTGCTTAAAAAAATAAATCTTTCTAAATTAAAATATAAATTCTTCAAACCCCTTCTTATTTTTTTTTTAAATTTTATTTTAAATATTATAGATGGTTGTAAGCCGGCTCGAGGTCAGGTGTTAAGAAAAACAGAGCGCAGACATGTAAAATTTTTGCTTGAACCATCTACAATTAGAAAGGTCGTCAACACAAAATTGTATTTAAATATTAGCTATAATACCTTTGCAGTAAATAATATTTTAACTAATAGTGGAATAGGATAACGAGTAACAAGACCTTATATCATATTGTACAATGTTTTTATATGGAATTTAATAAGTTGCCATTTTTAAGGAACATAGAGATAGTTTCGATGTTTGTTTTATTTACAGTAGCTAGTACAGTAGATGGTGATTGGTTATGAAAAAGAGAGAGCCGGATATTCTCATATTTGAGACAGATGTCAAGTATGTGAGTTGTGGTTAAATCCTGTCCACAATGTTGCCACAATGTGAGTTGGCAGTGCCCGATGCGTAGCCGAGAGAATGCGGTGATGTGTGTACGGAAACAATTTTTTGGGAAATGTATCTTCTCCCGTGTAGAGTTTACTGCCTTGTACAAATGCTGGAAAGAGTTCCATTCTAGAGCTTGTTGTTGTTTTAGGTGCGCTGTAATCAATCTTTGATGATATTTTTCGATGCTGGAGATAAAGGTATATAGGGGCGACTGGGACGAAAGTTGAGCGGGCCTCGTCGGCTGCTTCGTTTCAGCTATTCCTTGTGACTAGGAACCCAAAAGATTTTAATTTTGGATGGTGTTTTGATGGATGGGGTTTTTTATAGCTTCTACGCTGCACATAGGAATCGTCCTCTATGTCGTTGGGCAAATCACATGAAGAATAGCCATTGCTTCTGCTGCAAAGACCGAGCAATAGGCAGGAAGCCAGCCGGCTGATATTGTCGCTCCAGATGTATCTACACAGGCAAATGCAGTAACGTTCTGATTCTTAGTTCCGTCAGTAAACAACCAATTCCAATCACCAAGGCGGAGTTTAGATGCTTCATCTGCAAAAGCCAATCGATAGACTTCGCCGGAAGTAGAATTTTTTGGAAATTTTCGAAATGTGGTGATGAGCGATGAAGACCGTAAAAGCCAGGGGGGTGCTGCTGGTTGGGGGAGGAATAATGTTTAGTTCCTTGCACAGCGACGGAGTGTTGAAGGTATTCTGTAGTTTCTTTTGTGCTGCGTGATTTTGCGAAACTTGGTTTGAAAAAGTCGGTTGGGCGTGCAGTATAATTTTGGGATTAGCTTGGCAGTGTCTTCTTTGATTAAGGATTCCACTGATTTAAAAATAAAAAATTGTATTTTAACGATTATATTTAAATTTTTATTTAAAATAATCTTTATTTTCAATTTTTTTAATAAAAATAGAAAATTATTTTCTGATTAAAAATCGAAAATAAAAATTAAATTCAAATAGGACCAAAATTTAAAAACATTTACGATCTGTGACTCAATACCTTTCATTTGGTATTTCACATTTCCTTAAAGGACCAATTAGAGGTGCAAATGACTTGTCGATAAGTCTGGATTTGTCCACATATGGTCATTGAACTCACGTGAACCACTTCGTTGGTCTGCCTTGCATAAAGATTCCAATTTCCTGTCTTATCCCAAAAACCTCCCCTTTAAACTTTGCGGCTGCAGAGTATGACTGATCGTTTCTTTTCTATTATCGAGAAGTAGAATTTGCTAATCGTCTTTCTTCCCACTTGTTCTTGTTCTCCACTATGGTTCATTTGCCTCCACTATTTTAAAATTCTTAATCAAATTCTTAATTTCAAAATAAAGACAAAATGTAACCTTCCCCCAGTGGGATTCGTACTCATTAAACAAGCGCCGAGTCTATCACCTCTACACCAGATAGATGCTTGACAAACTAGTTATTTAAGGGTAACACTTGAAAAATGTATTCTCTGTGAAGCAAAGCAGATAATCATGTTATGGGAAATGTTGGTACACGCTCATCTATTCGCCCTGCCTGTGATCGAAACCAACTCAGAAATGGGAGGCACAACTTCAGTAGCTTAAATGGTAAAAAAAAAAATAATAGTAGCAGTAAATTTAGGCAAGACTTTCTTAGATCCAATATCAAGTCCTTTAAAAAAATGGAAAAAACAAAAAAAAAGTTATTAAGTCACAGATAATTTTCATTTGGCATTCATCAACTCTCAATACTCAGACTAACATATGGTATAAATCTGGTATTAATTAAATTTGTTTCACTATGCTAAAAAGGGAGACGAACGCTTGTATGGGATTAGCTTAGCGTATTTATATAAAGATTATGCAAGTAATCGTATAGTCACGATCCTGATTTGGCAAATTCCAAATCCACCTGGATTTGCAAAAACGTTTTCTAATTTTCTATGTTAGAAAAAACAATCAATCGCATTCTGTGAACCATTGTGAACATTAGTTAGAAAACCATATTTTGTATAAATAATTACAGAGTTTATTAAAATATATAAATAATTGTCATATATAAAATTGCAAGTACTTGAAATAATTATTTTTGAGTGGATTTAGGTGTGGGGGACGACTTGGATCTATGGGTTTTTTTGTCAAAAGGCACTGGAGGCGTACCGTCTGGATAATGCACCGCCGATAGTCGACTCTCTCCAGAGAATAGTTCGGTGCTGCCACTTTCCCCTGAACGAGTATTCTCGGGAGCCGCCGCAAATGAACCCACGGGTGTGGAAGTTTTCTGCCTGTCGTTGGTGGTGCCATTTGTGCCTTGTGCAGGATTTTGTGGAGAACTTGAGCTAGGCGATAGCGAATCAATCACAGACTGTATAAAATTACTTCTCAACGAATCATCGGAACTATCCACGGAGCTGTCACTGTTGTGTATGCGATGCTTGAGCAGCTCTCGAGTAAGAAATTCACGTAAGTTCAAAGAACGTCCCAGCTGGCTGGCATCTTGTATATCCGAGTTGCGCGCTGGCCTACGTGGTGGATGCGGTTCGGGTGAGGGATTGCTGGTGCTGCTACCCAATGCAGCTGCCTGGCGTTGACGTTGACGCATGGTACGGGGCCAATGCATGCCCAATCGTTGTAGATCTCTCTCTAGATCGCTAGACAAATTGCTACCCGTTAAGGGCTCAATGCCACTCTCATTCGGCGGTTTACTATGATGATCTGTGGGAACACTCAGTCTACGCGTACTGCTGGCCACATCCCTTTCGGGTGAGCCGCGTCTAAACGATGTCTTCAGTATGCGCCGCTGACGTAACTCTGCCTCTACATTGAACGAATCACTGGAATCACGCTCTAAGCTGGCACTATCAATCAACTCACGTTGATCAGGCGGCTGATTGGCTAGCATTTGCTCTACATACTCCCTTCGGGTGGGGAAATCTCGCATGCTTACATTGGCCAGACGCAGCTGTTGCATAAGTTCATGGGGCTGCAGTGTAGGATGGTCCGTTTCCACATGCACTTGTGTGGCAGTCATGTTATGCAAGTAGGCATTTATGCTGGGAAATTCACGATAATCCGCACCACCCACACGCTCATTGATGGTGTGTATGAGGTCATTGAATTCCCTTTGCAGACGTAAGCTTTGATCCGCATCCAATTGCCTTAGATCCAGTTCAAGTTCTCTGGCATATTGCTCAAAACTGGGAAAGGGTATGGGCGCGGGAGTGGCCACCACTAGGTGTGATTGAGCTGGCGTCTCCACTTCGATAATGGTGGAAAGTTCATGGGCCAGATCCTCGGCATTTAGCTGAGGACTATATCGTCGTATGGTAGGGGGTGGCACTTTGCCACGTCGATGCGAGCTTTGAGTGGAAGAGGGTAGAGAGATGGGTTCCGTCTCCACATTGGCAAGGCCCAAGGCAGTTAAAGGTCTGGATTCGGCTAGACCACTATCCCTGCTCACTCCGGTGGGTTTGTTCTTCTGCAGGGGTAAGGCCTCCGAAGTAGGGGGTGTGCTCTCACTTTGATCCGAAATAGTTCTTGATCTTGACGGCTGTTGTTGCTGCTGCTGCTGGTCTGTCTGACCGGGCGGTAACTCAAAATACTCCGTGGAATGACGTTCACCCTCGCTGGCAGAGGTCAGGGTGACCTCCACCAGTTTTTGTTTTTCCTCACGCACTTTGGTGATGAGTTCGGTCAGTTCGGCTATGCGTTGAGTGCAGTTCTCGGTGAGTTGGGCATAGCGTTCCATTTGACGGACAGTTGTTTCCTCACCAGAGGTTTGGCTCTTAGTTTTAGTGGCCAAAGTCAAGTGGGTGGTGGATTTGGTGGTCACAGATCTGGCAGAGCGACTGGTGGTAGGCCTCTCCTGCTCCGCTGCCGGTTCTCGGGGCTTTAGTTTTGGCTTGGCTTTCTCCTCGGCCTGTTTGCTAGCCAAACGTTTGTTCCAGATTTGATCAAAAGCTCTCAGACTCAACTCCTTATCCAGCTGCTCCTCCTGCTGCTGTTGCTGTTCTTGCTGCTGTTGCTGACTACGCAGGGTATCTTCTAGTTCAAGTATAAAACTGCGGTTGTCTTGGATAAAAGCCTGTACACGTTCCACCCGTTGATTATCCAAGAGAGTCTCATCGACTGTCGATCCAGAGGATCTATTACGAGCATCATTTATAATCGAGGGCGTGGGTGTGGGCACTTCCGAACTACTGACACCCAAGTCCTGTATGGATTGCCTGGTCATGCCCAACAAACGTTGCACATAGTGAGCTATCATGGGATGTAAGCCGGGAGCTGCTGTAGCTGGAGGATTGAGATTTTTATAGCTTACAGGAGGCAAGCTACGATAGGCAGTTGAAGTGGAATCTATGGAGATCTGACGTTGTTCTTTAGCCGGTTGAGGTTGTGCTTCCTCTTGGGGTGTGTTAGAGCTTTGTGCATTTGTATTGGTCCCCACGTTGGGCGCCGATTTGGGTTTAGGCTTTGCCTTATGCTTGGGCACATATTGCTTAACAGTGCCATCACTTTTCACCTTGATTATAATTTCCAAAGGCTTGTCATCTCCTCCTACTCCTGCTCCACCGCCTTGAGGTTTCTTCACCTTTTGCTGTTTATAAAACTCCCGCAGACGCTGCTCGAGTAAAGCTTCTTTTTGCTGCAAATCGGATTCCCTTTCATTTAGTGTGCGTGTCTTATCGGCCAGTATATGGTCTCGCTCTTGGCGTATGGAATCGATCACTTGCTGTGCATTATCCGTGGGTACTTCGCCAGCTTTAAGTTCTTCCATCAATTGTAGACGAATCTTCTCTATGCGTTCGAGTAATTTCTTTAATCTCTGCGATTTCAGGGAATTGTTTTGGGCTGCCTGCAGATCACTTCTCAATTGTTTGCTCTGGTCATCCACATAATCGAGCAGTAAGGAGCAACTACTTTCAGTGCTGGCTGCATCATCTCTTTCCCCACGTAAGCCCACATTAATGGACGCAGGCGCACTCGGTTTACTAGTGCTGGTTTTACTTCGCGCTGCCGTTACTTCTGGGCAGGTTATGATGGCCGGACGTAGCAACATTTGTTCCATGGCCTCGTTCATTTTATGCTCACGCCGGGCAGCCGCATCCGCAAATCGATGACTGGCTATGAAATCAGCCTGTAGAAATTGGGAAAGGATTTAATGATTAGACTGGACTTTATGTTTAGGCTTCAATTAAAACTTACATCGCTGGGTAGTAGTTGTGGCTGCTGTTGCGTTAAAGCGTCCAGTTTTTCCGTCAGCTCAGCACAATCCCTTCGCACTTGCTCGCGCTCCAAGGCCTTTTGTCCGCGTTCTGTGCTGATTTTTCTGAAGAAAACAATTTTGAGTTTGGCTTCAACTTGATTTAACAATTTTTGAAGATGTTTGACGGTAAAAACTGTAATTTGTGACCACAAAGGATGATCCTTATGTAATGTGAATCTCAAAATTATTCTTTTCTGGTCCAAATCTAATCGATGGGTTGGACGAATTTTGATAACCAAAGACAAAGAGAGGGTCGAATACAATTGGCACATATTTTTGGAACAAAATCAAAAAGAGAAGGTCTAACTTTTATAAAGTTGTTACAGAGATTAAAAAGATGAAAGTATGAAATTAAAAGAAAAGTTCATGGCATAGAAGAAATCCAAGCATTTTTATTTAACCAGAGTAAAGTAGCTGCTTTTCCTCAGGAAACACGTAAGACATAGTTTTCAATGCTCCCTGCGGTAGCTACAAAGGCTCGAAGACCTAAGCGCTCTGTCTGAAGCTCCTCCACAATAACTTTATCATGTATGTTGCCTGCTGACTGTACTAAACTAAGCCAATTGGTGTCGTCCGAATCCAGCAAAACAGAAGGGGAAAGGTAAGCAAATTTGCTCGCTAAATCTTGCAATTGCCCAAACCTTTTCCGTATTTTTGTAATGACTTTGTCCATCGACTCGAAAAGTTTTCGCCTTATTTCGTCTTCGTACGACAAATTTATGTCTTTGCTGACATCGTTAAAAAGATGTTTCTTAACTCGTCGCCTGATAATTTCGATATTTTCAAATAATGCTTTCGTTAAAAACTACTTATAGGCGAGTTCAAAATCTAGTAACAAAGCACCAAAGACTACAAAATATCAAGGCGGGAAACCACTGAACTTTTAGAGAAGGTTTGGTTCGGGTTTTCGAATCCGTTGGAAAGTCTAAGGTTAAGTTATCAACCCCAAGGGTTTGATTCGAAGCTTAGTTCACGGAAGACAGTGGAGAAATTATGTTCACGGAATCTTAGGCCGTGGCGAAATTTTGGTAAAAAAATAATTGCCATGTTTGATGAGAAGGAAGCGTCCACCAAAAAAAAAGCTATTAACAACGTTACCCAATACCCGAATGGTCCTCATTCATTGTAACTCGGTATAGGTAATTAAGAAACTTTTCTACCATTACCTGGACTTTTAAATAGAAGCTAGCCTAACCTTAAATACGTGGAATTGTTTTGCTACAACTTGACTTATGTTTTTAATCTTTTTAAAATCGTAAAATGCTGAGCTTGGATATGGTTTGAAATGACAATGCTCCGATTTAGAACAATAAAATTATTTTTTTTCCGGTCAATAAAATGCAAAAGTTTTATAAATTCTAATATAAACTGACTAAATTGATTCTTCGAACCAAACCTTTTTCCAAGCAGAGGGGTCCGTTTTGGTTTGCTAACAATTTAGAAAGTCCGGTTCTAGTTCCGGTTTGATTGACCCAAGAGCCAAAATTGCAGCCTTGCTAAATTTTCAGTTTAAAGCATCCTAACGTATCGCGGTTTATCCACCAAGGACATTTCGAATTGAATTTTAGTTTTTCTTGCTGGTTTTAAAACGTGAGAAATGAGTAATATGACTAAAACTCATAAATGATCAATGCTGTTCTAAGGCAGTTGCTTGAACAAAAATACCCAAAGTTGGTGAAATTGAAAACGTGATTCGGTAAATTTTTATCTCTAGTTTATAGCCTATAAAGACTGAAATGGGAACGGTCAATTTTGGTTTTATATATCAAGGTTTTTAGTTGCATGTTACCATCTCTTAACTTCACATGTTATTGTTCGGCATCTCAATAAATTTAAAATCTTAGAAAGTTTTACCCTGTGGTTTTTCATGAAATCAAGTTTCTAAGTTTGAGCTCTATGGGCGGGCTACTAGTCACTTGTCCATTTGAGGCAGGAATTTAGTAAAACAATCGCAGTGAACCCCCTTTTATTTGGTGAATTTTAGTTTTTTTCTATTTTCAACCTGCAACAGATATTGCATCTGTGTGTTGCTATTAAGTGTCATTGTATTGCCATTAAACGCGAACTTTGGGTGATCAAGAAAAACTTAGTATGAGGTAATTTTACCTGATACCTCTTGTTTCAAAATTTATTGGTCCCGTTCATTTCCCTTTCAGTGCCTACCCACACATTTGTGCGGGTAAATTTTGCATCAAAAATTCGTATTTCAGCTGTATTTTAGCCTTGTGTGGGTAATTTTTCTGTGTTTCTATGAGTTCTTAAATCCTGAAATAACATATCAATATTCAGATATCAAATGTGACTTAAATACAAAATTTAAGCAAAATAAATCAATGTTTCGTGATGGTACTGAAAGGGATGGGTCTTCTTGATTGTCGCACTGTGTAACAAAAGGAGTTCAAACTTGTTCACGAAATTATAATGATAAAACTTTGTTGAGTTCAAATTTTGAATAATTTTTTTTTTTTAAATATTAATGATTTAAAACATTTTAATAGTCGTCATATTAAGATTCAGCACACAAAATCAGCATATCATCAATTGTAGCTCAATTCCTTGAGCATGAACATATGTTTCATATGTTGGTTTCAATAAAAAGAATCCGAAAAGCTGAATAAAAAATATCACCAAAAACAAATTCGATGTATCGCCTCGGAAAAATATTCGATAACGATATATCGTATTTTTGGACAAAAATATCGATATTATTTCGTACATCCCTAATAGGGAAGAGCGCCGTCTGTCCATTCCTCTCGTTTTTCTATTAACGTCGTCTGCAGAGCTCTTATTTTTTGAGCACTCAAAGTTACATTAACGCCCTTTGCACCCAGAGACTCTTGGGTATATTCTATTTCAACCATCACAGGTTGCCAAATGCCTAAGAAACACAGATACACAGAAAAACAAGAAAGATAAGCCCTACTATAACATACTCTGTACCTGTCAAATTCTGCCCATCACCGTTGCTTCCGGTGCTACCCATAATTGTTTGTTTTCCTTATAACTCGACTATCGTTCATCCGATCTTTACCATTCCAGATCGATAAATAATCCTGATTACTAAATATGTCAAGAAGAAACGAACCTTGTATCTATAAAACTGTGGGAGATATAAAGTTTTTTCCAATTTGCGGGGGTGGGAGGGGCGTGGCAAAAATTGGAAATAAAGTTTATCTGCCTGCAAGTATAAAACGTTTTTCTCCTATACATGTCTACCCTCTATCACTTACCATCTCTGAGATCTGTTTGTTCATAAGGACTGACGGACGGACAGGGCTAAATCGACTCGCTGTTCATGCTGATCAAGAATATATATACTTTATATGGTCGGAAAGGCTTCCTTCTGGCTGTTACATACTTTTGCACAAACTTAATATACTCTGTGTACCTTTGGTACAGAGTGTAAAAGGGGGATTACACTTGGGTTTGGGGAAATGGATATCGAAAGGTCTCTTCATCACAATGTTAGTCCTTCATAAAGTTTTCCTTCGAGTGTTATGAAATATGTCTCAAATCAAAGTCTTAAGAGTAAGTTTATTCCTCCAACATTTTTAATATAAATCATTTTTGTTGGTATCGTCCCTTATGCTTTGTCAACTTTAGTTTAAATTAGAGTAACCTTCTGAAAGTACGAAAACATTTTGTTAGAAATCAAAGCCAACTACAATTTTATAAAAAGTTGAAAGGCAACACTGCGTATGAGTAATATCAAAAATTTGGAGCCCCGTCGCGTCCATTAAAAAACCACTTTTGGAACATTTTTCTCTTTTCTCGGTAAATATACACCATAAACTAGCGAATAAGAGGGCGCCAGTATCACCTTAAATTTTCCATACAAAAAAAAACGCCCTAATGCACATATACTTTTTTCCCTGAGGTACATTTTCTACTATTCCTACAGCATTTGTTGGTATTTCATTCCGCATAACTTATATGTATCTCAAGACATCGTGCAAAGTTTGGTCAAGATAGCTTCATAGCTGACGGCTAAATAAATTCAGCTCATCATGCTGATGAACCAGGTGATTAATCAGGGGTAAGACTAATCGTAGTATCGGGTTTTTGGTAATAATTTGGGTAGGCTCAACTTTCGAACATACTTTAAGGAATCCGACAAGGCTTATTTCACAAAGTTTTCAAACAGATAATGGTATATTATTTTTTGATTTGTAAACAAATTTCCATTGATTTCTCTCTTCTTGGTTAACCTTGACCTATAGTACGTTATCAGCCATGCTCCCAATTTCGCATTCGCAAAAGTTTTGCAATTTGAAACGGAAAACCTAATCTTAAAATCGGAAAACTTGAGAATGCGAATAGGATTTTTCGACCAAATTTGCTCGTCAAAGTGTTCGAGACCTTGTGCCTGCTAGCATTCACTTTGACGTTAAACCCATATTCAGACCCATATTCATATATCAAATATACATTTCATAGTGTTGGAAATACCCACCTTAGCTTATCCAGCTCTTGTTCTCTTAATTCTCTCAGCTGGGTTTCAATGCGCGCATGATCCATGGCATTCAGTTGATCATGATTTGGTCCATTAAATTGCACAGCTTGGGCGGGTGCCTCATAATTCCGATGATATTTGTTATTGTGATCGTAGAACTGAACACGACCCGTGGGGTTGAGTGGATTTTTGGCCCTGACTCAGCACAAAAGTGGTGGTAGAGACAGAGGATTGTGTGGCGGAGGTGTGATACGGTGGCTTAGCTGGTTGTGGAGGGTTATAAGGCGCCTGCATGGGCATAGGATAAGGCAAGGCATAAGATTGCTGTGGATAGGAAGGCAGGTAAGGCTGCTGCTGCTGCGGCTGATTGGGAAATGGAGCAGGAAATGGCTGCTGCTGCTGTGGCTGATTGAGATATGGAGCAGGAAATGGCTGTTGCTGCTGCTGCTGTTGCGGCTGATTGGGAAATGGAGCAGGAACAGCCGACATAAAGTTCTGTGGTTGATTGGGAGCAGCAGTCGGATTCATGACCATAAAGTGCTGTGCCTGTGCCTGGTTGTTAGAGTTGGGTGGCATGATCATATAAGTCTGTGGTTGATTGGGAAAAGTAGGATTTTGGGGCACAGTGGCCTGAGGCTGTTGCATGACCCTGACGTCTGGTGGTGTAGGTGCAGGTGCTGCATCTACTATCTGTGGCATGGTCTTGGCGGTGGCTGAGGTGCGTTTTAAGCCTGCATCTATAACTTTAGCTGGCGCAGGAGGTTTCTTGACAGGATTGCTTTTTACCAATGAACGTTTAGCTGCCGCAGTCTTTTTGGGTGATGCTGTGGACCCTTTTTCTATAGGCCTAGTGGGTGATTTGTTGGCATTCGTTTTGGTAGGAGATTTGCCCGGTAAAGCAGGCGGAGCCAAGTCTCCTCTCTCCACATTTCGCCTGGGCGATGATGGTAAAGATCTGTTGGGACTTCTGGGTGTGGTCTCATCGATGGGCTCTGTCCTGGTCACGGCATGTGAGGTCATTTCTGTGCGACGCACCAGATCAGAGATTTGCGTAAATCTGGGACGATTGGCTCGATTGGGACTCGTCTCCGGACTGGGACGTACCACATGACTGAATTTCCGATTGGTTTGCATGAATCTATCATTGATTTCCATTCCTCCACGCTTGGAGTTGGTAACCGTAGCCGAGTTCTCTTCGTCGCTTTCGATATCCACGTCCAGAATTACTGGAGGTGTCTTTTGCAGTGGCCTTGTGGCAGCGGGAGGTGCTTCCTCCTGTTCGGAGGTGGTACTGCTACTGGACTCCATCAGCCATTCCTCATCCGAGCTGCCACACAAACAATTGGGATTATCCTTGCAACAGGTTTTGAGTTTGCGTTTCAAGGGGGAACCGGATCTGGGACTATTCAGCGGCTTGCAGTTTTCTCTGTGGCAGCGATTCTCTTTGTCCTTGTCCTCGGGCTGAGGCGTTTGTGTGCCCATAGTAGCGCGACCTTCCACATTCAAATGTTGCTTGCACTTTCCGCCTTTGGATCTAACTAGTTCCACATTTTGCTGCCTCTTCACTCGCTCTCTCTCTCTCTGCCTGCATTTCTGTACTCTTTCCTCTCTTTCCCTTTGTGTCTGGGCCTGCCTTTCGGTTTCCTCTTTGGCCGCTCGATGAGCGGCTCCCACTTGAAATATGGCCGAACGGTAGTCTTGGTGCTTTTTGACCAAAACATGTTCTCGCCACGCATTCAACTCCTGCTGCTTGATGTCCTCCAGTTTCTCCAACTGCCGCTGCTTCTCGGCTGCCACGTCCTGACGTATTTGTTTGGCCAAATGGCTGGACTTCTCCCTTACCTAAAAAATGTATATTAATTCCACATCAAGGGGCAGAGCTACAAACTGGTTTACCTGCTGAATTCTTGTAATGCGACGCTCATTTTCCAATTGTTTTTTCACTCTCTGCGGATCGTCAAGTAGGCTGATGGGTCGGCGCTTGCAGTTCGCTCCAAACTGGCCATTCACAGTTACATGCAAAGCCATCGGCTTACATAGACTAACAACATTTATTTAAAAAACACAACAATTAACACAAAACACACTTTTTCACGAGCATTAATAATAAAGAAAATTCCGCAACCACGTCGCGTCGTTTGTGGCGTTGGCTTCGCCAGCTGGTCGAGGCGCGCTGGTTCAAATTTGCCAAGCCTGGTCTCACTAATCTCAAAAATAGCCTGGCGAGGTCATACTAAGAGCGATAAAAATCAGCATTGAGTTATCGATGAAATCAGCTATCGACTACAAAATCGAAGATGGTCATACATAGAGTGGTGCATTTTGAATGTAACGAGCAGCCTCTCCATGCTAGCGACGGCAAAACTGTTTGGGAATTTCAAACGCAGCTTGCGCGCAAAACAGCAAAAAGACAGCCTAAGACAGTCATTTCCCTTTGTAAGTGTGTGGGCTCCATTGGATTTTGTACTCAGTGAGCAGCCAAACGGCTGCCACGTCTGAAGCAAAAGTCCAAAAATGTTTGCATATACAAACAGGAGTTTTTGTTGTTTTAAATGAAAGTATTTTTATTAAGTATCGAATAACAACGCTGTGCCATGCGTTTTAGTACTTTTATGACAGTTTTATATCATGAAACTTATGTTAAATGTGCGGCCTCAAACATTATCCGATCCCAAATATTTGTTAGTTTGATTTGGACCTAATGGAAATCCTTTTCTGGGGTGTACCCTTGGTACAGTGTTTAAAATCCAAATTACTAATTCCTATTTTTTTTTTAAATTTTAGTGTGCCTTTTCGGAACAATCGTTTAAAATGTCATCGGCTTGTTATGAATAAAAACTTTACAATCAGTCGTTGTCGGGACCTAGGCTCGACAAGTTCCAAATTCACACTCAACCTCTTCTGTCAAAAATTTTAGTAAATTGTTTTTATGATAAATTTTTTTTACTTTCAAACAAAAATGAACACATCTCTTAGATTTGCCGTTGTTCTGGGTCGCTGCATGCGCTTGATGCGTTCCTGTGGCGCTTGTGGGAAGAAGTTGGGCCAGCCCATGGTTTCTTTCAGTGACAGCTTGCAGCAGCGCTTCTTTAGCGATCGCATTGATTGGCTGAAAAAGAATACTGGAAAGGATAGGACCACTTCGCGACTCCCTAATAAGCCTGACAAACCAAAACCACCCAAAGCGGACCCCAAGCGGGACAGGGCTGCCGAAGAGTATAGTAGACGTCGTCGCGCCAAACGTGTAAGGGAGCTCAAGCGTAACGCTAAGGAGATACGGAAATCACGCAGAGGATACAATCTACCCATAAGCACTTCAAAAGCCAGATCTGAGTTGGAGGCATCATATACAGCTCGTCTACGTACCCTCCGCAAATCCAAAGAAGAGAACACTGGCATAAAGTCGGTTATGGAACAGGAATCGCTTAACGAAAAGATCGCTAGGGAATGGAAAGAGAAACGCATGGAAATGGAGGATGCTAAACATTGGCATACTTGGTCCTCTTGTCCCATTGCCAGGGACCTTTATGAATACGAGAATCTTATGGATACCAAAGAGCCACAGAAACCAGAACAAGCACCCAAAAAACCTACAAAATAAGAGTCAGTTCATTAAATCCCCCCACAAACAAAACTTTCAATAAATAGAGCACAAGAAAGATATACACTTTGAAGGCAACTAAATAAATTCACCTTTTTAAGATTTTTTGAAGACCGCATTTAAAAGTTAATTCGCGACTTTCCTTTTGATGTTTATAGTCCTCCACTCTGACACTCGTTGTAATAGTTGTTGGTACCACAATTTATTTGTTGTCTGGTGCTGCTAACTGAAAGAGACGATCAACTTCTGTAGTGCTTGTGCTTTCGACGAAACTCAAAAGCAGAGCGCTTGCTGCTGCTGCGACTGGCGTGGCTGACCTAAAGCAGCAGCTCCTACTTGCTCTGCTTATCACAAGCAGCGAAAAGCAAGAAGCAAAGGAAACGTTAACCGACAACTTCTGGCGCTTTTTGCTTTTTCCAGGTGTTCCGGCGCGCGACAAAAGCGGGAATGAAACTTATGCAGTTTTACCTGTTTTAGGATTAGCCCAGCTAAATACGTTTTATTTATGGCAAAGCTGGAGTTTAATCCATCTCGATTCACATGTTTTCACACTAAACACATTTTCTTTTCAGTCTAAATCGAAAAAGAAGTAGCAACAAAAACGATAAACTCTTCTGCAGCATATTTATATTGTGGCTTTTTGCCCCTTTCCCCCTTTTAATCTACATTATAAACCAACGTTCTTATACTCCCAGGAATGTGGATCGACCTCAAAGCGCTTCAAACGCTCATAATATTGTCCAAAGAAAAATGCCTCCAGCTGGAAAATTTTAAAGACCCGATAGAATCCTTCGTGAACATACTTATTGTTCCACACCCATTTACAGTGATTAGGGTGTAGATATATGGAATCCTTTACAGATCCCATGTCCACATCACAGGGCAAATGTTTTACATTAAAGTCAAAGGGTATATCGGGTGTCATTTCCCTTTTGCGCACAATATGGCGGAGTGAACGGTGTGCCACAGGCTTCAACTTGCTTTCGGTTGTAAAAGTAACTGTTGTAGAGTTGATTTTCCCATTTGGTTCGGTGCTATTTTGAGTGGCATTTTGGTTAACTACAGTGGATACACTTTTCGTTTGATAGCCAGGTACCTGCAACCGCAATGGATAGAAATGTGTTTTAAAAATGGTATAATCACTCAAGTTCAACTCACTTACCCCTAATAACAGAAGTAATAGCAAAGCTGCATACATTTTCTTGAGACTTTACTGGGGAAAATACACAAGGAATTAATTATGATGTGTGTAGGCTACAGCAGGTTCTAGAGTAAATTGATTCAAATGTACACAATTTCGAACAGTTTTCTCTAAGGCCTATTTTGAATTTTTATTATTCGCCCAAATTGAAAATTTTCACATGTGGACAAGCTAAATTTGAACAAGTAAGAAAGTCGGTCAAGCCCGACTTTAATATACTCTGTACCAACGAAAGTGTATGCACGTTGAAAGCAGCGCTGCTGCAGCGAACATTCATTTGCACAAAGCTTGAGTGTAGCTCATCCGATCCTTGCAACTCCTTTGGCGGATCGATAAATAATGCTGATTACAAAATATGTCCAGAAGGTACGAACTATAATACAACTAGACGAACCATCTATCTCTCCATCTATCTAAATAACTAATCGATTGTGTCGCGCAAACTATCGATATACGTACCTGGTCACTGGTCACGACCAAAGCCCATCGCTAACGACTTCCGATAACTTACTGAACAGCTGACATTGTTTTGGATTACGACAGTCAAACAAAATTGTTGAAATGGCTTTCCTCTTAAGACAACTGGCCAAACCAGGGTAAGTACTCTTAATATTTTAGTAAAAATATGGCTAATACAAAGAAATTTCCCCACTCTGTTAGTGTCGTGCACCAATCAGCGGCCACTTGGCGTTACTTGGCCGCTAATGCCAGTCCTAAACCCGGTCTGCAGATTCAAGTCAGCGAGAGCTGCCTGAAACGATTGCGTGAAATCTGCACCGATGGTTCCTTTCTGCGTGTAACAGTCGAGGGTGGCGGCTGTTCGGGATTTCAGTATAAATTCGATTTGGATACCAAACGCCAGGAGGATGATCTAGAATTTGGTGACCCACAGGCCAAGGTGGTAATTGACGCCCTCTCACTGGAGTATTGCAATGGGGCAACAGTGGACTATCATAGCGAGTTGATACGTGCGGGCTTTCGCATGTTGGCCAATCCCTTGGCCGAGCAGGGCTGCTCTTGCGGCTCATCCTTCTCAGTTAAATTGTAAACTTTAGCGGAATTTATTTAGTATATATATAGATCTGTTCTTCTGTTATATGTACAAAAACAATGTTGAAGTGGGTCGGAACGCTCATTTACAGGCAGCCAACTGGTCACTCAGGCTGATGACCTGTTCGGTTAAAACACTTATTTGCTCCTCATAGTTTATACGCGTGGTGGTCTGCAAGAAAATCACAAAAAGTTAGCCATTTTATTAACATTTCCTGCTCCAAGCACTTACCAGTTCCTCCTCCAGCATTTGCAAAGCTCCACCCAAACTCGCCAGCTGCTCATCCTTGGCTTTCAGTTCTTGTGTGGCATTCTCTAGGCAATTCTGCAAATGCAAGGATTCCAGCTCAAAGGAGCGCTGGCGAGACTCCGATTGCACTTTAAGTCGCAAAAGTTCCTCAAATTTCTTACTAAAAATACTATAAATCAAATGCTCTTTGGAGGGCGGTTCCGCGGGCTCTGGCAATGAATCTCGTGCACGCGACTGGCCGCCACTCTCCAGGGTCATGGGCTTGACAGTGACGCCTGCAGCGGCGGTGCTACAACTGCAGCTGAAGCTGAGATCCTTATTCGAGTTGAGGTTCTGATGCAGTTTGGCCACCTCGAATTGGGCACGCCAATGGGCCACCTCTTTTTCCAGCAAGGCAATACGTTCCTCGGCTGTCAACTGGCCGCCGGTGGTGTTATGTGGCTGTTGCTGGAGATAATGCTGAGGCGTGCTGTCGCTGCCGGTAGCACTCAGAGCATCCTCGCTGCCAAGCTGAGGTAGAAGATGGAGAAATTTTTAATTAAAAGCAGGTATGCATACTATAAAGTTGTCCGACTTCGACCAAACTCAATGGAATCATGGGAAAGCATTGCAAACTAAGAAATGCATAGTTTGGAGACGATTTCATTGAAAACAAAAAAGTTTTTCTCACTAAAACTAGTTTTTCGACCGATCGTTCCTATGACAGCTATATGCTATAGTCATACGATCCGGCCGGTACCGAAAAATGTGCAGCGTATCTGTACCAAAAGACTTCGTGCAAAGTTTAGTGAGGAAAGCTTACTTCCCAGTTTCCCACAACCCACCATGCTGGCTGCATCCACTTGTCTGGTTTCGAGTTCACTAATCCTATGCTGCATTTGTTCCACCTCCTTGCGCAAACGTTTCTCCAGCTCATTCTGATCGCCAATGCGTTTCTCCAGCTTCTGTTCGAGTGAGGCAATGTGTTCCGTGTGCAGCAACAAATCGCGTTGCTTGTCGTCAATCTGAGTATAGTATAAACGGGATTAAGCCTGTGTCCCCTCTTTCCCCAGCAGTGGCTTCCACTTACCAATGAACTAAGCTGTGCATTTTCCATAATTTTCTTTTGCAGCTCTTCAAAGATTAGCGGCTCTGGGGCCGACGTCTCACCGGCGGCAGTTTCGTTTCGTCTGGAGACGGACGACTCTTTGTCCTTTTTCTGCTTGCGCTGCTGTTCCTGCACGGACAACTCCTGCTGCAGTTGCGAGACGCGAGATTCTAGCTGCTTATTGCGGAAACCCAGCGAGTCCACTTCCTGTTCGGTGCGTCGCAGTGCTGTGGCATACTGCTGCAGCTGCTCCCGTAGGCTACCCTCCTTGGCCTGCTCCTCGAGCACCGCCTTTTTCAGTACAGTGGCCTGGGCACGGAGCTGTGCGGGCGAGCGGAAGTGGAGAGTTAAATGGGGCGTTAACTGTTGCTGGGACGGCGGCTGGCAGGCAGGTACATACCTTGGAGTATTCGCTGGCCAATTTGTGATATTTGGCCTCGGGCACTGTGCCCTCCATGCTTACTTTGTCTGCCATGTAGGCAGTTGGCTTTGTGGCTAAATGCAGGAATTGGATTTGGATGCTTTATAAAATTGCAGAAACAGAAAGAGAGATCCAAATAAATACAAGAGCAACTATCGATGCAGAAATGTGTCGGTATCGTTGGGTAAGACTATCGGAAAGCATATCGATAGGCGAGCGTGGCGCTGTGAATTTGAATTTTTGATACATCACGGCAAAACTGAAATGTGCAATTCTAGCTATTTGTGATTCCATTTTCTAGCTATTTAGCAAAATAAGGCCCAAGAAAAAAAATTATAAGGCCCCAAAAATTTATACAGAAAACAAAAACAACGATATTTCATTAAATTTGGTGAGTTATTTTCTTTTTTGGTGAATTAATTTCTAAATAAAATTTGAAAATGAAAAAATTCCCCAAAAGAAGAAGTGAAACAAGAACGCAAAACTAAATTTTGGGGCTTCATTTCATTTTTATTAGGAAGAAAGACCCCATTTTAAAATTTTATTTTTCTTATTTTTGCTGAAATAAAATGCAATATCGGTTAATTTCATTATCTGCAGGTCTTCTTAGACAAAGCATTTGATGGTGGAGTACAGATGTGACTTTAAAAATAATAAGCGAAATAAAGGAAAATATACCACGGCCGAATAGGAGATATTTAATGGACGGAACTATTAAAATAGTTCCCAAAGGTTGCTTTAACCAGCTCTTAGTCATCTATATTCAATATTTTGAGGAGGTAATTATGCGAATCATCAACACACCTGTTTTGGAGGCCGAAAAACTTTTTGAATTTTGGATTGTTTTTTAATTAATTGGGCAACCAAATAGAAAAAACAGAATAACATAATCTTTTCCCCGATTTCTTTTCACAATTTAAAAAAAAAATCAGCTAAAATTCAGTCGTCTAGACCAGAAGAGGGCCTTAATAAGAGTGGTCACCGACTTTGAATATACAATTTTGAAAAAACGCGTTTAAAGTTTTGGCAGCAATGTAAATTTGACTGATACGCGTGTAATTTCACGTATTACTACAGCAAACAAAAAACTTGAAGACGTATTTATCAATACCAATATTTATGTTTATTAAATTTCCATTGATCAGGAAAAAGTAACTCTTGGTTTGGTTGTTATGTTTCCGAAGGTGTGGTTGATATTGAATACTGCTTATGTTTGCTTTGGTTTTATCTGCATTTGCTTAAAGTGAAGCTTCATCCGGGTCCTCCTCGACTGTCCCCTTTACCTGATCGTCTGCAGCTGCTACTGTGGCTTGGTTGTCTCCTTCTCATCCGACTCTTCTAATTTTCTAAAACGCTGGCGTTGACGTTCACGGAACTCACGACGCACTGCCGGCGGACCATTACAAGAACTGAGCACTAGAGACGATTGTTTAGCACAATAGACCTTCGGATCGTAGGTGGGCACATCGGGCCCGATGTCCCAGTCATCGCTTGTCTCTACCAAATCCCGAGGAGCAGCTCGTGGTTCTGCTGGCGGCAATTTGTCGGGATTTTGGAAATTCTCCAAAATAGCTCGATTGGGACATGTCATTACATGATTCTGTTGGTGGGAACATTCACTAAATACCATTTTTTGCACATAAATAGGTTATCTTACGTTCATATTGGCTACGTTCAGCACGTGTGTGTAGTTAAAAGGGCATCTGACCAACTCGGAGTCCTCATAATTGCGAGAGCAGCGGCCCAGATGAAATGAGAATTTGCTACGCATTATACGGTGCGTGCTGTCATATGGACAGACAATGTAATTATACGATTGATAGGACTGCATGTTTTTCAAATTTAAGGTGTTTTCTTCAAAGACGACAAATAGCAAGTGAAAATTTTTGAAACACGTGGTGACGCCTGCTGCTCGTGCTCGAACTTGCTTGTCAAATGTCAAAAAGGCTAAATTAGTGTGACCGTAGTGGGCTAAAGCTAAAATGGTTCGATATTTTCCAATGCATGCAGACACATTAAGGATAGGTATCGTCAGAAAAATCACTGTATTAATATGGAGAAAAATATCGCATGGAATATCACTAAAATCAGTTAAAGGTAACTTCTGCATTTACAACAATATTTTTTTTAATTTCTTCTATATTTTTTTTTGCTTAAACGAACTATTAGGGTCTTAAAAACATTAAGTGAAAATATGTACTCATGCTAATATACATGCAAAATCAACCCCAAAAAATATCAACATTATTAACTGGAGCAATAATCTTCAATTTTAGTGAATTTATAAGAAAAGTTAAGGCTTTAAGAAGTTTGCTTGAATTTGTATTATTGCCTTGGAAC